>BLJB01000058.1:0-122164 GCA_013423325.1 Usnea hakonensis
GTATGTGGCTGCGCACGTTTCGGTATTATACACTAGCGTTGGCTGAGGTTTAAAAGCAACCAGCACTGGGTCCAGGTAAGGTAGGTAGGTAGGTAAGCCGAGGCAAGGCGTGAGCTTCAGGCGGTTCAAGAGCTCAATCATTCATAGCCCATTCACCAGCGCATGTAGCAGACCGAGACTCCTTTTTCCCGATTGACGTTTTTGATCAATATTAGAAAGACCTTACATCACGATCCTGCCATCGCAAGGATGATACTCTTTCGAAATGCCGCCAGGAATGCCTCAAATTTAGAGACCAGAAAAATCATTCTTCCACGCCCCGTCGCTCCCCACGTATAAGCCATCAAGCATGGCTGTGTCTTCTTCCACGGTATTAAGGGTTCGTGGCCTGCCCCATAGCCGCAACACGGACGAGATCATGGGCCTACTAGAGCGCTCTCTTCAGAACCGGTCCGAAGCTTCTGGTTTGAAGATCACATCTTTAGCAAAAGATCCCTACCAGGTCCGGAATCAAATGGCTACCATAATGTTCCTCAAGGAGCCACCGCGACTTTTCACTGCGTCCACAACGAATCAGTGGTCTGTTAAAATTTCGGAGTCAGATCCCAGTTTGGAGAGTGACGCGGATCAAACCCTGACTTTTGACACACACTTTAGAGGCCTGACTGCACTGAGTACGCCACGATCAACGAAAGAAGCCGTGGATTGCTTAGCTATATGTGGTCTTGGGGGCCATGCTTTTGGTTCCTTCAAAGAGAAAGGGACCTCGTACATGTGGCTACGTGATTCATTACCGAAACACTTACCAAATCTTCGAGTACTACTGTATGGCTACGAGTCAGGACTTGACGGAAGCGACAGCAACCAGAATGTATCAGTCATTGCAGATTCTTTTATTGGTGATCTGAGGGCATTACGCCCACCATCCGAAGTGAGTGGATCGTAGATTTAGCATTTTGAGTAAATGTGACCTGCTAATATAGTACAAGGTAATCGCGACGCCACTTATAATCATTGCACATAGCCTTGGAGGACTTGTCGTAAAACAGGTAGTTGATCACGAGATAATTCTACGCAGTACGGAGTTGGTGACCTTTCTTTAGGCTATAATAAAGCTAGGCCACGGAGACGAATTAGATAAGAAGTACGTGGAGTCAGTGGTAGGCATGCTATTCTTTGGCGTTCCAAACCGAGGGATGGACATAGAGTCACTACGGTCTATTGTCTGCGACAGAAAGAATCGATATCTCTTGGAGTCCGTGGGCCAGTATTCCGATTTACTCCTCCAGCAAGACGGTCAATTTGGTTCTGTTCTCAGCTTCAAAGATAGTCCGATCGTTTCCTTTTACGAAACAAAGTCCTCACCTACAGCAATAAAGGTGAGTCAATAGAGCTTGAGGGGCTGATCACAACAGCTCAAAAGGCACAGGTGGGTGACACGTGGAAGATGGCAGGTCCGAAACAGGTCCTAGTCAATCGCTTCTCAGCAACCATGCCCCGGCTGTGGGAGTCAGATGACGAGCCCTTCGATCGAACTCATAGCGACCTGGTCAAATACTGCGACCATGACGTGCATTACGAGCGCGTACTTGCCAGACTACGAAACATTGCTTCCAAAGCTACTGCGATACTGACCTCGCGATATCTTAGTCAAGGTATACAGCGTTACCCCTTTCCGTTACCATGTGTCCTACTGATGGCTGACAATCAAATGGTGATAGAAAATCCTGACTCTTTAGACGCAGATGAGGTAGCCTGTCTACAATCGTTGTCCTTTGCAGAAATATATGCACGTGAGAATATCATTGAGCCAGCGCTTCAACATACTGGCAGCTGGCTACTGGAGAGCAAGGACTTTGATGCTTGGAGTCAACGTAATAGGTTGGATGAGCATCGGGGCTTCTTTTGGATTCAAGGAAACCCTGGATCTGGTAAATCGACACTGATGAAACTAGCATATTCCCACATGCAGGCTTGCTCGCAGGACCCCTCAACAGTAATCGCAGCGTTCTTCTTCAATGCACGAGGTAGCGAGATCGAAAAGTCACCCACCGGTCTTTTCCGTACTTTGCTCCATGGACTCTGTCAACACATCTCTGCACTTCGGGACAAAGTGGTCAGAGCCTACGTAGAAAAACGTAGATTTTCGAAATTTGAGGTGCAATGGCAACTCAGTGAACTCAAGAAACTTTTGACTACCGTCGTGACTTCTAAAATTCTTGGACGACGTAAGCTTATACTGATTGTTGACGCTCTCGACGAATGCGACTTGGGGGCTATACAATCGGTGGTTCAGACATTTGAGGATCTGGCGAGTGCTGCACTCTCTGAAAATACCAATTTCAACATCTGTCTCTCGAGCCGATACTGGCCGCAAATCAGAGTACCCAAATGCTTCATGGCTCGAGTAGAACTGGAAAATCGCAGTGACATTGTTATGTACATTCAAAAACGCTTGGAATCAGCACATATCAACGAACAAGATCTCGCGCTCTTTAACACCTTAAAAAAGGAAATCCTAAATAAAGCGCAGGGAACCTTTCTATGGGTCGTCTTGGTAGTCCAAGAACTACTACACGCAAACATTGCTGGAGCCACGCTAGGAGAGCTTCGCGAAATTGTTGGAAGGATTCCTCCAGACTTGAGCCAATTTTACGAGCATCAGTTGCGGAGTACAGAGGGTGAAGACCGTAAACGCATGTCACGATTGTTCCAAGTGGTGTTCTTTGCTCAGAGACCTCTTTCTCCAACAGAGCTCCGCTACGCCTTAGCTTTTGGTTCTGAAGCTTATGTCTCATACGCGGAATGGTCGCAGTCCTCTGAGTATATAAGAAGCGACGAGCAGATGGAGAAGAGGGTTCGTGAGCATTCCAAGGGGCTTGTTGAGTTTACACTTCAAGACTCAGCATGGTCCGGGAAGACGGTCGTTCAATTTGTTCACCAGACGGTGAGGGACTTTCTCACAGCACGTGGCTTTTTATATCTCTTTGATACTCAGCTACCTACATGGATTGCGAAGGGGAATGAGTTCATGAAGACAATCTGCTTGAACTATCTCAGGGTCAAGGAACTCGATACTATGTTGGATATCGGTGCAAGAGTCTGCGACGTTTGGTTGAGTAGAATCCATTCGACTATGTCTACACGGGCAGCTGACCACCCTTTCCTGCGGTACGCGGTCGACAATGTTTTCCCACACGCCGCGCTGGCTGAAAAGCATGGTATTTCCCAGAATGGCTTCAGAGCTTATTTGTGTGGCAACGCCGAAGCATGTTTTGAGCGCTGGAGATACCTCCATGACATATCTTGGGGCTGGTTCACTGGAGCCTGTCAGGGAGATGGAGCACGACCAATACACAGCTTTGCTCAACATGGCCTCCTCTCCAAGGAAATTGCGGAAAAGGAAGCAAATATTGATGTTGCGGGCGGCAGACACAAATCCGCGTTAGCTACTGCATGTTTGCGGGGACATGAAGATACGGTAGAACTCTTATTAAGCCTTGGAGCAGACCCGGCTCAAATGGTATCTTCAACAAACGACCAAGGCTTTACGTATGCTTTCGAGGGGGCAGTAAAGAATCAGCACTTGCCGATAATACGTCGACTCCTCAACGATCGGAGATCATTTCTCACCCTACCGAAGAAACTCTGGCTCGTAGCGTCTATTAAGGAAGACAGCAGCCCTCACTTGAAAGCAGCTTTAGATTTGCTAGTTCCTGAAGCCACAATTCCAGACACCGCTAATTTGACCGTTTGCAGTATTGCCAATCAATGTGCCCCAAGAATCCTCTCGTCTCTCTTAGATAAATGTAAAGATTCGATATTGCATGAAGAGGAGCTTTGGTTTAATATTATCTCAAGCGAAAGGGATACTCGTACAAGCAAATTGGAAAATTTACTCGATCGTGGTGGGACAATCAAGATTACAGGAACTCTATTACGCCATTGTCACGGGGAAGCCGCCAAAATCATCCTCTTATTACTTTCGGAAGATTGTGAGGTTGAGATGACAGATGATCTCATGAACGCGATATCCTTCCTCAAAGACTCATCACAAGCTCTAAGCGCTCTTGAGCGTGCAGGTTGTCGGTTCAATGCCTTCACTGGCAAACAATTGTTGCAGGTGCTGGAACACGGATCTGCAGAGTCTGCGGCTTTCTTCCTTCAACGCAATAAATACAATGTGACAATAGATGAAATGTTGATTTCAGCCCTTGGCAATGAATATAATGGTCTGGAGGTGACACGATTGTTGCTCGGCTACCTAGACCCTGATTCTATAACCGAGCAAGCAATCATAGCAGCCTTGAGACATCGTACAAGTGGTGGCGACCTTGTTCGACTTCTCCATAGTCGGCGGAGCGGTCTGATATTTTCCAAGGCCGCACTTGCAGTTGCAGTCAAGGAACAATCTCCCAATGTCGTCAAGTTTATTCTAGAAGAATCCGAATGTGTCAAGATTTGCGAAGAAATTCTCGTCGAAGCTTTGCGCAACCGCGTGTGGGACAACCCTGAAACTCTTGACATTCTTCTACTCCACGATCCAGATATACGAGTACGAGAGTCAACAATCATTGACGCGATCCATGTTTCAGGCAAGCCAGAAATCTTGGAAATGTTTTGCAAGCATAACAAGTCACTTTTCGGTACAGAAGATGTCATCAGAGCAGCACTCACCTGTTCGAGACCCGAGGTCCTCGAAATCGTTCTTCAGCAGGGATGCAATACCAAAGTCTCAAGCAGCATGATCATGAAGGCTATGAAGGCCCCACGCGGCGCAGCAAAAATCTCCGTCATGCTCCATCATGATCACACCCTTGTCATCGAGGAAGAGCATTTGATAGCAGCAGCTTCGTCCAGGGACAATCCTAGTCTGATTTTTGAATTATTGCAGACAAGAGGCAAATTAGATATCGCTAACCCAGCCAGTGAGTCTCTCAGTACTGCGAAACGTCGTAAAGTCTCACACAAACCACCACCTCGCATCAGCTCGGGGGTTCTCAACGCAGCACTTTTCAACCCCAGTGAACAAGCAAGAGGCCCGCTTTTGCGACTATTTCTGAATTGGGGCTTAATCATAGAAACGGATTACACCAAGAGCATGTCTAATCCATATCCTTCTCTTCCCACCCCTTCATCTTTAGGACTTCCCCCTGACCTCTAAATTCCCTTGTGGAAGCACACGGCGGAGTCAAAAATCAAGCTCTCCTACAGCAATCCCTCATCAACCTCTCATCGCACCAACCAAAAACCCATCCCACAAAACCCATCTCTTCCTCTACCACCCACCTCGCTACCACAACCCCAAATCCCTCCACACCTATCCACAAATCCGCAGCCTCGGTCACCAACCTCAGACAAGCTACCCAAAAATTCGCAAGAAAACCCTAGCACGGCACGCAAGGCACCCCTGGATTGAAGCGCAACATCCTCAAAAAAAAAAGGGAACATGGCTTCCACCAGCGCGACGTCCTGCCAGGAAACGCCAACCGAGCGGAAGCCAGAGAGAGAGAGAAATGTTATCCCTGAACAGGACAGCGCTTCGCTCGGTTCCCGGTCCTTTTATAAATAGGGGCCTGGGACAGAGACGATGTCTGGGGAAGGGGAGTGAGGGATATGGGATGCGTTTGGGAGGACCTATGTCTCTGGAGCGAATTTTTATAAATGGTGTGGAAAGCGGCGTTTGGGAGTTCTTTCCTTTCTTCGAGCATTTGGGGAAGCGAATTTGATGATGTTTTCAATGTGCTTTAAGACTGATGTAGCCACGAAAGACGACATGACCATCAAGACACGACCATGGATTCCGCAGCAATCATAGACATCTTGCAAGATAAATCCCTTTTCATTCATCTCCCTAATAATCCACCAACGTCCCCCCACCACCATACATCTTCGGATACCGACTCCCCGACGCACTCCTCCCCCTCTGATAAAGCCACTTATTATTCAACCCCACGCTCGCCCCCCTCCCCGCCGTCGGGCTCGGCGTACTCGGCCCCAACGAACCCCCAATCCCATACCCCGGTCCCAAAGGCGACGGACTGCCATAACTCGACCTCCTCATCCCCTCCCTCTCCTTCCCCAAACTCTTCTGCCAAACCGGACTAGCCGCCAACCCCCTATCACCATCCCCCCGACCAAAAGAAGGACTACTCGTAATCGGTGTGCTGTACACACTCGCGTTTCTGGTCGCCGGGGAAATATTCCGCGGCGTCGGGGAGCGCGGGTAGCGGGGCGGGGTGATGTATTGGGATCCTGGGGTGAGGGGGGTGGGAGGGGTGGGGGGGAGGCCCAGGAGGGCGCGTTGGGTGGGGGTCAGGGGGATGTCGGAGAGGGTGTCTGTGGAGTTGAGGGGGAGGAGGGCGGTGAGGATGTTGTAGAGGGTGAGGAGGGTGAGGAGGATGATGACGGGGGGGCCTAGGGCTCGGGGGAGGATCCATGGGGTCCAGGATCTGGGTTGTTGGTGTTAGTGACGGTGGGGGGTTTTGTTTTTGATGAGGGGGATGGGGGAGAGGTACTTGGACCAGGCGAGGAGGAGGGTGAAGAGAGCGCCTCCGTTGTAGGCTATTTTGCGTATGTTGTTGCTGTCGAAGGTGTTGGCTTTTTGCCGGCGCGCTATCTCATCGGCTCTGGGGTGTCGCCAGTTTCCTGGAGATGGAGTAGATATAGTGGCTTGAGGGGGTTGCGTTTGAGGGGTCGTAGGGGCGGACATGGTCCCTAGGATATTGGGGGGGAGGGTGGCCTGTGTTTGTTCGAATATTCTTGTTGCGGCGAGGGTGAGGTTCGTGTAACGTCACTGCTGGTTATCTTGGATTTCCGTTCATTCTGCTAGGATTTCTGCTGTCGTAGAGGTCGCGTCGTCTACTTGTAGGTCGTGAAAGGCGGTAAATAAGATGTTGTTCTTTCTTCAATTACAATGAGCAACGTCAAGAGTCTTTGCGTGAAGGAGTTACCCGTGTTTAGTAAAACCACGCCAGAGATTGATATTGCTACTCTTCTACGCGATTTAATGGTATTACGACACACTCAAATATATCGTCCTGATTCATCGCTCTAATATCGAGAGGCTACCAAGCAAGACGTTGAGCTCAATCGTCATAATGTCGTTCATGTAAGAATAGAAACGCCATATTGGCGTAGCGCTGTTCTTTGCTACCCTATCCTCGTCATGCATTATTAACAATGCTACCGCATATATACATTATAGCCGATGACCGTGCCTCATGCCCAATGTGACCGGAAACCCGGCTCTCTCATGTGCTTTCCGGCTTGCGATGCCTATAAATCCAAAATTGGCCAAAAATAATCAAGTCCAACATGAGCGTGCCGGCGCTGCCAATTAACCAACTCGCATTGAGAACGATGTATTGACCGTATCCTCTGGACCACTCTCCGCGTTCGCAGCCACCCCTTAAACCGTCAAAGCTTTCGAACCGCGCACATTCAGGCTCGTAGGCGAATATGCTCATCACATATGTAAGATTTCCCACGCACGCGAAAAGGAAAAAGAGTATGCTGATCCCTTCGGTACTTTTGCGGCGATAATTGAGAAGGAGTTGGGGGATGCGAGAGCCCAGGTAGAGGGCTGCACACAAGTAGCCGAAGATTTGGCCCCAGATGTCCAGATGTAGTGGTTCTGAGGTGGCACTCGAAGAAGGAGGAGACCGGTGGCGATCGTGATGGGGATGATGAGAGTGGTCTGGATATTGAGCGCGGGATGATCGAGAGGACAGCCACCATCCCAGAACTCCGGCTATGCAGACAATGACGAGGGCACCAACGTTGAAGAAAAAAGTGTAAAGTGCTGACTTGGGTCTCGTAGTGTTTTCTGCGGGAGGAGTCGAGGTTTGACGTGGAGTAAAAGGCGTGGCAGGAGAAAGATGCGTGGCATCCAATTGGCCATTCGACTGACGAGAGTGGCGGGAAGAAGAAGAACCATGAGTAGACGAACGGTTCACACTCGAAATAGATGGTCGATCAGAGGTATTTGAGGGCCTCTTATGAGGCAGTAAGGAAGACTGTTCTGTTGGGAGCCCTTCCTCTACCACCTCGTCATCACCGGCAGGCGTAGACTTGTCTATAGGCGCATCCGAGAATATAAAGCCTTTGTAGTAGAAGCATTGACCAAGAAGTACAATGTCGGCAAGGGTATAGTAGACCGCCAGTATCGTCATTGTAGGCAGGACTCCTTGCAAGACCGCCCCAAGAATATTGAAGACATCGCCGAGAGTCCAAATGATGACGAAGGTAAGGGAAAGGCCGTCTGCGGAGGAGCGACGGAAGTTTTCTATTATCTGTGGGGAGTATACAACAATCCAGCAGGCTATCGATATCGACCTACGGAGCATTAGCATCCCACTGATCTCAATCATCAAAGCGAAGGGAGATTTACCCGCAGAGACCACTCAAAGCTTCCACGTCTAATCGGAGGCCCGGCGGTGGCATGGCGACAGCAGCATATAGTCTTGTAAATATGAAATGTGAAGGGTAAAGACGGTGGGGTAGTCAAAAAGCAAGCATGGGGCAAATATAATATCGCGTAAAGTTTACCTTGGCGAGTCTGGGGAAATCTGCACTACTCTCAAAGGGGTAAGTATACGCGTAGAGCTAAATTTTAGCTCAAGGAAGGGAACGAAATAGAAGAGACCTCGAGAGGTCAGGCATAGAGACAAAGGGGAGAATGTTCTGGTCTCCCTCTTCTACATTGAGCACATTCTCGGAGTCTTCCTGTCAAAGGATATTAGATGCAACATGAACAAATTGGAAGCAACGCAGCAGTGATAGTTACAACGGTGGAGTAAACGTAACGACGACTGTTGTTGCGATCCCGGCATCTCATACCAATCAGAAGCCAATCTTTTGAGGACTGTATCTAGACGTCCCAAATCTTGTTGATGAGATCCGACCAGCAAGTCTCTTTTTCCGATCAGCATACCTCAGCAACCTCAGCGATCTCTCCCAACGAGTGGATTCTTGCAGCTACACTTTAATGGGGAAAGGGTAAAGAAGTACTTGAAGGGAGTACTCTCGTACAAGAAGAGCTGGCAGTGATGAAATGGCGTGAAGTTGCAAGAAGCTTGACATTTCATCTCTGACATTATGCAAGTGCTGCATATCAATGGGGTCGTTTTCAAATTACTCAGATATACATTTCCGCATGACTTCTGTAATCCTCGAAATAGCATGCTATATCTCCTCTCCCGTACTATATCGCATGATCCCGTTCCCACCGCAAGAATTCTCGATGTTCGCAACAAAAGGGTGGCACGTCTCGATTCTGCTCGAGAGGGAATTTTCTGTTCTCAAGAGGATCGCCTATCGTAATTCTGATAATCCGGAATCCCAGGAATGTCTCGCCTTGACGGAGCCTATAGTCTTTGCGGCAGTCAATCTTCGTGTTATTGTGACAGTCTAGAGCGTACATCATGACAGTGACCACAACTAATCTAGTGACGACGACCCCTAGAGGGTTGCCTCAGCTGGACTCTGAAGCCTAACCAATGAGGATCATGCGCAGATCTAGAGTAGTCGTCTCGCCTTGGTCGAGCCTATAATCTCTGCGTCAGCGGGGTCCTCGCTTTAGAATGAATGGTCTGAATGTACTCGCGAACGTGCATGGCGTGCACTGCTGGGGTAATTGGAGCACTCAGAACCAGAGCCCCACGTTGCCTGTTCACTCTCAAATCTTTGACCATACCAACAAGGATCATCCGCGAAACCGTAATTATCTCGCCTTAACGAAGCCTGTCATGTCTTCGTTGGTGTGTCCTAGCTTCAAACTCGCTGGGACAACATACCCTGGAACCTTCGTCACCGTCCTCGTCCTCATCTTCCTGGCTATCGTACTCGGAGACATCGAAAAGTTGTAGATTTGATCCTGGTTCTTGTCCTACCTCTTCTGCATCTGGTCCTCGGTCTCGTCCTCGCTGCTCTCCTCGCCTCCGCTCTGGATGCTGTGCCCGACGGTGTCTTGCGTGGAGGGCTCTCACTTCTTCGATTCTCTCGTGTTCCGGCGGTGGACCTCGTTGGTGTCCTGGCGGTGGACCTCGCGGTTGTCTTGGTGGCGGCCCTTCCTCACGTCGAGGTGCAGCATCACGATTATCCTAGCGACTGATCGTCAGAATTGTTCAGGAGTTGACGAGAATGCGTAATAATACCCGGCTACTAGTCCACTCGACACTTACTCCAAACCCAGGTGTCCTGACAAATTGGCGGTTGTCATTACGCGAGCCTCCAGCACGACTCTCCAGATGAAGACCACGAGGTAGCTCCCTTTGCCAGAGTGGATAACCAGTACTGTCTATTACTTGATCATCAACAGAGTGTGTCATACCTCTCAACCCCACGTCGACTCTGTGCCTCGGCATTCTGGCCAGGGTAGACTGATAGATTTCCCAAGGTCCACGTTTGCTTCGTTGTCAAGATGTGCCTTCTTTGACAGGATTATGTGGGATTGCTATTGGGTTCGAATCGTAACTTTCAGAGTGTCCCGGGAAATGGTAGCTTAGACGAGAAGAAATTATAGTGAGCTCTTACTGGTATCTATGCTAATATCCGTGGAGAAGGGACCGGCAAATGCTGGGTTCTTCGTTTGGAGAAGAATAGAAGAAGAAGAAAGTCAAAATGCCATTTACTGCCCACCAGATCAGGGGTCGAATGGTCTGTGTCATTGGTGATCCGCTAGAGCGTCACAAGCGCCACAGGAGACCTTATAACACTTTTTCTACGGACACTAGCAGGTGATGATAGGACGTCCGTTCAGCCTGTTGGAAGGCGTTGTTAAGCTCTTCCCTCTCGCCCTTAGTCCGTGCAATTAGAACATTCGCGGTGCTTTTCCCACTGGCTGTCCACATGGTCTATACAATTCCACCTGCCTCCTATTGTCTTGGCAGTGAAGAAGACCAAAGATCGAATTCGAACTCGTTCAGCCTATCAAGAGCAAGGGGGTTTTCACCCTCGCGGATTTTTCCACAGCAGCTATAGAAGCCGCTTTGACTGGACTTTGGGGTAGCTACGTGGCAGTCATCTGGCAAATAATGTTAAAGTGATGGGACACAGTTCCTTGGCCTCAATCAGCAAAAGCACTGGCCCCTCGAGATTGGCTGCAGTGCTTGCCCGTATGATCAACTGCCCGCTTCAGGACTGGAGCAAATCCTATATCTTTTCAAATCAAGTTTCAATAGAGATTCAGTCGACAGTACAGATTTTAAATCTAGTTCTTCTTTGTATTTCGTAAGTCTTCTTTTCCTGCAGCGAGGTATAATTCTCAGCCTCAAAAAGGAACGGATCCGAGGAATCGCCGCTCTACCCCTCGTCCCCAGCTGACTGAGACCTTAGACTACCTCATCCGGGACGGCCATCGTCCAGTCAAAAGGTTGCTCGCATGAGATACGCGCTTCTGTTAGACTAGCTGGTCCTTAACACATCGAGATTGCGCTATCGGAATCATTTGACCCACTCAGGGCAAAGATGTTATACTTCGGAAACTGCGAGTGATGGCTTTCCAACCGTTGGGTTTGTGTCTCAGCGCTAAGACGCAACCTCACGATCTCAAGCTCAGAGTACACACTTCTCCAACATCCTAGCTCCAGGATCCTCAAATGGCTATTTCTTTCTAACAAGGCCTTTATAAAGCATGGGTATAAGTTCTAGTTGATCGTACTGAGTGCTTTTCCTCTTATAATACCCCTTTGCCAACCGTCCGACGTACACGGAATTCCTTCCCGGCATCTCAGTACTGGTGAACCCGCATTACCATCACTCACTTGTTCCTGCAGCGGCGACAGCTACCCCGATATCTGGTCAAGACTCCTACACACTAGGTGGCCGACGTGTGCTATATGCGTTGCCGTAACCCTTTTTTCTTCTCGCGATTCGATTCCAGAGCCATCTTGATGATCGAACACGACACCAGTTGTTGACTTCACTACAAAAGTAAATCGCCACGTCTCTCCCAGCGCCGACGACACCATGGTTCGAAGACGTAATAGGGATCAGAGACGCACCAGGGAAAGAACGTACGCCTTCGATCACAATCCTCTGCTACCCAGCATCTGCGTCCATTTCATTACGTTTGGTGCCACGCACGGCTCACCATCTGTACCCATGCCCGTACTCATGCATATGGACTGCTCGACAATGCAAACACCACCACGCCACCTCCTAGACATGTACACAGGCGCCAGTCCTGCTCTAGCCCACGTCTTCTTCTCGATCGGCGAACACGAAATAATGTACCGAAATACGTTTCTTGGGGTCGTTACGGAGCTAGAAATGCTACTTCGGAACCCGCGGCTGAGGTCCGGTCGTTGCGTCGCCGTTCTCATCAATTGTACGGCAGGTATGCATCGCAGCGTGGCAGTGGCCGAGCGTATGGCGAGAGATGTGCAGAATGATTTGCGAGAACACGGGGCCAGGGTAGAAATAGAGCACTTGGACACGGATATCGATCGTGGGATTCGGCGGGCGCAGAGGGCGAGGGTCGGGACTCAGAATCGAAGCGTTGATGGAGGCCGTTGTACTAGATACGCCAGTGGGGGATACGTTGGGTACTAGAAACACTTATAAGTCGCCCACGAACGCCTCGATTAGTTCCATCTATCTTCTCATTTTCACCGACTCCATCACTCGCCTCGCCTCTCCCATACTCCATCTTATCCACAAGCACATCAATCAACCACCCAACCAACCAACCATCCTCCCAATCCCCAATCCCCA
Organism: Usnea hakonensis; assembly: GCA_013423325.1. Classification (NCBI taxonomy): domain Eukaryota; kingdom Fungi; phylum Ascomycota; class Lecanoromycetes; order Lecanorales; family Parmeliaceae; genus Usnea; species Usnea hakonensis. Next base: position 12,718 of record BLJB01000058.1, read on the forward strand.
ACGCACTCTCTAAACCCGCACCCTGCCCACACACAACCAAGAACCTCAAAACAAATCCCCCCTTTCCCTCCCCCCAAAACCCTCTCCCCCCACAACCAAGAGCCTCCAACCCTTTCCCCCCACAGTCCGCCCGCTGCCCCCGCACCCACCTCAGCCAAAAAATCTAAGCTCATCCCGGAGCTGGTTCTGGTGCGGCACTTCGACTTCGAGATGGCGGTCGAGGGGAAGGAGGGGAAGGAGTGGATGGTGTATTATGTATGACTGGGTCGTTAGGTGGGAGGGAGGGTGTTTGGAGGGAAGGGAAGGTGTGGAGGTGGAAGAGGGAGGGTGGGGGGGTGATTTGGGGATGGTGGACTGGGAGGGGTAGGGGAGGGTGGATGAGAAGAGGGGGAGGGGGATATATGGAACGTGGGATATAGGAATATGAAGTGGGGTTTCACTACATGGGCACCTTGGCGTGATGACGAACGTGATGCGCAATATATCGTCGACATTATCGTCTTCGTCGTTGGTTATTGCGGCTCTTCTACTCCTCCTTCCTTCCCTCTTCCCTCTCTCTCCCCCACCCCTTCCCCCTTCTCTTCCCCATCTGCACACACGGCATGCCTAAGTATCTCGTATCCTATATCCTATGCTTTCCTTTTCAATCAACGCAACCCCCCCTCGGCGTTCCCCCCCTCTTCCCAAAAAGAACTATGAATAGACAAATAAAAAGATATATAAGCCCAGCCACTCATCCATCCAGTATACTCTACCTAGAGTCTCTTGCTTAAAGGAAGTGCAGGAAGGAAGGAAGGAAGGAAGGAAGGAAGGAAGGGACACCTCATCTCTGTGGGGAAAGGGGGGGGAAGGGTTGTAAAGGGGGAAATGTGTTCCTGGCGCTGCTATTATGCGTGCTCAATGCAGTTATTCAGTCACTCACTCACTCACTCACTCACTCAAGCAGTTGGAGGTATGCGAGCACCCGGTAGGAAAAATTGTAAAAAGGGGCAATAAGGGGCAACGGGGTGCCCACATATCTATTTCTATATAGATGTGTGTGTGCCATATAGGAAGGAGGGAGGGAGGAATGTGAAGGTATTGCTAGATATAAGAGGGAGAATGGAGTATATGGAATAGGGTGTTGTATTTCGTGGTTTATGAATTGAGGATTAGTTCGGGTATGTTTTATTTCTTTCGGGATGCTTGGTGTTGTGTATAAAGTAAATGAGGGAGTTGTATCTATCTAGGTAAGGTATGTTGTACGGAGAGGGACACGCAAAGTCCAGAACGCCAAGGCTCCTTCGGATAACACCCTGCTAACAAAACCTGGGCCGCTTTCCGAAAGTAGGGTTAGGGCTTGTTCAGGACTATGCGTGTCCCCCTCCGTTCCGTATATATATCGCGCTGCCGCTGATGAGTGTGATGTGGCAAAGCTGGCGTTATAAGGAGAATCTGTTCAAGCCACTCCGCCAATAGAACTGATTACTCGTCCTAGATTTCTGAGGTTGTTTGCTTTGTCCAGGTCAGTCAAGGGTATAAGAGGGTTTAGCCCCTGTTCGGCAACAGTACATACCAAGACCGAGGTATACAAAATTATCTGTGAGGGATGGTTAGAAAATTTGGCGTTTGTGAGGAGATATGTGCTGTGGGACTTGCCAACGTTACGCGGTGCGCCTGTGTCCGGGTTCGAGTTTGTCGATAAAGTTCGACAATTGTTCCATTCTTTTGATTGAGTCAGCGTTGGTTGACCCTAGCCTTAAGTGTTTGTACCCACCATAGGAATTAAGACCGGCAACATCCTGCCTGTTGTTACCGATCCAAGTATGGTAGATCTGTATCATTCGCGTTAGGAGGTGGGTTCGATGCAAGAAATGAGCCAAGCCTAATGCTAACCTCGTGCGCCAAGGTGCTGTCAAATAGATAAAAACGATCAATCACCGCACCCGTCGGCGGCTGTTGGTACTGCCAGAACCGACTCGCCTTGGTTAGAAAATTATCGTCAAAGTCTCCCGTGTCCCGGTAGGCGGACGCCAAAGCGGCATCGAGGTACCACTGACAAATGATGATTTGATCTGGAATACCCGGTGCTCCGCCGCCGACTTTGACATTCCAAAATGTGAAGGCGGCCGGAACCTTGGCATTGCCTCGGTAGCCACTCCGGGTGTTGTTGCAGAGTAGAGTTTCAGGATCTGGGTTACTATATGACCCGTCAACTAAAAGAAGACGTTAGCAAATATGGTATGGCAACCTGAGAAAAGCAGAGGTGCAGAGAGAACGATGAAAGACTTACATATATTGTACCACTCCAAAACTTGTCCTTGATCATCTTTTACAGCTTCCATATGGCCCATGCCACAAAAGATGATCTTGAATCAGATCAGCCTTGTTTCTCAACCCTTGATCGAAGGCCGTGAGCGGACAACCCGCCAATGACAACGACAAACAAAACCACCCAACTCCACAACTCACCACGTCACCTGCCGCTGCTGTATCCACAGGGACCTCGCCCGTCAAACCGGCCAGGCCAATGATGTCGTCTTCCCCAGTGCCCGTGCCCCCGACGATGGCTCGCGGCGCTGCGTAAGGGTCGTACGTAGCTGTGCCCGTACCGAACATCCACCGAACGAATCTATTTGTGTCCGGATTTGGGTTGGCGAGTGCGGCCTTTGTGCTCGCAGCGGATTCCATTACCAGCGTCATCTCGTCGCGCATGAAAGATGCCATTTTTGGGGCTAGACATGTTTGATGGAGGGCAAATTTGCCTCTTGCGCAGGCGAATTGGGACTTGTTGATGAGGAAGACTTGGAGGAGAGTGATGGTGACTGAGAGCGATTTCATGATTGAGTTGAATTGTTGTAGGATGAAAGGGAGAGTATGAGGTTCGCAAAGGTGTATGGCTCAGTATTGATATGAATCCAATAGAATTGTATCGACCAAGGATTGCCCACTAAGGTACTCATCCCTTTAGTGTGACCCATGCTTTGGATAGGCGGTTATTCCAACGCACTCAGCCTCGTACCTCCACGAGGTACGAACTGCGAGACTAATATGTGTGAGGCGGAGGTACGAGGTTATATTAAGGCCTATATTAATTGTATTGTATTTAATTTAACTGTAATTAATTTAGTGCGTGCGGACGGGTAGGGATGCACAACCTTTTACGAGGTTTTTGATTGAAACCAACAAAGTCCAATCACACAAGCATTTAGTTTAAATTTAAAGAGGGTTTTTGAGCTTCTTTGCCACGTGAAGATGCCAAATGACAGTGTGATGCACGTCTGGGATTACAGATCCAACACAGTACTCCATACCCGTCTATCGGAATTACGGTTGGGATCCTTGAGGCTCGTACGTGAGAGCCACGCCGCTCTGATGATCCCTCGACCAGTCAGCGTATATTGATATCATGATTGTCATATATTATACTGGTCGTAAGCTGCCTCTTTGTTGGTATGTGAGAGGACAATCTCGAATTCCTCAAGACATAGAATGTGCGAAATAGTCCGGCCTCAATCAACCAAGAAAGAAAGAGAACCATGGACAATATGAATCCTAAAACAACGATGATTTGGGCAACGATATGGATTTTGAGCACTGTCGCTGCGCTTGGCGATGCTCTGACAGCTTCATCGTCTTCAAGATTCTCTTCGACCACAAATTCTTCTTCAACCCACATTTGGAGTAATTCTACCAGCTTGGCTACATCCCTGACCACCACGGTACACCTCTCCACCCCCACTTCAAAGAGCTTTTCCAAGCCACCTCTCGACGTCCATCTTGACGACGTTTCAGCCCATATACGGAGTAATTCCACCAGTTTACCTGCATCCCTCACCAGCACAGTGCAACTTCCCGCCCACTCCCTAAACAGCTCTTCCAGGCCACGTCTCGACGTCCATCTTAACGACGTTTCAGCCCACACTTGGAGTAATTCAACCAGCTTACCTGCATCCCTCACCAGCACGGTGCAACTTCCCGCCCCCTCCTCAAATAGCTCTTCGAGGCCATCTCTCGGCGCCCATCTTGACGATGTTTCAGTGACAAACTCTCCTGCTACCTTAACGAACAACCCAGCTGGAGATGTTATCCTCACACTCTCACAAGATTTCGCCAATGATATTGCGGACCGCCTCTCCTACGGAACATGTCCTGCTTACGATCCTAAACCCTCGAAGCCAATAATCGAAAAACGCCAGATTCTCGCAAGAAATCCATGCGCAGTTGCAAGGTCGAAGAAAGGCATCGCATCCATCGGCGGCGGAACCTCACTGTTCAGATCCCTTTTCAACTTGCCAAGAGCGTTCCCCACCCTGGTGAGCCCACTTGACATCGACGTACAGGATATAGCCTCGTATGTGAAGTTGGATCTACCGTCATGGTCATTGGTACCGGATGGGGTAATCAATGCCACGGCGGAACTTTTCTATCTTATGACCTTGAAGCATGAAATGAACATTGGCGGATCCATAACCGTCAACACGATCCTGCACTACGACATTGCTCAATCGGGCAACCCAACCCCAACCATGACCTCATCTGTCTCATCTACGACTGCCTCGACCACCCAGACAGTGACTCGGACATGCCCGAGCAACACGTTCAAGAGCCCATCGCCAACAGCAGTAGTACGTTTTCTGAATATCCACATCTTCTCCACACACATGAAAGCTGACAGCTAAAGCCAATCTCCTGCAAGACCAAACTGTGCAACGCCGCAGCAGGCGCAACGACATGTGGAATTGTCGGTAGCCCTTTCTAGGAACGTTCAGACCCTTCGTGATCCTTTGCTAATCGATGCTTAGGGTCCCTACTACAAATGCGACTGTCGTCCCTCGAAAACCTTCACGTTCGACTTTGTCGATTCGCCCGAAGGATGGGCCATGAAGCAGGCCGACTTCGCTGCAATCGCTGCCTACACCGCCATGCCGAGCTCCACCGCTGTACCCAGCTCCACCCCGCCACCCATTCCATTGACATGCCAATCAACTGGGACTTATCTCATGCAATACGCCACCGCGACTTCCGCGGCAAGCGCATATTGCACGGGGATCGCGTACCGGGTGCCGCAAGGTTGGGCTCAAGTCGCGTGCGCCGTCCAGAACAAGGACCCGCCCTACAAAGTCGGGTCATATCCCACTTGCGCCAACCAAGCGGACATCCGATTTCAGATCATTAACGACAACCGCGACACAGCGGCGTGCCAGGGTGCGTGGATTAAGAACAGATTTAGCGTTCAGGACTGTGTGCAGGCGTATATGACCGTGTTGAACCAATGTAAGTACAAAGGAAAGAGTCCTCCCCTTTCCCTCCCCATCATCTATCTTGTCGGTCGGTCAAAAACAAAGAACAAGAAAAGAAACCCCCCATCTCCCAACCTATGTACACAGAGACTAATCTTCTCCCCCCCCTCTACACAGGTAACCCGAAAGCCGGTTCCAACCAACTAGGCGGTTCCTACACCATCAACTGCCTCAGATACTGGATCCAACCCGACGCATTCTCCAACATGGAAGCCTGCCCCGTAGACGGCCAAGGCGGAAGCCGCTGCCAATACGGCTGGATCACACCGGGGAAATCCTGCTCGGCCCAGAACTGCATCGATACGGGGTCAGTCTGCAAGGAGGGTCTTTACAATGACGAAGGCAGTTGCGACGAATCGTGTATTGGGGGCACGTGCTCGTATATGTATATTCCAGGGCAGTCCGGGACGTTTGGGGAGAGTGGGTATCAGTGTGGGGGCTGCCCTTCTTGAGCCTCGTATAAGTATTTGTTTGCATGCTCGGCTGGCCAGTAAACAGCGCTACCACGTAGAAACAGTCTTTCCGGACGGACGGGACTGATAGTCTTCGTTCGCCGTAGAACTTCTGAGCAAATACTGTAGCTTTCCCTCCGCGATGGGGCAATCTTGACGCCTGACAATGAAAGGCTAGATGCACCTCGTGAAGGGGGGGGGGGGGGGGGGGGGGGGGGGGGGGGGGGTTGGAAAGGCCGGAGAAAAAACATATCTATTTTCAAGAAGTGAAGAATCTACTGGTATGTTACAGTCTAGTCAACGATGCCAAATCAAGAAAAATAGCATACACCCCTCTCCGATCCACACCCCCCTTCCCCCCCCCTTCTATCATCCCCCCCGCATCCAGAACCCCCTCCCCTTCCCCCTTTCCCCACCCCCCCCCCCCACAAACCTAACAACTCCACCCCCCATCAATCTCGCTCGTAGCCCCATACTTACGTCCCGGTCCATAAGGCTCCACTTCGGGATCGACCAACGCGTCACGCTTGTAGCCCGCGTTATTCTGGAAGCAGCCTACGCTCAGCTGGATGGGATCCGTGCCGACGGTTATGGGGAGTTGGTTTTTGCTGCGGCATTCGGCTGGGCGGCTGGTGAGGACGGAAAGGGAAAGGGGGTGTTAGTGAGGGGGGTTTTTTCTTTGGTTTTGATGATACGGATGGAGGGCAGTGAAGGGCGTAAGCGAGGGAGGGGATTTTGATTGATGGATGGATGGATGGATGGATGGATTGACTTGAGAGATAATCAAGGAAAAAAAAAAGGGGGGTGCTTGACGTACGGAATCTCCATTTCGAATTCATTATACGCCCAAGTCAGATTCTCTTGCGGATGCGGCAGCACGGTGATGTCGTAGGGCAGTCTGGAGCCGAAATGTAAAGCGGGTTTGTTGAAGTTTTCGTTGCCGTTTTGGTCGAGCCAGCGGTATATGAGGCGGTCGGTTGGGGAGCCTAGGGCTACGCCGGCGCCTTCGGCGTCGTAGAGGGAGAATTGGAAACTGTGAGGGGGGTGGGTGTGAGGGAGATGGATGATTATGACGGTATTGTGCAGGAAGAGAGAAACGAAACGAAGTACTTACGCGCTATACCCCAACTGATCGGAAACCGAATACGTAAGATGGAATGTGCACCACCCGCCCACTTTCGGATTCGTGTTCAACAACGTCCCCGTTGTCGTTTTCAGACGGTTCGTGCTGCTGCTGCTGCTGTTACTGAATGTGGACAAGTTGCCCGGCTTCGTGTTCGCTTTCAGGCTGTATTCTGTGCTGCTGGATGTGGATGTGTTACCACGGCGACTGAGACTGAGATGATGGGTTTCAGGCGGGGATGGTGGTGAGGGCGGGAGTGGGAGTGGAAGTAGGGCAGCGGATGAGAGGGTGATGAGAGTGCTGTAGAAGATGAATGTGAGGAGGGTGTTTGGGGTGGATGGATGGCGCATTTTGGTTTTGGTTTTTGGATTGATCTGCGTTGTTGGGGATAGGTGCTGGAGGTGAGTATGTATGTATGTATGTATGTATAAATGAAGGAAGATGATGGAAGGGGAGGAGAAATTCGAAGAAAGGGACGAGGTTGAGGTCTGGATGAGTACATTGTACCTTATGTATATTCGAAAGAGTAGTACCTTGACCAACGGGTACCTGAGCGTGCGCAGTCTTCCGTGTTGGCTTGACGTATTGAACGGTCCCAATTGTTTCATCTCTTGTCGTAATACTTTGGGTCCTTCGTTTCCGTGAAATTAAGACTTTCTCTGCCGTTCGTGTTTGTTGTAGCGGTTTGTTAGTCGCTACGTCATCGCACGTCATCGCATCAAGAGCGCTGTTTATCTTCGAAAGTAATTATGCGTATCAGACATCGCAGAGCGCGCTGTGCCCTCACAATTTTCCTTGCCCTGGCCCAACATTTCAGCAATAAAGGAGGCTTTTACTTTTCCGTGACAAGGACAACGCTTGGTTCCGCGGCATCGGCGCTTATTTCTGGTTAATGCCAATGGATGAATGGTGCTATCTGCCAAATACGGTGCGAATGGACATGTTATGTACAAACTGGATGGACGTGGTTAAGAAAAGCTAGTATACGGTGGGTGGTTGAAGAGTGTTTGGGCAAGATGCGCGGCGGTCATGTACGCAAGTGAGCAAGGAAAGGCTGCAAGGAAGATGTTTATAGTGATGATGCATGCAGTGCAGGGAAAATGGCCTCTCACTCACGAACCGACCTTCCCCATCCATCTCAACTCACTCCCACCTCCTACGCCCAGCACTCCTCCCCTTCCTCCCTGGTGGATCATGTAACCCACCGCCCATAGCTAGCGATGTACTTATCAGCGGCGCCGTTTCCTTCTTCGCTCGTCGGGCAACATTGATAGCAATAAGACTCACAGTCCTAATATCGCTATCGGACTAATATATATCTTTAATATATATCTAGACTGCTGATCAGCCAGAACGCATTTGTAGATGTAGACGGATTGTATTACACGTAGTCGTTGCAGATGTCGGCGAGGGAAGTATTGCCGGCCCAGTCACCGTAGAAGTCTGTATTGAACACCTAAGGTAGATCAGGTTCGAAGCCGACACGAGTATTGCGTACTTTGCGAAGCTTCTTCGCCGTGGCTGATAGGCTGACAAGAAACGCAGGTGGCTGCCGTCTTTCTGCCTTGCGGGATACCTACCTAAAGTAATCCCTGAACGCCTCAGACCAAGGCTCCAGACCACCCTGATTCGATTCCAGCTTCTACCTGCAAATCCCTTCCTAAACATGACTGTAATTATCCATAATGATTACTAGTTCTATGAAAAACGCGATAGAAATTTAGTCGAGGGTCTTCACGAAACATTCTTTGAGGGAAAAACACTTGATTTGGTTCCTGTTCCTAGCAAGGCCGTTGGGAGGGATTTTTTCCTATTAACGACTAAACGTCATAGAGCCTTATCGCTCATATCTCAAGACAGAGTAGCCTAGACAGATAGTATCATTTTCTGAGGCTGAGTATCTCTTTCCCTACCAATTTTGTGGGAGTGATGGGGCAGGACTGGGAGGCGCAGTCTTTCCGATCTTCCTTAGCGGCGGGAGCTAAGTGTGGCGCACCATTACCTAGCCACACCATTTCCCCAGCTTGAAAAGTAAGGTAACAAAGATCGTGAGATACACCATCGCTTTCTCACTTTGCAACCACACCCACAGTCTGCACTTCCACCTGGTTACTAGAATCCCAACTACTTCCTGGCCCACTTCTTGCTTCCCAGCAAAAATCTACAATTTCGAGGGCTTGGACATATTCGCCGTCCTCATGAACAATGACAGCCTCCCTGTCGACGACCAGCACCTTACCGTCCTTGAAGTACCGCGGATACACGTGCTTAAAGACTAGGTAATACACCAAGCCCAGCATCAACATTCCCCATCCTACAGTTGGCACGACATACCATTCCACTCCTGTCTTTGCCTTGGCGAACGGCGAACTGGATCTTGGTGGGATGAAGGTTGCAGCTAGCAGAAATGCGCTTACAGCTGTGTAAGTAATGGCGGCGGTGGGTCCACCCCAAGGTTTGAATCCGGCGTGGTTCGCCCAGGTATGGCGTTCGTCACTGAAGTAGCGAAGATGGAGCAAACCGCTGGCGACGAAGAACGCGACGAGGATAATGATAGTGTAACTGTACATGGGTACCAGAATTGCGTAAGCTACCGTGGGACTTAGAGGGGAGGTAGAAGCGACGAGCACCATTGACCACATCCAGTGGAGGAACAGGGCGGCTGCGGGACTTTGCTCCAGCTGGTAGGAGGGATCTTTCGAGGGCCCGATCCATTGCATAAGTCGATTCCAGGGAGTGGTTGTACTGCTGGCAAAGAAGAGTGAGAAGGGGAGAACGCCTTCCTTGGCGATTTCTTGCTTGACTAGAGTAGAGGAGACAATGTTAGTCCTCACGCCGAGACGGGCCGAGAGATCGCGTACCTCTAGACGCGGTAAAAGTCATGACCACGATGTTCCCAAAAAGACAAAAAGCTATAATTCCAGACATGACGCGTGGAGCAAGATCGTTACCGAAGACTTGACCGAAAAACACGGTGGCCATGTCGAGATTTTCGTTCAATCGCAGATCCACAGACACAGCACACAGCTTTGGTATGGTCAGGTGTGTCCAAAAGAAGTGGCTATTGCACTCACATATGCGATGTTCACAAGTATAAACAGGACTACGACAAAACATTGAGCCGCAATCGTTGACTTCGCAAAGGTCTTCTTTGGACGATATACCTCGCTCAGAACCTGTTGACTCAAAATCAGACCAACGCAGAGTTTAGCAAGATTTCCAGATCAATGACATACATAAAATGGCTGCTCATAACCACTAAAAGAATATACAATGAACAGGACTGATGCAGCGTAGCCAGCTGGGTCACCTGTCGCAAAGGCGAACGACGAATGAGGATCAAAGTTCGACGTGACCTGGTGAGTTTTAGGGTTGATGGTTTGCCCATGAATGGGTCCATGACCAAATGAAGCTCCTGCAGAAGCCGCAAAGCCAATCATGACGATTGCCACAAGAATTAGACTTTTCAGCACCGCTAGTACGTTGCTCAGGATGATCCCACCTTTCCTCCATACAGCATGTAGCAGGCAAGCTGATGTCAAACAGACGACTGCTAGACCTCGGATGGTTGAGTCACGGCCTTCAATTCCTGCTGCATGGAGAATGTAGATACCGAAGACGACCGCATTCCCGGAGAGGTTGCCCAAGATGACGTAAATCACACCAAACATGCAAGTTGTACGCATCTTCTTCGACTTGTAAATATACTCGAGCTAATTGGTATTAGAACCAACCAGTCCGAGCAATTTGCGGGCTGGAATCACTCACGTAGTTTTTCTCCCCTCCATTGCGCGGCACGCATTGGAGGGACTCTTCGCCTTGGCGAGACGTCTCTGTCTCCTGCCGGTTGATAAGTTCGAACTTAGGGACCGACAAGCCTAGCTCAAGCCAGATGAAAAGAGCTGTCATTGATACAACACCTCCAAGAGCCCATAGTAGCAACGATACGCCAACGCTGCCAGTAGTCTTTAGAACTATCGCCGGCGAAACGAAGATACCGGATCCTTGTCTGTCAGCGGAAAACCTTCGGCACGCCAAATGTAAGATTGACATACCGATACTGCGATTGAGAATGGTACAGGCAACGGTAAATCTACCAAGCTTTTGCGACTCTGCAGCATTGAGAACAAGGACTTTGGTACCAGTAGGATCGGCTCCAATTTCTTGGATTGCATCGTCCACCTTCTTTTGGTCGTCAGCTTCCAAAGGCATGGTAAGTAGGGAATCGTAGGATTTGAGCCTGGAGAATCTCGATCTCGTCCCAGAATACTTGACACTTTCTTCAAATAGCGCAATGACTCACAGCAGATGGAAACGAGCAGCTTGGAGAAGGCAGGAGGTCTTATGGAGAGGGTTCGCAAGGCTAAGCTGGGTAACTCATAAGCCTGCAAACTTGCAAGGCTGACACCATGCATCCATTTTGGAACGAGGCTGAGCAGAAGGGTCTAGTGGTCGACTGTGTGACAGTCTCTAAAGCTCAGAAGCCTGGCCTTCCAAGGTTGGATTTGTTTTGTTTTCATGTAACCAGCAACGCCACGCACTCTTTGCGCCAAGCAGAGGCGTCAGATTAGCGATTGTTTATGCAGTCAGCAATGCCACATTCTCTTTACACCTACCAGATGCGCTAGACTAATGATGCGCGAGGCTGGAAAGGCCCTAGGAACAGTATAAATGATATCTGGTAGTAAGGCTCCCGAGCGAGGAGTGGGGTGGTGAGGCGGTTACTAGGCTAAGAATGCCACGGCTTGAGTAGGCTGTGTTGCACTAGTATGTCAGGTATTTAGCAATCAATGCCTCCTCACCAGTCATTTGGTTTTGCTAACATCATCATATCCATTCGTACTCATTTGCGCATGCCCTTACTGAGGCATGGCCGGCGTTGGATTCTCTGTGGGAGACATCATCGCTGCAGGCAAGCTTGCCAAAGACATATATGAGAACTGTTTCACAAAAGAGCAAGGAGCTGGTGAGTCCCCTAACCAATGATCAGTCCATCCAAGGCTGCCCCTCTCTAGAACTTTCTAAGGCTGTCGCGGGACGCTTGGCGATAGCTGTGATTCAATTCGCTAAACTCTCTACTCCACAGACGTGAGATACGCACAATTTCGGCAAGATATCAAATCCCTCGGTGACAGCCTGGGGCAGTTGGAGAGCATTATTAACAATGCCAACAATCAGCTTTCACACCCACACCGTTTTGGCATAGCTCTTCAAGTCTTACCTGACGTGACGGGAGATTTCCATCAGACACTCAATGACTGCGAAAAGCTGTTGCGCAAACATGCGGGACTGCAACGCGGCAGGTCAAATTTCTTAGAGAATTTTACATGGTGGACATCTGCAGAGAGGGACGTGAACAGCCTCAGGGAGCGCGTCAAGTTCCACGTCACTAAGGTCGCATTCATCGCCAAACCTTTTGAGACACAATTGCTCCTAGGCATTCAGCGCGACGTACAGCAGCTCAGGCGAGATGTGGCCCACCTGACAGGAGTCGTCATCAATGGCGTTGGTCAGACGAGAAATGCTTCAAATCCACCATTCTTAGATTCCGTCGCATTCCCGGATCACATCTTGGACCGTTTCACAATTGCTTTCAATCTGAATCGGCCTGTATGCTTTGAAAAGAGAAGTGACTGGCCTCTCAAAGAAGGCTTCGATGCTCTGGTTTTTCATTTCTCTAAAAGCACCATCGAATTCAACTCGAGGCCAGAGCTGGGCCAGAATATACCTGAGGGGCCGCAGTATCTGAACCTTCTAAAATGTATCTGGATAATGGAGCGCTTGAAGTCCAGTTCATACCTCACGAATGCCGGCACTGATTCATTATGGGCTGACTACATGAGGGGCCTGGAAGACGAGATCAGAGCTCAATTCCGTCGGTTTGAGAGCGGGCAGTTGATCGCGCCTACGCAAGATGTTATTTCTATACTTCCAGATAGCTTCTATTCTATTTGGGTGGTTGAAGCCCCTCAACTGCGTCTACTGAACATGGCAGAGCAACGGCCTTTGGAGGAAAAAATTCTTGAACTCTTCCTCCCCCAATTGTATGGTACTGGCCAGTCGTCTTTGACAGTGTTCCGGAAGAGCGACACTCAGTTTCGTTTGGTTACAACCACGAAGAGGGCAGACAATCCAATGTTTCGCGAGGCAGAGGGTTTCCATGTGGACATGACCTCGACTCGGCTGATTCCATCCTACGCGACTCCCAATAAGAAATTCTCCGCCACAAATAACATAGCCCTTTGCAACGACAAAGGCCAATCACCGGAATGGATATCACTGAGCAGTTCAACTGATATTGCCAGACTTCAGCAAGCGTTGATGGGATATCGGGTCCAGCATGACATGTCGAATCTCTCCTGGTGCGTCAATGGATCAAAAGAGGAAGGGGATTGGGGATATGGAAGACTGCAGCTATGGCAGTCCAAGCCTCTTACAGAGATTCTGCCTGACCGTGAGATTCAGTCAACGGAGGATAGGAATGTTTCAGTCTCTACGCACCGTCTACCTCAACCAGAATTTGGTAGCAACATGTTCTCGCCGGAAATGGCGCAGCTAGGTTCCGACCTGATGATAAATGGACAGCCTCCAGATCTCCATGCGGAGAGGACAACTCCTATCGTTTTCAACACCACTAGCGGATCAGACGGGGTCGCTGAGCCTTCACATTCATCATTATATCAAATATCTTTGAGTGCGGACTCTATCACAGCAGCCCCGCCTCATGCTTCAGACTCGTCTCGGTCTACATACGCTCAATCCCCTCTGAGTAGCCCTTCACTGTCAAGATCTCGCAGGGTACTATCAGGTCCCACCTCGATTGGAAATACATGCAGCTACGATTTGAAACCTGATCTAAAGAAACACTCAACTGGGAGATCTTCTACCACACGGGTGACTCGTAGCAGCATAGTCTCTCCGGTCAACGGTCCCCATGGGAATGGTGTAGAGCTATTTCGTCCGGAAGTTCCCGTTCTCGTTATCTTCACCATTTGCAGAGGAAAGTATACCTTTCTACATGTAAAACGTGAGCAACACCTCTGCTCTGAAATAATTTCTGTCTCCCTAACTTGCACTCCGCTGATTCAAAAAACTCATAGTCGACCCCAACATTTTCATCAACTCTCAATCCTGCGACTGCAGAAATCCTCGGAAGGCCTGCACGAGGGTCATACTAGAGAGCAACACAAAAAAAAAACCTTTCACGGTACATAGATACAGCGCCAAGCAAGAGCACGAAAAAGGCATTTACAGCTGGGATCTTGCGCTATTCCGCTCTCCTCGACGCCAAGAGCTCAAAGACCTAGGCGTGATAGAGAAGATGAAGACTCTAGAAGTGGCATTTGCGACTGTTACGGGTGAGTAAAGACTACTTGATTCCTTGCCCGTGATGATAGCGATGATGGAGACTATTGCTGACATACCGTTCCATGATAGCGAAGGATGAATTCATCAAAGAGTTGACAGAATTGGAAAACGTAAGGACAGTGGAACAGAATGAGTATAGGAAGAATTTCCAGCAAATGAGGCGGAGAGCGCTGGTCTGATACACTGAGGCGTGAGGAGTATGCTGGAATGCACAGCATTTTGGGACGACGCTAGTGCTTCAACTCCCGTCCATACGTCTCTTCTTGTAAAACCCCCATTGAAGCGTCAAGGAGGGGTTTTGATCAATTTCAAGAATAGTACTACGCTACCACGAGAGGTAGGTTTTCCGCTGCTATAGTCAGCGCTAAAGCCGACAGTCCTCTCCAAAAATGAAACAGCGGAGAACAGTCGTTAGGGTCTACATCCAAATCGAGAAGTTCAACCACAATGTCCAGTACTGTGGAATTGGCGGAGCAAGGAGAAACTCGTCTTCGTACACTAATCGCTTTGCACCTGGGGTCCCTTGAGATGAGTTGCCAAGTCACTAGGGTCGGTATCTATAAGAGTGGTTTACAATAGTAAATAGCTTTCCACCTTGATGATTCTTTGTTTAGGCAGTCTGGATAAGAATGCAATGTCTCGAGGTGAAGTTCTAAAAGCCTATAGAAGTGAAGAAGCTGATTTACGTATCGAATTTGTTATTAGACGACGGTAGAGAGCTTAAGTCTAGCTTTACGTCAGAGATAAGAGAACTCCAAATTCTAGTCCATCTCACAGGCCGGCATTAGGAGTGAAGAAGCAGCTATATATAATTTCTGTCGGATGAGTGCGGGCACTGACCAATCTCATGCCTATTCTGTGGAATTAGTGCTTCGTTCACCACATCCGAACCATGCGAATTGTATGCAAATGATCAAATGTATATAGGAGGTAGCTGTAGCAGTGATTGGCCTGTCTTATTGCTATGGGTAGGCCGAACAGTGACCCCTGAAGGTATATTCAGGCCTTGCCACAGCACTAAGAAGACTCCCATATCTATTCGATATAGACCTGGAGTAGATAGATATGTATATACAGGCAGGGGTGGGTGGGCGAAAAAAGAATGCAATGCAATGCAATGAGACTCTGAAAGAGATGAATCGACTGAGGAGCCATTGCTAGTGCAAATCACCCTATTTATGCACTCCTGGAAGGACACAGTCTCCTGATTCTCTTGCCATGGCCATGACCATTTCACCGAATCCATGCACCGAAACCACACCGAAACCAGTCATGCGATATGCGATATCCGAAATCACTAACCCCCAGTCCTACTGTGGCGACCAGACGAGTAGAGATTACATTCTCTAGACGGAGAGGTGGTCCGTGGCGTGCAAACCAGGATAAAGCTGCAATGCGTGTGTGTATCAGGTGCTGGATATTAGAACATAGTCTTCGCTTAGGAAAGAGAACACAAGACCGGCTAATACGGTCGCACAGATGTACTCTAGGCACGCGGTCAATTTGATAGTCGCTTCTGAGAGAGGCTGTCTTACTCAGACTATCTCCAACAGCTTGCACAAACGAACGGCGGATCAATTTCTGCACGTTTGGTGGTAGCGGATCAATGCACTTTAAGCTGTTGAGGCAGCTTTCAACAATCTGTGGGCGTCAGTAGTATATTTTTGGTAGTATTTGAGCTAATACCTGGGTAATATCTCCTGTATAATTTCCTACCAGATTTGCTCGGAGGTAAGTGGTGCTTCTCTGCTGTATAATTGCTGCAATGATAGCGAGAGAGAGCAGGCCGGCTATCTGCCCAATGAGATGAGTGGCGGCATATATTGCTGCTCGGTCTTTCTTTATTCAGCAACGTCTTACTATTGCAAATGCCCAGAGACATACCAGAGTGGTCTGTACTCTTCAGTGAGCCGACAATAATAGCTCCATATATTGCACCGCTTGCAGTTGTTGCGATAAGGACTTCTAGAATATTCTCCAGCAAAGCTTCATTGCCTGATCATTGGCGGGCGTTAGATTACGTTCCCGCTCAGCGCATGTGTAGGACTGAGACTCCCACCTTTCCAGCGTAGCTGAATGACAATGGCACTGGCAAGATGAATTGCAAAAGCCATGACAATAATCCATCCTACTTTACCAGACCTTCTGATCTGGAAGCCTGCAAGAAAACTTCCAATGACCGTTCCGACTGATAGGAAAGAAAGCAGTAGTCCCCCAGTAGCAGTTGACCCTCGTCCAGACACGTTGGTGTAAAATGACGTGATGTATGTGATCTAGTGCCATGTTAAAAACGGAGAAGGGATTTTAGAAACACTCACAGCCATTAAAGCCATCTCTTTGAAAAACGTTACGCCAGCAATTGACCACAAAGATCTGCTCGAAAACAAACGGACCGGGATCAAGGGCTTTCGTGATGGTGATAATTCGACGTAGATGAAAGTACCGAGCAAAAGCGTACCGAGCGACAGAAGGACAGGAACAAGGGGATGAGACCAAGGCACATCGTTGCCAGCAATATTAAGGGCGAGCACGAATGTAGCCACGAGAAAGATTAGATTGAGGCTGCCGAGGAAGTCGAACCCCGAGGTGACTATGGAAGATCGAGAGCCATTACGATTGTCATTAGATGACAGAGCGTCAGGCTTTTGCAGTGGAGTCTGAGTTGTTTTCAAAGTCCATAGAACGAGAGCGAATACCAGTGCAGCAACTGGAATTTCAAGACAGAATGCCCTGTACAAAAGGTCTTCTCAGGTGCGATGGTCTCGGACAATCTTGTCAGCTTGACTTACCAACGCCAACCAAGGCGATCGAGTAATGCTCCGCCCAACGGACCACCTATAAAGTCGCCAACAAGAGCCATCAGCTGTAGACCGCCTTGCCAAGTAGCCCGATCTTGTAGTGAAATCTCATCTAAGCATGGTTAGCACTACTGGCGAGTATTGTCATTGGAAAGAAGAGCCACCGTTCAGTATAAGCGCTACCATGTAGGCCATGCCAGATGAACCAATGCCCACGACGCCACGAGCAACTACAAGCCACCAAAATTGAGGGCTTGCTACACTGTGCAAAAAGCTATCAGTGCCTTGCCTTCGAAATAACATGCAAAACTTACCAAAAGATGAGACCGATTGCGAAGCACACGTAGCTTGCCAATAGCAGGGGTTTACGACCATATACGTCCGAGAGTCGACTGTACTACGAATACATAAATATTCGCAGCTTCCAATTATGGGCAGCGAAAGATTACCAGGGGCTGAGAGGCGGCGACACCAACGGTGAAAGAAATGGTAAGCCACGTTACATGACGAAGCTGAGCAAAGTCGGATCCTATGGCTTGTCAATAAATCTTCTAAACGTACCATAAAGTAGTTTCTTCATTAATCTATGATGAAAGATAGGGATGGATCTACCTATCTTTGGGAATGATGCCGTAGCTAGAGCATAGTCGGCTCCGAAAAGTATGATACTAGGATCTTAAGTCAACTGGCAAAATGAGTTGCACTTTTGTCATTCATCCTTACCCCAATGCAAGGGCAGGACCCGACTTCCAGAACTCAGTCACAATTACGTTTTTCCCACTTGTATCATCGTCATGAATGGAGGTAGGAGGACTTGTCAACAGTGGCTGCTCTTCACCTGCCTCAATACTCCTGTCGGTGTTCTCGTTATCGTTGGGGCTAGCCTCGGCTCTAGTCATGCTAAGAGAATTGGCGAATTTATATATATATAAGATTGAGAATGTTGCGCATGTAGTAAAGATATAAGACAGGAGTCCGTCGGAGGACGATAAAGGTAGTTTGCAAAGCACCTGTTAAAGTATGCCAAGGCTTCCTTACACTGGGCCTAGTGCGGCTTGGCAGCTTCTACAATTCGCTGCAGAGTCTTGGTTGATAGAGTAAGCTAACAAATCACGGTTGGGCTCTACGATGGTAGCAATACTAAGGTCTAAGGTACGTCAGGCAGCTAGTCTCTTGGTCTACGTAGTAGGTGGGGGGAGCTTGCCCCGACGCATTAGTATAAAGTATAACAATGAATATATTTATCAATTAGGTCTAGGGTTATATAGCAATGTGGAAGCAGAGTACGTAGGTAGTAAGGAAATTAAATTAGAAGAAGTGGGAATTCCCTGCTTAAGCTTCTCGTGCCAAGCCCACATTGCGCACACGTCACACTTGCGGAAATTCTGGTACGCCCAGAAAATCCCAGGCACCACTAGGCTGGAACGGAACCGCCAAACAATTGTGCAGTCAACAAGCGTAAGGGCTAACCCGGATAGAATTAGCCTCGATGACAGGTCCGTGCGCGGTTGAAACATGCCCGAGGGTTACTCCTCACCAAAATTTGTATTGCAGAACGGCCGTCGCAGTCCTCCCACTAGAGTAAATTTTCTTATGTCGATTGGCCACGATATTATTGTTTGCCACTTGATACGTCCCGGGATGATCTTGAACACAGCCTCTTCTCCTAAGCTGCGTCCTTACAACCAGGCACTCCTCGTCTCTTCGCAGCGCGGTCAATTGGCTCGCATTCTCTGTCAATCGACGAGGGTGGTCTATGTAACATGACTGGTCATCGGACCAGGCCCGCTTCCACAAATGACTTCATCTGAAAGGGGATCTTGAGCTTGCGCCAGTCGACCATTTCAAGACTTCGAGCAACCACGCAGCTTCGTGGATTCAGTTAGCAAACCATGTCAAGCAACCATCGCCCGTTGCTCATTGCAGTGGAATTTCATGAGGCCCGGTAGCACAATATTGACATACGCGGACGTCGATACCTTGCAACACAGGCCCCTACGCGTCGTAGATAGCCGTCGAGAAGATTCCATTTTCTGGCTCGAGGAATTTCAGGCTTTCTTACCTTTTGCAATATACACCCGAAGTTCCTGTACCACGTTACCATCGTCTCTAGCAAGCTTTTGTAGCTCGCCAAAGAATCTTTCTCTTGCGGTCTCTTTCGGATAGACATCTCTTAGGGGTGACACGAGTGTATGATGCCACACCCTTTCGAACAGCCTCTCACGCGCGTCCCTATCAAATTCATCTATCAAGTATGGTTTTGACTCAAAGACCTCGACGTCCACGAGACCGGCGTTCTCCCATACTTCTACAACTGCACCACTTGATTTTGCCCATCCCGCAGTCCATGAAAGAGGAACACCAAGCTCTTTTGCCATCTGAGCCATGACTTGTATACCGACCTGCGCCTGGTCTGCCCAGACATCAGCGACTATGGAGCCACCCGAGACGAGAAATTCTTTCCAGTGCTCTAGTGCATGGTGGGTATCGAGATACATCAAGCTCTCACAACAAACGATGTGATCGAAGTGCAATGTCTTACCCGTGGCTGGCTCGAGCTTCGCATGATGCAAATCCATAACATCATGATTGTAGAATTTGATGTCCGCCCGGATGCGATCATTCCTCTGGCACGCTTTGGCGAGCATGCGTTCCGAGAAATCAACCCCAGCGACATGTCCATGGTCGCCAACGGCAACTTTCAAGTCAAATGTTAGATAGCCTGTACCGCAACAGAGGTCGAGGACATCCTCTCCCTCCTTGATGTTTGCGAAAACCAAAAAGTCCGAAACCAGCGCACGACCGACGGTTCTAACGGCTTCCAAGTCATCGTACGTGGCTGCGAGGTCATTGAACATGTCTAGAACTATCTGAGTGTCATTGAGCGCCATACGGTGAGAAGAGACGACCATGGAACTTGGTTTTGTTTGTTGGTAGTGCTGGTTTGTATGACAGGAATCCAACTTTCGGACTGCCGATTCTTAGCTCTTAGGAGCAAGGGTGGTCGTCGATAGGAAATAAGCTCTCGTCATGTGAAGAAACGAGACATACCTTACCCGTCGATGTTGAATTGTAGGGTTTAGCAAGATTTCGCCGCTAACCGAGTGGCGAAAACGAGCTAAGTGTGTGGGTGGCCTTTTCCGGAAGTGGGGGCCCCACTGCGCCCCACTTTGGTATGATGATAAAGATGTGGTACTCCGTACGTGTCATCCACGTTACGATGGTGGATGGCTGGGGTGACACCACACATGTCACGAAGATGGATCCCGTGCTTACTGCACTGAAAACGCAGCGGCCGGGTCTAAAATGCTGATAGGTCCCAGGTATTTAGGCCGACAGTGTGGCTACGTAGAGATTATTTATAATTAAGATCTTACATTTAATATCATCAATTATAAATAAGCTGCTCGTAAACAGATATCAGCGTCTTCCGGATAAATCCGCATCCCTCTAAGTCAGTCAGGCCAAAATCACCCTCAGAAAATTTTATCGATAGACAGCAGATCGCTCCCAAGAATGCCGGTGATAGTAGAATCTCAGATATCTCGTCTGCTTGCTAATCATGTCCAGTGCATCATTACCGCCGATAAACCGTTTTGCCCTATGCCAGACGTATTGGAGACTACGAAACTGGAGGATTTGACATGCGAGTGCGGAGAAGGATATTTTCGGCCAGATGGTGCCTGGGTGTCCGGTGTTGACGTGCGATCCGGGAAGGCTCCGCCCAAAGAATCGCCAAATTTCCAAAGACAGGTGCGCCAAATCGCAAGCCCATATTCTAACACTGTACGCTGACAACGTCCCAATCAGCCATCAACCCAGAAAGAATAGGTCTGGGGTCTCGCTAGCATCTAAGAATCCGTCTGTTTTTTGGAATGACAAGGCTCGCTTGACTGCGTTGTCCTTGGCTCGGGCCTCGTCCGTCTGCAATAAAGGCTCTAGCTTGTAGCTGTACTGTTTAATTGGACTGCTTGGATGCACCTATTTACTGGTGATGCCGATCATTCCCTTCCCTTGAGTAGCTAGGAGTCTCAATTCTCCGTCCTGCCTTGTCGCATACAGGAGCTCTGTCACACTTTAAGTAGCTAGCAGTCCCAATTCTCCATCCATTTTTATTGCACAGAAGAGCTTGATCACAGGGTTTTCCGTTGAAGTCCTCTCTGTAGTTGACTCTAATTTCCTGTGTAATAAGCATAGATGGCGACCACAAGTCAAGCGACAGCCATTCCAGAGGCAATCAGTGCAACTAGTCCATCCGCCCAAAGCACAGGCGGGGCAACGTCAACATCTGACATTCTGTGCTGGGAGAAGGCTGTCAAAGTGAGTTAATGGCGAGCGAGGCTGGCAACGAAAAGATAATAAACAACTTCTTGTAGTTATTCAACGACTCCTTGACGAAAGACGACAAAAAACGTGTTGGCACAACAAAGAACAACAAAAACCAGATTGTGAGCAGTATTGATGATCTTCTCAAGGAAACCGAGGCGGCAAAAGAGAAATGTCTCGCGGACCGAGGCCCTTTCCGAAAGAAGTTAGAATCAATCTTGAAAACCTTCGATCAGTATGCCCCCGTCATCGATGTCATGATTTCACATCAACCCCACATCACTGCATTGGTCTGGGGTTCTATTCGAGGATTGCTTGGGGTAAGATATTCTCTGATGATCGCACGTCCTTTGACAGCGCCACATTCCACGATGAAAACACGTTTCTTTGTACACGTAGCACGTGGCAAAAGCAAACACGCAATTTCGGAACGGATCTTTTTTTTTTTTCAATGCTCCGAACATGATCCGCCATCCATGAATTGATTTTGCGAGCCCACATTAATTCCAGAAGATCCATTGTGACGCACCACTCGGCACACCCTGATATGTGTATATACAAGGCTTTCTTTTCGTCCTTCAGTATTGCCTCTGTCTGAAGTCCAAAACAGCTTACCCGGTAGTGTAGGTCGCTACGCGAGAGATTGCAGTAAGTGAACGTCTCGCGGACGCTATTCTGGACATTCTCGAACAGATAGGCCGATGGGAAGAGTATCTTCAGCTGTTTGCAACATCTGCTAGGGTACAGGATGCAATAGCTCGACTGTTCTCACAGATAATCAACTTCCTCGTACGGGCTACATTGCACTACGACCGGCCTTGGGCGGGTGAGATGTTCTCGATTAGTCATCAGTTGCTCTTCAGTAGTGACGTATTCTCTCAGTTCGCTACGCTCGTACCAGCCTCAGCCCTGCCAATCCGAAGATCTTCGTCATTCTCTCTGTAATTCAGACACAGTCAGATACTGTGGAAAGAGAGGTTCTTGCTGCAGCAGAAGCTAGTAGGGGACCCTCATCTGGGTACTCAAAATCATGCCATTGTCTTATGCTGACACATTATTCATTGGGGCAGAACACGCCGAAGGAAGGGAATCTATGAAGTCGGAATATCAGAAGCAGGAAGACTATCGAACAGGTGATCCATCCCAACCACCCACCTGCTTTCAGCTCGTTTCTGATGACTATTAGATTCACGCGTTTTTCAACAAGATTCACGCTCTTTACAGCAACAGATCGCAGACATTCAGAGGCAATATATAGACATGAATATTGGTACTGTCAAGCTCTTAGCCCTATCCGTAAGGCTTTGCTGATAATGTGTATTAGACACCAATAATATGATGACCAATTTCTTGGATGCGGAAGACAGACGCGTAGAAGGTCCGTGCCTACAATTACCAAGTCCAATCTAGCAGACACTAACAGCTGCTTTTCGTGCAGCCCAAGTCTTACGAGAACAAATTGATCAAGTAATACGCTGGCTCCAACCCACGCTTCCACTGACAACCCACACTTCTCCATGGGAGGAAGGTACTTGCGAATGGATCTTCACTCACCCATCTTATTCAGCATGGAATAATTCCGCTTTCTCGAAGCCTTTATGGATCTATGGAATTCCAGGTAAATCTTGAGAAACTCGAAACTGG
The DNA here is from genome assembly GCA_013423325.1 of Usnea hakonensis. Classification (NCBI taxonomy): domain Eukaryota; kingdom Fungi; phylum Ascomycota; class Lecanoromycetes; order Lecanorales; family Parmeliaceae; genus Usnea; species Usnea hakonensis. The sequence goes on from BLJB01000058.1 coordinate 35,711, forward strand.
TGAAACACTAAATCTCTTCATAGGATGCGGCAAATCCGTGATGGCCAGATTCTTGTCTCAAAACGCCACCACAAGATACGCTTTCACACACTACTTCCGAAATTCCGCCGACAAAAGCTCTAGCATGGCGACTCCTTTCGTGATCGCGTTACTTGCCCAATTGTTCCAGAGTGACAGTCTGCAGCCAGAGTCTCACTTTGCAACGGTCGTTGGGTCCATTTTGCCCTTGTTCGATCATTTCAAAAGTGCAGCGGAGTGTCCTTTCCACAAATTATGGCCTCTTGTGAGGATGATGTTCGAAGCAATTCCAGGTGATTTTACCTTGACCGTCGACGCCCTGGACGAGTGTAACGACCCAGACCATTCTGGCGTGTTGTTGGAACGCCTTAAGCAACTTAGTTCCTTGACTCACGCTCGTGTAATAATACTTTCACGTTACCATACCACCCTCAACGAGTCGCTTGAGAAGGCTTTCAGAGTCTTGATGGATCCTATTTCCGTCACTCCCGACATCTCACTTTACGTGGACCGGGAAATTAGCCGTACTGTCTCACTGCAGCCATTAAGGCAATCTATTCTAAAGAAAGCTGTCGAGGATAGCGGTGGAATGTTTCTGTGGGCAAAAATGATGCTGGTATATCTTAAAGGAGCGCGAACTCAAAACATTCAATTTCGCCGCCTACAAGGATTTCCAACGGGACTCGCTGAAGTTTATGAACATTTATTATCTGAAGTTGCCGATAGTCTCGACCAAGAAGAACTTTCCTTGAGGCGAACCGTTTTCCTCCTTCTCGTCGGAGCTTCCAGGCCGTTCAGCCCAGGAGAATTATCTGTACTCATAGCACTGCGCTGTCCAAGTGGCTTCCTAGACAAAAAGGATCTTCTCCTAGATCCCAAAGCCGAGATTTTGAGAGTTTGTTGGCCGTTGGCAATGGTCGTGGATGATTCGATACAACTCATACACATGTCCGTCAAAGAGTTTTTGGTTCGGACCCCAGAAGAGACTGGCGGCGCTGGAAAATCGGCATCAGGACTAAAATCACCATATTTAACTTTACGTGACTCTCATACATTGTTAGCTCGCAAATGTCTCAGCAAATTGAGCCAGAATAAATACAAAGTTCCGGGCCACATTGCACAGCTGATCCGGAGCAATACCAGAAACATTGTTGGAAACGCAGAGGATATTCAGCCGGACTTCGAAGAGATCTGTTACAACTATGCGTGTTACAATTGGCACGTGCACCTGAAGGCAATTTCAGCGCCACCAGTCCACTTGCTGCAGCAAACAGAAAGATTCCTGGTGGGTTACGAGTTCGTGACCTGGTCAGAAGTTCTCTTTCGACTAGACAACGATGACTTCAGTGCTGCGATCGATGTACGCACAGATTTGGAGTCATGGTTCAGTTTGCTTCCACCAGATGCGAAGCGCATCGTTCCCATCAATCAATACTTCGATCTGCCTTACAGGTCGCTTACAAGCTTCTTCGAAGAGAGTGGTAGCGACCGACTACTATCACTGCTCTGCGAGGCTAGACTTGGGGACTATTGGAGCTTGAATGGCAGCCCTGACATGGAAACAGGAACCAATCTTTTGAAGAAGGTAGCAGAAGGCTTTCGAGAACTTCTGGGAGCAAGGAACCCGCTTTCGCTTCAAGCTGAGTGCAATTTTCTCATCGAGTACTCCTGGATGAATCGCTGGTGCGAGGCGCACGATGGACTCTCCAGAGTTGCCAGGATCCAGCAGGAAGTTGTAGGAGAGGATCTGCCCGACTACTATTTGAGCCTTGAGTATGCCGCATGGGCTAACTACTCACTCACCAACTTCCATGATTCTACACAAGATCAAGCTAGGGCAACTGCAGGCTTGTATCGGACCGCAGGCCCTACAAATAAGGAATGTCTTAGGAGTCAGATGTTTCAAGGTTGGACATTAGAGAGACAAGGACTGCTTGAGCAGGCCTTTTATCTGTTCGAGGATGTATGGAAAATCTGGACGACGCTTACGGGTCCAGAGAATCCTATGTCGCAGATGGTGCAAAAATCCATTGCTTCAGTGCAATGGAAGAGGGGTGAGATGGAAAAGGCCGAGAAGCTCATGGTCGAAAACTTCGCCGCTCGCCAGCGAACTTTCACGATCAAAGCCGTCGTGACCATTGACTCTGGCTTTCAGCTTGCGATCATATACCGCGAGATGGACCGCCCCCAAGAGTCTCAGGCGCTCCTCAGTCTCATGAGCGAGGATGATGCTCTCAAAGATGAATTTGAGCGCTTTTGTCAGTTCGAGCACCTCAGCGCTCTCTTAGAGCTTGATAAAGGAGCCTACTCGGCTGCTGAAATTCGTCTCAAGTCCTTACTACATCAAGCGACCGCTAGAGGCCGCGATGCCAATAATAGAGAGCTTTTATGGGTTCGACTAACATTAGCTGATATGCTGAGAAAGCATGATAAGTCCGACGAAGCCGCTGCGCTTTTCGACGATATCGTGAGGCCAGCAAGCGAAGACACCGATTCTAATCAATCTCTAATTGAGGAGCCAGATACTCCGTATCAATTGGCCATTGCTGAAGAAGCTCTTAGGCACGTGCGGGTAGCTTCGTTTACGGAAGCAGATAGGCTACTTCGCGAAAATGGGCTCGAATGGGTCCGAAAGCAAGACTTTTGGATACTCTTCGGAGGGCCCATCACTGACACCGCTGCTATGAAGGGAGCTTATGAGGCGCATAGATGAAGATGATGATGAAGGGTCGTATACGTGTGTGGGCAGGTCTGTGGTCGAAGGCCTCGTGAGCCCGTTGATGGGTCACTGTCATAGGACACTCTTTGTTTGTTAGTTCTCGAGCACGATGATCAACTAGCTACTGGATATCAGCAATCATGGTCAAGGGTACCGTCTATTGAGATTTTGCTTTAAGGTGATCAATGTAGATACCATGCCATGACAAAGAGATGGAATTTCGCTCAGGACAGATTTAAGTTTAGTATATTCAATCAGCAACGCACCAAGATCATCGATTTTTCTACAGCTCGGCTTTCTGTAAGACTCTTCACATTCAAAAGTATCCGCAATTAGCGTTAGATCCTCCATCACAGCCTGAAGCCAGGATTGGCTGTCTTCCTGCCTAGCCTGAGTGTCTTAGCTCAAACAAAGGCAGCTTGGAGATTTTCTATGGGAATCTTGGCACAATACCTTCAGTACCCGCCTTACTTCCCGCGTATTACTCTAGCCTGCACGTCTCGACCAAATCACGTTCAACAACCATCTTATCTTCTTCTTCGAGTACTCAAGCCTTGACGACGATTTCTACTCCCACGTCTTCACCTACCAATGAAATAAAAACAAGTTCTACAGCTGCAGTATCTCCGCCTGCCACTACGGCACCAACAGTTCCTACTTCTTCTATTTCTGCCTTTTTTTCCGCCATTGATACAACAACAACAGCGTCTTCAACGTCCAGCGCTCATAGTAGAGCAAAAAATGAAGCCCTAAACGAGAAGTCAAAGACGGCTATTGGTATATCAATACCGATGGCAATCCTCGCCGTCGGCTTCATTGCTTGGTGGCTCCTAAAGCGTCGACACTCACATATGGTAACCAGCCCGCATGACGAAATCGTTGAGAATGCCACTGCAAACGACTACGCACCAGAGCCACACTCTCCAGGCGAGCTTCCGACTGGACTGGATCGTGCGGAACTTGTGACGTCGCACTGGGATTCCGCTGAGTTGCCATTCAGCCATGAGATTTTTGAGATTGCGCACCGGGCTTGATTCTTGGTAGTGAGAAGCAAAGCGGCTTCTGATACTAGTGGCCTCATACTGACGCTGTCAGATTTTGAAAATAGTCCTTTGGAAGCGCAGACTGGCCAAACCTCCATCTTCTGGCTGGATTCCGGATACAACATATTGAGCACATTTTGCAACCGTCATGGTTGCAACTTACAGAGAGAGTACCTGTCACCAAGGAAAATCTTGTAGGTCCTTGGTAACATTGACGAAACTATGCGAAGGCCCTGCGAGTCAGCGTAAGATACTTACAGAATGAGTAAATGAATCAGATAATGCAAGATTTCATTCAACGTGCAGACCAGAGTGCCAGCTGGCTTCTCACGCAGAAGTGTAACGCATATCCAATCTCCCGCCTTCGTGCAAAGCCCTATGAAGTCGAGCTTGGCCCTCTTCAATCAACAATCGACCGGCAAAGGAGGGTGAGTCTTCTGGACGCAAACTCCTTCGAGACAGCGATCCTCATGATTTCCGAGTTTGGCTTGTTTTTATTTGGAGAGGAGTCCTCTGTTTATAGATGATGTTTAGCAAACTATCCTCTTTATGTCTCTATTTTCGCTGAATACGGGTTTGATTGATGCAGACAGGGTATTCACTCCCGCTATCTTAATCATGAATATTAGAAAACTATGACTTAGCCTCTGCACAATATTCCAATCTACACACGCTCAACCAACCGCATTCCATCTATTCCCAATCCCTCCCCACTCCCTACCTCCCCCACCTACCCCTCTAATACAAAATCCCCTTCCAAAAACCTATCAAAACCATCTAATACCCCCTTCCCATAACCCCACAACACCAAAACAAAAACATCCCACTCAAAATAAAACAAAACACCAATCTATTAAACCCCGCACTCTCTTTTCCCATGTAGATAAGACAGCAAAAGAGAAACGCCACGCCCCAAATGGGCAGGCATCCTGTTATTTGTCTTCGGGCCTGTGTATCCGTGGGGAGCTTCGAGCTGGTCTCGATAAATGTGGTGCTGGCTAGATGGTGGGTTTGGTAAGGGACTCTTCGGGAGAGGGGGATGAGGGATAAGTATGTTGATAGGAGAGAGAGAGAAACGAAAGCCGAAAATATTGATCCGTAGAAGAAATAGAAAAAAAATCTGAACATCGCAGGTGCAACAACTACGCCCCCTATCACTCTCCTTAAGATAATATACTTGTTGCGCCCTTTTTCGCAGCCACGGCCTCACAGAATATGCGATCGCAACAATTGTCCCCGTGTGGTAAACCATAAATAGAAAATCTATCACTCACAGAGGCCAGAGTTCTGTTTCTTGGTGATGCAAGGGTGCAGCGCAGTGTACAGACAGCGGGAGGGAGAGGGGGGGGAGGGGGCAGGTCCAACATCCCTCACTCCATCCACCCACCCCCAACTCACCCTCTTCCCCAACCAGCTAGCAAACCGCCGCACTCCTCACCTTCTATTCATGTACCTCAAAGCTCCACTCCCAACCGCCTCTCCGAACCTCACCCCATCCCACCCCACCTTCTCTTTCCCGTTCCCTACTCCAACCCATTTTGAACCCCCCCCCTGCCTCTATTCTAGAACTAAATCCGAAATCTGAAGGCCAGTCCCAACTTTGTATCCGATCGGACATCGCGGCTACAGATTGTGAGTAATGCTGTGGAGATGTAGATGGTTTCTCGCTTGGGCTCGAGTGTGATGGGTAGAGAAGGGAGGTGGTGCATGGTTGGCGCTCGTGAAGGGTACTGATAGTGGAGATAGAATAAGAGAGTAGGGGGAAGAACGCGTGTTATGTGACATATCTTTTGCTGTTGAAGTATTGACTTTTTTGGGATGATTGCAACCACCTCTGATGATAGATGATGATAGAGCAAGGGAGAGAGAGAGAAAGAGATGTATCCACATCCTCCCACCCCCAGCATTCACTTCCCCCCCCCCACCCAAATCCTCCTAATATACCACCCCCTTCGCCATCCCAAACCCCCTCTCCCTCCTTTCTCAGCGACCAAGAAGAATAATGAGGCTACATACCCTCAAAACAGCCTTCCCCACACACTCCCCAGTCCTACTGTGGCGACGATAGAGCCTGGACCACTGAAGTAACTAGAACGCTCTTCCAGTCCAACTATCCCAAGACATGCACACACCTCTTCCATATCTCCTTCCCTTCCACCGTGTGACGTCTGAAGGCCTACGTTAGCGGCTATCAACCAGCAGGCCGTGAGGTTGAAGGTAGCGCCGGTTCCGACGTGGGTGAAGGATGCCTGCGAGTGGGCCGACACCGAATCATAGCTTAGGAAGTAAGATACCAGATAGACAGGATAAGAGAAAGGAGTAGTAGACCGACCAGAAGCGAAGAGAGACGATTATTCGGTCTAGGTATAACGCTACCTGGCCCGGATCTCGCTGCAGCCTTCTTGGTATTTGCGTCGAACCGATCTGAAGCCGTTCTGGCCGAAGACAGTTTCGTTTCTTCCTGCGACTGCCGTCTGCGACGGGAGGTGTCCGATGTAGACGGTTTGTTTATCTCCGACTGGACAATTGGTTGAATTTCTGATCCGTTACGATCCCGAGATGAGTCGGGTGACGGTCCATTCTTGTCAAGAGCGGAGGGAGGGTCGTACACAGCATCACTATGCGTTCGATCGTACTCAAATTCCCTTAAAGTATTTATCCAGTCCATTTCGGCAGAGAGTAGAAGCAAGATAAGGGCTAGTCAAGACGTGAGTAGTATTCGTAGTCCACGGAACCGTTTGTCCACACTGTGCATGACGAAGATAGGCTAAGCGGAGGAGAAATGCATGAAAAAAGGTAGTATTCGGAAGTCTGACGAGCTGAGCGAAATTTTTCTTCGCTTGCGATCACACGAAGTGTTGCTGTAGAAAAGAAGCGACGGAGGAATATATGAAAGAGAGAATCAGGCAACAGGGTCCAGCAATCAAGCTGACGCGGGCTAAGTAACAAGCGGCAGCAAATCGCAGCTCTAAGATTGAATTCTTCTCCATGCAAGGTGTATGATGAAATCACAGGATACGTCGTAGATGATTGCCTTTGGGTAGATGGTATTTTACCATCCTTCGGGAAATTGCCGGCATTGGCTGAGCTCTCTAAAAAAGACGTAAGATACCTATGAGTGTAAGTTACTCAAATCCTACATTTTCAATTACATTCCGTTTTTTGAACATGAACCAATTTACATGCCTACCATTTCTCTCGCAGTATGATCAGAAAATCGCAAGATGGTAATAATCAAGTAAACCTTCGGGAATGATTCAGCAGAGGCTTCATATGGTATTTTCAAATGCACTCAGATAGCCTCTTTCAAAAGCCTGCAAATTGCGCAGAGTAATAGAAAAGGGTTTGCATCGCTAGCAAGCCTAGTTAGACAAAGAAGGATTCCGCATGCAGAAAGCCGTGTCATATGTCCTTTTGCATGATGCGCAATCTATGTAATCATCTATTTTAGTTCCCCGGTGTACAAATTCTTTTCTAGTAAGTAGCCCACCGTGGCAGTTCCCCAGAGTCTCCTAATGACCCCCTGTAGACTCAGCTGCACATAAGATTCAAACCCCTCATTATTTCGGGAGATCAGACGGATACGACAATATCGTTGAGAGACAGTCTCGTTGCAACCTTGACAGATCACTATTCTATGCTGCTACGTTCTGCGTACGAAGGATCCGCTCCACACCTCTCTGTATCTGCTCATCCCGATCGTCTACAGGCTCATACCCCAATCTGTCTCTGGCTTTACGAATCGAATATGTCCGTGGGTAACAAGTGCGTGCCATGACTTGCCTCCTCAGAATCTTGGGCCGAATCAGTCCTAGAGTAAAAACCCAATACATCCATTCGACCGCACTGGCCAGGGCCAAGAAGAACCAAGCTGGGATGACCGTTACCTCCTTCAGAGCTGTCTTGTCACCCGCAGCAGACCATATCTGACGCTCAAGTGTCCAAAATGGAACGGAATTGCCGTCTGTAATGAAGAAGGCTTCGCCATCCACCTTTCCACTTCCATCTTTTGCTTGCCAAAGAAGTGCTTTGGCAGCGAGTATGTGAGATCGCGCAGCGTTTGCGGCTGACACTGCATCAAACAAGTTACTATTATCTCCGATCTGCCACCGCTGACGACCCTCTTGGAGGGCACGAACACTAACTGGGATCAACTGGCTGTCGTGATCGCCGTACACAACTGCAAGCCGAAGGCAGAGTGTACGCAGATCACCCATGCCGTTTGCATCCAGCACAGCTTGGTCGGCGATAGCCTTGGTCTTTGCGTAGTAATCGCCATAAGAGGCAATCGTGAACATTTGAGCATCCTCTGTTATGAAGCTGTGTGAGTCGCCTTCCATGACTTCAACGGTTGAAGTGTAGATAAGAGCCCTGACAGAGTCACTTGCGATAGCGGCTTTGAGAAGGGTTTGTGTTCCTTTCACGTTGATTTCCTCGAAGTCACGGCCACCGCTAGACTTCCCAGTGGCATGTGGTGAAGCAGCGTTGATGATGAGGCTGGGTTGAATCTCGGCAAGCAGGTATCGTAGTTGTTCGAACGAAGTGAGGCTTCCGCTATGGTAGTGAGCGCCTTCGACTAGCTTGCTGGATGGGTTTCGACTCATGACATGGATGGAAGACCAGGTCGAGTCTTGAATGAAGGCATTGACGATATGGTATCCCACAAACCCACACCCTCCAACGATAAGAACCCTTTGCTCAGGCATTGATTTAGTGCAGATAGTAGAAGCGGGGAGACCCTAGAGCGTTTGAGCAATGTTCGTTGCTGGGTTCGAATCCTGGGATGACTTGAAGCTGTATCCCCGCCTACGGGTCCGTGTAGTTGGCTTTGGTTGAGGGAAAAACGTGGGCCTGGCTTCCAGAGCGGGCTTCAAGATGTGAACGCGTCTGAAACGACCGATGGTAATATGAACGTGCTATCGTGCTTGGCCTGCTATTACCTAGGTCGAATCCTTCTCACTCTCGAATAGGTGTACTGGGGGGGCGTCCTTTCAGACTGGGCGTATCTTGAGTTGCAAGTCGGGAGCTGCAAGAACCTCTGATAATGATCCTCAGACCCTGGTACCTTTACATGTAATGCAATAGTTGAGTGGGTGTCGACTTGAACGTGTAGGTGGTACAACCTGTTTGCAAATTGAGTGAAGTTTTTTCGGGAGGAAAATCAGGAAATTAGAAAGTCGAGAAATATATCAACAACGCATAACATATAGGACTTCTGATGAACTGCAATAGAGAGAGCATACCTAATTTTAGTATCTGATAGCTTTGTATATACTACATGTTACGAAATATGGTGATTGTAGTGGGCTTGTTCATTGAGATTAAAGGCGTTCGGAACAACGATAATCCGGCCCTCCGCGAATATCCTTGCGAAGTAGGGTGATGGGATAGATAACAGAAGAATACAATCTTCGCTTTTCCAAAATTGGTATCTTTCCGGTATTGGCAAGTCTGTTACGGCCGAATCTCGTGATGCCATCCGACTTGGGTCCTCTAAACCCCGTGATCGGTCAAGAGTCGATTTTGGATTTTTCAGTGACCCTGCGGACTCTGCAATGGCAAGAAAAGCTGTTCGCCTAGCATTGCAATTTGGTGATGCAATGAAGGCACAAGGTTTCCCTCTTATAGGTGACGTTGCAATTCCCAAGTCTTCCGACGAGGAAATTGATAGATATATCCGCCATCGAGCAAAGACAACGTACCATTACTCAAGGATATGCAAGATGGCCCCTCAGTTTGATGCGCAAGCTCCAGGAGTAGTGGATGACTCGTTACAGCTGCATAGCTCAATAATATTGTGATCAGGAGTTGAGAAATCGCTTTTTCTCATCATTTCGTTCGCATCTTTCTACATGTCTGCCTACATTTCTGGCCACGTCCAGATGGGCAGATTACCTAGCGATGTGGAGCGGAAGGAGGAGTCTCCGGACCCTGCAATCGTATCTGCTGAACATGACTCCCTGATCTTTGACAACGCTCAAGATCCATGCATAGCTATCAATTGGAAGCCGAGTAAGAAATGGACGCTCATCTTTACGCTTTCCTCCATGACCTTCATAACTTATGCCTTCCCCTCACCTTATGGAATCCATACACAGCTGATCAAGAAAAAGCGCCCTCGCCTCAGCAATGTTTGCTCCGGGAGTACCTCAGCTCATGAGCGAATTTCATTCGAGCAATAGCTTACTGGCTTCCCTTGTAGTTTCCATATACATCTTAGGAAACGCTTTTAGTCCCATCGTGCTCGCTCCCTTATCCGGTACGCAAAGGGTTTTATCGGCTCCTGTCTCTACCTTCCTGATGTGAAGCAAAGGCAATTAACACAACACGGCAGAGTTATATGGTCGCTCGCCTATTTACCACGCCACCAATATTCTGTTCATTATCTTAACAGTGGCGTGCGCACTTAGCTCAAGCCTCGACATGTTGGTTGTATTTCGCTTTCTACGAGGCACAGCTGGCTCCGCGGCAGTTGCACTTGGTGGAGAAAATGTAGCCGACGTCTTCATACAAGAGGAGCGAGGTAAAGCGATTGCGCTATGGGCTATGTGCCCTTTACTTGGTCCGGTCGTAGGTCCTATTATGGGCGGATTCCTGTCGGCAAGTCTGGGCTGGAGGTGGGTATTCTGGGTTTTAGCAATCGCGGTAAGCCCGTGCTCCTCAGTGACTCACTTTTCCAATGGAAACTAAGGCATTGAGTCCGCCAGGCCACCGTCGTCATTATCGCCTATTTCTTCTTTGTCCCAGAGACTTATTCGGTTGTAATTCTACAACGCAAGACAGTCCGTCTCCGAAAGGAGCTGGAAAGCCCTCTTCTCCGATCGAAAATGGATTCTGGACTTTCCCTGAGTCTCGCATTCCGGTAGGCCATCGTCCGGCCGCTCAAAATGCTCTTGTCGCCTCGCTTGCCACGCTTTCGGCTGTTGTCTACGGCTACCTCTACTTGGTATTCACTACTATAACTGACGTCTTTGAGAACAATTATGGTTTCTCAACTAACGTTGTTGGTCTTACCTTCATCGGCGTAGGCGTGGGAATGATGACTGGTGTCGCTGCTTTCGGTGCCATTTCAGATCGGATCCTAATCAGCAAAGTACGAGCAAACAATGGCGAATTGAAGCCGGAGTATCGACTCTCAATTATGATACCGGGAGGTCTTTGCACGCCTATCGGCTTCTTCATCTATGGGTGGACTACTCAGTATCGAGTCTTCTGGCTTGTTCCAATCATTGGGACCTCATTGATCGGAGCAGGCGTAATGGCATATTTTGTAAGTCTCTCTCTTCTATCTAAATGGAGCATTTCAGGATCCTAGAGTACTCAGAGCATCTTAACCGTGTTGCTGCCTAAGATAAAATAGCATACCTAGTCTGACAATCTCACCCCAGATCCCCATACAAGCCTACCTTCTCGACGCCTTCACCGTCCACGCCGCTTCCGCTCTAGCCGCTAACGCAATCTGGCGCTCCATCTTCGGCGCCTTGATTCCCCTAGAGGGTCTTCCAATGTACAGTGCGCTAGGTCTTGGGTGGGGGAACTCACTTCTCGGCTTCATATCGATTCTTCTGATACCAGTACCGACGGCCATATTGGTCTATGGGGAGCGCATTCGCAAGAATGCTTGTTTTGATGTAGACTAAATTCTTGAATATCCATTTGTCTTTCATGAATCGATTGCTTGCATCATCTCTAGTGCCACTGAAACGATAGTTTTGAGACTTGATGGTAACCTGGTGTGATCAGGAACAGCGAACCATGAAAACGGTCGCCCCAACAATAAAGGACGCAGCCCACATATCCATAGCCAAGGACTCGTGTCGCCCGCAGTCCAAGTACCGAGAACAACCAGCGATCCAACCATCCATAATAATTCACTAAATCACCACTCGCAGCTAAATTGCCACATGCCGGCAATCAATCTCGTACCTCCACAGAAAAAGACTCGCCTTATCGAAGCCCGGCAAACACTAGGACATGGGAAAAAAAGTCATGAAAATAGTAATTGTGTTGACCACAGAAGCCCTAAATACATATAACACACCTCATGCAGGTCAATATATGACCACGCCTCAAACGCTACATACACTCCTCTATCCCTCGACTTATCATCGACACATTCTTCGCAAACACAACAAATGGAATTAAGGTTTTGTGAATGGCTCATGGTGTCTTGACAACCAACACCACCATATCTCCTTCAAATACTTCTCCATATATTATAGAGACATCTTTTCTTTCTCAACCTCCAGAAACTTTCTTTCTCATGTCTCTACATTCTCAGTCAGAACATCCCTCCAAGATTGCAGTTCAAACTCAAGAATTCATGCCTCGTCCTTTTGATAGATGTCTGTCACTGACAGGCCCCAAGCCCGCTGGCTCTGCCAGATCAAGACGTGCGACGTTTCCTTTCACTACAAACGACACGGAATCGCGGACGATAGTACGAGCCAACGCTCCAGCCCAAGACACAAGTCAAGGCGGTGACCAGGTAGTCAAGAAGGATGAAGAGCAAACCACAAGCGAGCCAAAACACAAGGTTTTGTCAAGACGTGCGACTTTCCCTTCCGTGGGCAGATCGGAACCACCTACAATGACACCACTCACCGCTCCAGTCGAACACACAAATCAAGATAGCGATCAACTAGACAAGAAGATCAAGCCCCAATATAAAGGCGAGCCAATGCACGAAATCTTACCCCACCTCTATCTCGGAGAGTATGTTCCCCCGACCCTTTTCCAAACTCCAAACAACGCGCTGATCATGACCCCCGCAGTCTAAGAGCAGCCGAGAACACGGACGAGCTTTCTGGCAAGAATATAGCCTTCGTCCTAACGATCAAAGAAGGTCGTCTCACGCCCGCCACGCGCGACGCATATCGAATAGCACGGATCTCACACGTCCATATCATCAAGTCGGACATTGAAACGGAGGACTTGCTCACAGTGTTTGAGCCCGTGTGCGATATGATCGAGGGGAGATTGGCCAAGGGGAAGGGTGTGTTGGTGCACTGTCTTCTTGGCAAGAGTAGGAGTGCTACTGTTGTTATGGCTTTCAGTAAGTTTACTCATCCATAAATCGACCCTTAATTTTGAGATACGGATGGCTAATATGTGTTGGGTTGTAGTTATGCGACAACTGAATGTGAGCTACCAGGAAGCGAGAGTACTGGTGCAGTCAAAGAGGGCCATAGCGAGCCCGAACTACGCTTTCCGTGAACAGCTCTTGACGTGGGAGAAATGCAAGTTCGACCTTCGCAACGTACGGATGGTAGGACAAGGGACCCCTTCTGATCCCTGGGCTCAGGGTTTTCAGCTCAAGAAAAAGGGGCGGAAAGTGGAAGACAAGGGAAAAGCAGTTCAGAAAGGCCAAGGGGGAGAAAAGAAAAAGATTGAGAAAGGGACTGACGCCAAAGAAGGCAAAGCAAAAAGGGTGAATGATAAGACTAAGAAGGGAAGCAAGGAAGAGAATAACAGCAAAAAAGATGAGATCCCTAAAGGCGATGAGAAAAAAATGGATGGGAAAGCTCCAGAATCACAAGCCGGCGATAACGCTCAGCAAACTCAACAACCTTCACACTTACCTGCCACTGAAGTTGTCCTCACAGCAAAAGGAGCAGTAGTGATTAAAGATGAAGAGACAAGCGGAAAACCTGGAGGAGCAAAAGGAGACTCAAAGGATGACACCCTCGCAGCAGAAGACGCCAGTAAGGACGGAACTCCCAGGGAGCTCCAAGAGAGTAAACACAACCCGCCAACCGAACAACCTCCGTCCACAACCCCTTCCGCAGTCGACCCCACGAAGCAAGAAACACCATCCGACGCTACAAAGGGAGAGGGTCAAGGAATCGAAATACGCGCCCCAAAAGGAGAAGACCCAAACAAAGAAAACTCATCCAAAGAAGGCAACGGAGACAAAGACGGGAAAGTCAAGAAACCATACGAGAGCGCACACCAAAACCCTCCACCACCCCCATCCATTCCCCCTCCAAACACCACAAGTGCTCAAAACACCCCACCGCAACCCAACCCTACCCCCGAAACCAACTCCACCAACATCCCAGTCGCCGCAGAAGAGCAACCCCCCAGCCACCCCACTCCCCTCTCAACATCCGCCGCCGAAATCAAAGACGACCAATCACAACAAGGCGACAACAATCCGCAACAAGAACCCGCCCCAACACCTGCCGCCGCAGAAGAGCAACCCCCCAGCCACCCCACTCCCCTCTCAACATCCGCCGCCGAAATCAAAGACGAGCAATCACAAAAAGAACCCCCCACCCCCACCCCCACCCCCACCCCAACACCCACCCCAACCCCCGCCATCATCCGCGCAGCCCTCAAACCCCTCTACGTCCAGTACCCCGCCATGGGCAAGAAAAAGTTGCTGCGGATGCTGAATGAGAGTCAGGGGTGGGTGGGGGATTGGGATTGGGATGTGGATGTGGAGGGTTGTTAGGGAGGGGGGAGGGAGGGAGTTTGGGTGCTGGGTTTTATGATAGCCATCGGTTGCAGAGATATGCTTTTGTTAGATCTAACGATATGGAATCCACTTGAAGCATATCTCACGACCTCTGCATTAGTCCACACTCGAGCATCTCATCATCGACTATCTTTCTTGTTCAGTAGCTTCGTATACTTGTCCACACGATTCTCCATTTCCCACGCTACGGACCTGTTCAAATGCCCCACCTTATCCACAACCGGCCTGTATCCCAACCGTGTCCGCGCTTTGCTGATGTCGTACGTGGAATTATAAACAGTATATTGAATGTACAGCAGGCTCATATGGAGCGGAGGCCGAATAGTGCCAAGCGTGCACAGAAAAAACGCCCACTCGAGTCCCCTCGCCATGAGCAATGCAAGCCATCCAGGGACAATCGTGACTTGATCTAGAGCCGTCTCATCTCCCGCCAATCGCCAAATCATTCGGGCAAACGTCCAGAAGGGCTGGGGATCTCCGTCTGTGATATGAAAGGCTTCGCCATCGACCCTTGGATTCAAAGGGCCCTTTTCTGATTCCAAGAGCTTTGTTGCAGCAAGGAGGTGGGCTGTGGCGACGTTGCCGACATAGGTTGGTTCGACGAGGTTTTTGTTGTCTCCGAGTTGGATTTTGGTTTGGCCTGCCTCTGCGGTCTTTAGCATCCCAGGGATGGTTTGATTGTCTCGCTCTCCGTAGACGAAAGGGAGACGAAGCGTGGCGGTGAGCAGGCCTCTGCCTTCATGGTTTATAGGAGAGTTGGCCTCTCGTGCTAGGACATCTGCCAGAGCTTTGTTTTTGAAATATGGTATCACTTTCGAGTCTTGGTCCCAGAGGGGGGCTGTTTCGTTGATGTTGAAGTGTGGATAGCCCTTTGAGACAGCGCAGGTAGAAGTATAGACTAGGACTTTGGCGGTTGGAGAATCTTTGGCACAGGCGAGCAAATTTTTGGTGCCGTCGACGCTGGTGGTGTAATGCTCGTCTGGTCTGACCGTAGGATCTGCTGCGCGAGGCGCGGCAGCGTGGAAGATGATACGAGGCTTGATGGCTGCCAGAAGTTCTCTGATCTCATCCAAGTTGCTAATGTCACCTGTGTAATAGGACACACCTTCGCAGCGATTCAAACTGGGACTGCGACTAATCACCGACACTGGCTCGCACGTAGGTTCCTTGAGCAGAGCCTGGACAATGTGATATCCCACAAACCCACATCCGCCGATGACGACCGCGGGACCGAGAGGAACTGAGGATGTCTTAGAAGCCATGACTTTAATGATTGAAGAGCAAGCAGATACAGAAAGTGGTCTTGCGATGTCTAAGACGGGAAATATATTTGAGCATGCAAGGAGGGAGATGGAGAGTGGACGGATGTAGACAGCTAGGTGGTACAAATCCACTTTGCAAGAAATGTAAGACAGAAGGCGCGTTGGGCGGCTGCAGTCTGCACTAAGCCCAAACAGACTACTTATGCAGTATTCCGTCCAAGCTCAGCATTAACTAGGTACGAGTACCTCGACCAGTCCCCTAGAAAAAACAGTTGCGGAAGGTCATTTTATACACGCCATTTTCCTTATTGTCATGTCAGAAATCGGACATTTTGAGTATCTAAGATTACTCAATCTTGGGCTCAGCACAGGGCCAAACCGAAGGTAGACTAACCGTATTCGTACCATAACATGCGGGCATCATGGTACTCTAGTACTCATACCGTGTAATGCCATTGGTCGCACATCACCGGGAACGATTACAGCTCCATGATCCGGCGAGTAACCGTGGAGTCTCGATATCAGAGTGCAGACTTTCCGAAAGTGCCTCTTCTGGCCGGGGACAGACTACACTCAAGTCTGAGACTCACAGACACCTGTTGTGGATTTCCAGATGGGCTCCTTAGATGCATAAAACATAGAGGAGATTTTAGTGAGTGTCATACGAGACACAGGGAACGTCCGTGCTTTTCTTACTGCGCATTTGTTGTCATCTTTGTCGTGATCCTCTAGGATATCCTAGCTTTGCTGCATTTGGACATCAATACTACCGCCTCGTCGATCATGAAGGCTTCCAATCCATTCTACACCGTTTGAGCCGCCAAGCACAACAGCTGCGCGATTCTAGAATCCTCGACAATTCCAGCATCTGCTCGATTTATTGTCCAATACTCGGTCGACAACAAGCTAACGAAGCAGGCTTCGAGGAGTGAGATTAAGAAGAAGCTTCCATTAGTATCTGGATGAGCACTGTTTGACCGAACGACACAAACCCTCATCTTCCAGTTGGGCACATCGCATCTGAGGCCTCACGTTCAAGCAAACCCCTTATACACGTCTGTGTAGCCTCTCTGGAAATAACTCCAGCCCAAAAAGCATTTCTCTCATTCTGACAGCGTTTTGAGACGTGCAGGGAGTCAGTAATCATACGTACAATTCGTATCTGTCTAGGCCGTGCCAATGCGGTGCAATAGAAGTCCCAAACGACAGCACTTTTAGGGTCCCAGCAGACTAAACAACAATAACGAGATTCCAGCGTGATACCTCTGGAGCAGACCGATATCGCATCCTTGCAGAGTGTGAGCTCTAAATAGAAGAAAGCGTGGGGCGGTGATTTTGAGAAGCTCGTTGTAGCTATCGTTCAGAGGTCAGAATTTGGGGTGGGTTAGAATCATGAAGAATATTAACGGTGCTTGGTAGAGTGGGATGCTAGGGTTTTCAATTTCTTAAGCTAGCAAGTCGAAATTAGCCAGGCCGACCCAGGGTGAGGTGGGCGGGGTGTACGTATAGAGCCTAGCTCCCACTTCCCCTCCATATCTCTATACACCCCAAAAACCACGACGACTTTGCAGCTTAGTCCAAATCAACTAGCCACCTACCGCAGCTACACCACCCTCTCCCGGCTTATCTTCTCAACGACCGCAGAGACTTGAAAAGTCTGTACTTGTTCAAATAATTGGCGGGCAGGAGTAATAGGGATTGTCAAGTCCGAGTCTTCTCGACGTAGTCAGTGGTCGCTAGGGAAAAAAGGGTTTCCCCATTTGGATAAAATAGAAAAAGAGGTAAGGAGTCCGTACTCCAATTTGACAAGATGTAGCTACACGATAGTGCTTGTTGAACCTCAATTTATCAAGCCGCTCATAAGAAATAGCAATTTCGAAACGGTTTTAGCATGTGATAGCGTTTCGTGCATGCTCGGTGCACATTTCATTCAACAGAGTAGCATTACCTTCAAGATGCAAACAATCGTCCTGGTCTGTGGAGCAGCGAGTAAACTCTACGGAGTGTATGAAAAGTCGGGGAGTGGGTGGCGGGAAACCAGGTTGGTAGCCCTTGCAGTGTCGTTTTCATGAAAGCCCCCTGATTTTGCAAGACCCCTTCGCTCTGAAATTCACACACGATCTCTAGCCTAGCAATCTCTTACATCCTCCATTCTTCCATTCACTTGAACAACAATTTAAAGGTGAGCTGAATTTGGTGTAGTCGTGGTTTGCCAAAAACAATTATCTTTCAGCACGACAGCTCCCCTTGGCCCACGCCGCTGTGTGTCACTTAGATAATTTGAAGCCTCCCGACACTACCGTCTGGAAAAGTCCGTTTGGATCATACTGTTCGCTGACCCGGCGAAGCTCTACGTTGCTTGCATTGCCGTAGGAAAATATCGGCTGCTGAAAATTGGCTGCATAATTGAGGTACTGGTATTTGTTAAAGAGGCCCGCAGCTTTGGTGGCAGTAACGATACGTCCACTCAAGCTTGTGGCAACGCTGTTAACAAGAGCGTCGTCCTCTGAAGAGTTCCATGTGATGGACAGGAGACAAACAAGAGGGCCATCTGAGGCCTCCAACCCTACCGAGTTGCCGGGGATCACTGCAGGGACTCGCTGGAATATCAGAAAATGCTGGATCCCAGCCACGGCTTGGACTAGAGCGACTGTCGAGTTCCATATGCTGTATATTTCTTGAAAGTATCCGGCAATAAGGTAAGGCTTAGGGGCGGCCTTGCGACATGACCCGCTGGGTCGTCACTTCAATCCACCTCTCAGCGTCTCGCACGAATCCTTCAATGCCGAGTGCCTGCTCCTCGCATGACTCATGACCTTCGACAGGTGGTGCCAGATCGTGAATGGAGCGCTTGTATCTGTTCGTATTAATTGATCCCATCGTAAGAATTCCGCTTCTAAACTCCCAAAACTAAATTGTTTCATTGGCTTCCAATGGAAGTACATGGTAGGGAATATTTCTGTGAGCCGTGTAGGTGCATATAGTGCTGCACGACTAAAACTCTAGTGCACGCTTGCCGCCCCGCTTTGCCTATTTATGTTGATTTTGTTGCCCCCACTACTTTATCTAATTAGGGACCATGAAGCTCAAGTCAGTCCTCATCACCGGTTGTAGTGCAGGAGGCATTGGATATGCCTTGGTGGAAGCGTTCCAGAAACGCGATTTTCATGTTTTCGCAACCGCGCGTGACCCGTCGAAGATGTCAGAGCTAAGCAAGACGCCGAACGTCACGCTCCTCTTGCTGGATCCTACTTCTACAGCCAGTGTGAACGCCGCCGTGGAAAGTGTACGTACCCAGACTGGGGGAACGCTCGACTACCTTATAAACAATGCTGGCCAGACGATTATCACACCAACTCTTGATTTTGATATTGAGACGGCGAAAAATATGTACGACATCAATGTCTGGGGAATGGTCCGGGTTACACAGGGATTTGCTCCACTTCTCATAGCGGCCAAAGGTACCCTCGTGAGTATAAGCTCTATATCAACCAGCGTAATCACGCCGTGGATGGGTAAGTCTCTAAAGTCTTTGGACCGTATGTTGGCTTATTTGGTACAGGTGTCTACGCAGGGTCCAAGGCCGCTATGACCGCCATCACAGAGGCTCTTCGTCTAGAGCTAGCACCTTTCGACGTTACAGTTCTAACGGTCAACACTGGAGCTGTCAATACAAATACGCTTAAAACCGGTGATGACTTCAAGTTACCGTCTGAGTCAATATACAAGAGTATCGAGAAAGAGATAGCAGGGCGAGCGAGGGGGGAAGATGGAACACCACGAATGGAACCCGCTGTCTACGCCGAGAAGGTAGTAAATGATATCTTAGGAGGGGCTAAAGGGCAGGTTTGGAGAGGCGGGTATGCCTCGATAGTACGCTTCGTGTTATCGAAGATGCCGGCATCCCTATCTGTGAGTCAATCTTCAACGACGTTGCACCGGATCAAGTATACGCACTGACACCGTGGCCAGGATTGGATCTTTATCCAGAAGACGGGGTTAGACGTCATGAAAACATAGGTGCTCTGCGACCAAGGATACCAGAGCAGCGCAACTTGGTTGAAATTTATGAGAGTGTGTTAGCGGGTGCAAGAAGCTTGCGAATTGCTTGACACTTTTTTTCGAAAAATTGCAACCTCGCCACCCGAAATGGTACATTGCTAAGACATTGCCTTTCAAGATCAATAAAATAGCTCTATAGCTACAGCGAATTATAGAAAAATCTTAATATTAATATTAGTCGTCTCTTACTAAGGATCTTGACCGCGTGTTTTCTCAGTTTTCTCGCCAGTCTGTATAATACATACGAGATATAATTATACCTTCTAGAATCTCTGCCAAGATTATGTGAGATCGTGGATTACTCGAGTGTTTAGAGGTATTGCATCACATTTCAGAAACGTACCACATGAGGATGACAGGCATCGTGTTGTAGGTCAGGTCCGTACGGCTATGGTTAAGATGATATCGGAAATGGACTCCTAGGGATGATGCAATGCATGCCCTGATCGTCTATCAGTCCTTGTCAGCTCTGACAGTCCCCGATCAGGGCAGAGGGAGGCACTAAACCTACGTAAAACCTGTCATGAACACCGCAATAACCCCAAGCTTACGCCGCAATGGCAGCTGCAATTTGCTCACACCGGCGATGGGTAAGACCAAAATAAAGATGTCTGAAGCGAGGCTGAACGAGCCAATATTAATTGTCCTATTAACTGACTTGGTTCCCCGAGAACTCTGAACGGTTTGCAAAAATGTTTGTCCCGGACCTGGGACCGTCAAGGCAAGCAGCAGCTAAGATCGCAGTGTAAAGCAGGACGGTAAAGGGCATTCCAGCATAGCAGCAATATCTCAGCCACTTCATGGGATGGGAAATCTGGATATATAGTAGGAAGAAAGTGAGCTTTGCTGAGGCCCAGACAATAGCAGTTGGCCAATTGGTAAGGAATCCCGACTACAAGGCTTCAATCTTGACTCGTCCATAAATGTATTGACGAGAACTTACTACGAGAAAAGCATTGCTTGAAATGTCTGCCGCTACTAGATCCCACATATGTGTTCCAAAATGTCCGAGTGTAACAGCTGTTGGTGTTTCAGAATTCAAAGGCGTTGATCATTTGTTCGAGGAGAAAATATACCATAGACAGCAGCAATGAAGTAAAGAACAGTGCCAATCTGCGAAACGTTAATACTTGATTGCTAGGGTATTGCTTATCATTCACCGCTGCAACCACACAAGTATCTATGACAGTCAGTAACTCTACAAACAAGGAAAGATATACCGTGTCCATCTTCCAGTCCAAATTCAATTTCCGCCACAGTGACATGTCTCATCGGATTTGTATGAATCACTAGGGAAACTTCGTCCACAATTTTACTAACCGCAGACTTTCCTCCGTAGCGTGAGCGCGAAACTCAAGGTAATTTATCCTAATTCGTTATTATATAGGTATGATACAGCTCCTCAAATTTATTTTTTTGGGAATCATTTTGAAGAGTAATTGCACCTGTCCCCACGTGCTGATCAGGCGGGGTTCGATGCTGTCACCATGCATGGGTGCGGCATTGCAGTTGCAGCAGAGTTTGAATATGAGGCATCAGCCCTTGTCAGCCTTGTTTGGTGCCGCCCCTCCCCCCTCGTGATCTATGGATGACCTATTCCCACCAATTCTTCCGACTTCTGCAACGGAGTGTGGTCAGCCCGTGGCTCCTCAAGCGGATATCCAAATAACTACATCTCATACGAGCTACAAGGCTTTCTTGGCAAATCTTGAGCATCTTTGCAATCATGGGCTCATCCGGTTTCCTCGACCAGCCTTTCTCCCCACCCCCACCTGGTGTGGTACCATCTCGATTGAACCCACAGACCCGAGGATATGTCATGATAACAACATGCTCAGTATTCCTAGGTATCATGATCATATTTGTATCTGTTCGGTTCTATGCGAAGCTATGGATTATACGCAAAGTCACTTGGGATGACCGTATACCGTGTCCATCTTTCAGTCCAAAGTCACCGCACGCTAATTTCCGCCACAGTGACATGTCTCATCGGATTTGTATGAATCACTCGGGATATTTCGTCCACAATTTTACTGACCGCAGACTTTAAATAGCTCCTTACAGTGACTTATTATGCCACCTGTGTAAGAGGTTTGTGTGAACCAGTCCAGGCCGACAGAAGTGCCTCCTTAACGTGTATTCAGACGTACTCAATGGTTACGTTGGGTATCATTCGTGGGATGTAAGCCAAGGACAGGTCGCAGCCAGCCAATTCTACGTGGTAAGTCTCATCTTCGTACGCATGTACAAAGTCCTGCTAACCTACGGCGAGCTCGCGTACGTACAGGAATTGGTGAATCCGCTCGGCCTAGGTTTCATCAAGCTGTCATTTTTCATCCTTTACTCGCAACTTTTCAGGCCTCTCCGGAAGATGAGGATTCTGAGTAGGGTTGGTGCCACAGTCTGTGCCATCTTTTACGTCTTGATCTTTGCGCTTAACATGTACTTTTCAACACCGCGACGGGGCGAGACCTTTGTCACACATTTTCTCAACCCAGTCAACAAAGGCGGAGTACATCTCTCTATTCCTTTTGCTGCTGTTGGGCTGGTATTCGACCTCGTTATCATCACAATACCTATATATGGCGTCTTTCAACTTCAGCTCTCAAATCGACAGAAAGCCAGTATCAGTTTGGTATTGATGACAGGAGGATTGTGAGTATCTTCTGAGTCTATAAAAATTTGCGCTTACTCATCGATCGATGTTTAGCGCTTGCGTGTCAGCAATGCTCACCCTCAACTACCGCATCGCACTGCAGACAACAGATGATATACTCAGACTCCTTGTGCCTAACCTGATAACAAGGTGACTCAGCCCTCTACCCCTCCTTCCAACTTACTGATGCGTCCACAGTCTCGTGGAGATGATGATCGGTGTCATCTGTACCTGCGCACCCTCCTTCTCCAAAACCTTACAGGAGCAGCTACCCTTGTACCAAAGGATCAAATCGGGGTTTCAATCGGTTTTTAGGTCCGTGGATGGGTTGAATCCAGCGAGATCGACTTCAGGATTCGAATGACAGGACTCACATCAACATGGTGATCATATCTCTTCTAACGACCGGTTGGCAGGATCAATGTTAGGCGATAGAGGATACGAATTGCATGGCTGCAACTTCGTACACAACAACGAACGGGAGGGTCCAGAGGGGATAGCTACCGAAGATGGCATCCACGTAGAGAGCGAGACTCTACAGGAATGTGAGGCTAGTCATATAATCTACACAGGGCATGAGCGCATATGGGCACCAACGGAGACTGATATGGTGTGATCGGCGGAGTGCATGTAATTCCTGGCAAGAAGCTGTGCGCCGAAAGCGCCCAGCAGCTTGAACACCTTGAGAAGTTTAACACGACAATAATGCTGATCGAGCATACGATTTCTTCTATCCATTAAGGATTCAATCACAACACTTGACTTCGCGTTCTATAGACAGACACGGTTTCGCTTCGAGGCGTTGCGATCAGATTGCTGAGAGGTTGATTCGTCAGATTCTTTACAGGTTGAGTTGCGAAATACGACGTGAGGTTTACGAATCAAAAAGCAGATGAAAGTAGAGCCGCTAGGGTCGTTATGGTCGTCGAACCTATCCTACAGAGGTACGATTCCGTCCATATCTTACTGTGTCACACCATCTAAATACTATATTCTTAAGGTGAGAAAAAGAGCTTCCTTGAACGATGCTGATTCATTAAATGCACGAGGGAACTTTTTTTTTCTGTCTCCTTCTCGACGGCCGAAGGCCGCTCCAGCTTTCTTGTCATGAATACTCTTTTCCCATGCATTGCTACTGAATGGTTTCCAAAAGCTCGCGGTTGGCAGGATTTATGTCTATATCACCGGTACTGTGCTCAATTTCTCACGGCGCTGATTCAATTACGTGGCTAGATGAGTGGGTCGCATGAGTACCTACTCGGCGGGAACAACGAGCCGGCATACACTTATTAGGTACGGAGTATGTAAGGTATGCACCTCAGACACTTGCGAAGACGCGAGCGAAAACCGAGCTCGACCGACGTACTCGTATCATCCAGAAGTGAGTTAAAGCATTTTTGAGGGACGTGAAACAATCTGATTGGCTAATTACCTTAGGTACTTCTAGATGATACGAGTACGAGAAGGGTTGAGCATGGAATTACTTTTTCCGTAAGAGAGCGAGTAATCATTGATTTCCACGTCAATGGAGTCAAAACAATCTAGTCATATTCGCGGGTGCGAATGGGGATATCTTGCTGTCTCGCCTCCCATACTCATCCACTTCTCTTCCCAACAAAACACATCAAACCCACCACGGTACTCGTACCATCATGGCCCCCGCCCCCTCTCTCCTCTTCCACCCCTTCACAATCATCCTCATCGACCACCAAATCGTCACCTTGACTGCCGCCTTCACCACTCCAAAATCCCCCCTGCGCCCCGCCCTATGCGCGCTCGTGGTAGCCGTCACCTGCACAGGTCTCGCCCAGTATTCCAACTACACCAACGCATCAGGTAACCTCGGCAGCGCGATCACAGCCACCCCCGCCTTCGCGATACTCGTGTTTACCGACCGGTTGTTGCTGCGACGATGGGCGTTCGAGGACCGACATTCCATTTTTCCGGCCCTATATGGCGAAAAGAAGAAGACACATGAAGATGGCCAACACATAGATGCGCCCCGACAAGAGCAAAACACGCCCACCACGGCCGATGCCACACAAGACACCGTCGGGTCCCGCATGGCCTTTGGGCTAGAAGTAGCCGGCTCAGGGCGCATGATCGACACGCCATGGGAAGCGCGAGGCGTCGCCCCATTCGCTCCCCAGGACCCAGACTACATCCCCTCGCAGCGCTCGATCGTCGCGCGACGAACACTCGTCATACTAGCCTGCCTCATCCTCCGAGCGATGAACCTAAAAGTACTACTGAGCATCGACCCATCCTACTACGCGCCGTCCTGCGAACCCTTCTTAACGCGGCTCTCGGCGGTGACACGAGAAGAAATAGTAATGCGATTGCTGCTCGCGATTGGATTCTGGGTGGATTTATACTGCGTGCTGCAGGCCATTTTCGGCGCAAGCTCCGTCGTGTTGGCGCTTGTGAAGCCCAGCGAGATGGGCAAGCTGCGCCCGTGGTTCGGCTCGCTTGCGCACGCATACACCATCCGAGGATTCTGGGGGTGAGTCTCTGCTTTCAACATGCCCAAACAAAAAACCATTGAAAAGGGGAAACGCATAGCTAACATCCCCCCCCCCTCCTCTCCCAGAAAATTCTGGCACCAAAACTTCCGCAACAACTTCGAAGGCCCCGCAAAGTACATCACCCACTCCATCCTCCACCTACCACGCCACTCCCTCCCCGCCCGCTACACCTCCCTCTTCCTCGTCTTCTTCATCTCCGGTCTTTTGCACATCGCATCCGACATGGGCCGCAACATGCCCCCCGCGCATTCCGGCGCGTTGCGGTTTTTCTGCACGTGTGCGCTGGGCGTGATGTTCGAAGATGGGGTGCAGGAGATGTATCGGCGGTTGAACGGGGGGAAGAGTGCGGGGTTGGGGGGGAGGGTGGTGGGGTATGTGTGGGTGGGGGTGTTTTTGGGGTGGGCGACGGCGTGCTGGGCGTATCCGCAGTATAGATATTTGAGGTGGGAGGAGAAGATTTTTGGGTTTTACGTTTGATTGGCGTTGTTGGCTTGTCATAGAATAGGGAATGCATTGCTTGGACTTTTTCCGATGTGGAGCCTCTTTCCGATGTGAAACAGACCATGCGAAGCGGAAATGCTCGCTACCACTTCACGGCACCATACAAGAGGCATGCTGTGTCCATAGTCAGTGTACGATTAGTCGGGCTTAAAGTCTGAGATTGGGTATGATCACTGGATGGGAACGTGATACGATGAACTGGATTCTATGTATATTTGAATACAGAGCAGATAGTCGCAAAATGCCGCTTTAGCTGAGCTATCATCGCAGCAAGCCTCTAATGTAGATACACATGCTGCCATGGTACTGCCATCTAGCTACACAGCACCGCTGTAATCTACACCTGTCGAGCGCAGGAGATCTAATTCATAAGAAATGATACTCTATTACATCAGAGGTTATTCTCCAGCTTGAACTTCTCCCACGCTTCATTCAGCGTCGCAAACACCGCAGCGCTGATCATCTTATGCTCCGTAGTCGCCGTAGTCGATAGCTATGACAAACACATCAGCCATCATTGAATGCCCAGGGCCGAAAGAGAGAAACGCTTACCTTATCCGGATGTACCTTCGCAATCCCCTTCATGTAATGGATCTTGACCTTGCCAGGCATCAAAAGTTCCCCCATCCCAATCTCTTTCCAGCCGCTTCCTTCCCAGAGAACGTTTTGCAAGGTCGAAAGCAACGCTCTCAAATTGTTTTCCTTGCCCAGTCGCCATTTCTTAACCCGCGAGTCCACTACATCCGCAAGCGCGAACTTCTCATCGTCTACACGGTCCGCAGCTGCATTAGCCGCCCGCAGTCTCGAGACAGCCTTTACGGATTGAGCAGACTCAGGGGCAAGGTCTCCGAGCGCGGAAGTTTTTGGCCTGGGTTTTGGAGCGGCTGGTTTGCGCGCGACAGAAGGTTTAGATTGTGATGGCGCTGCCGCAGCTTTCTCGCATCTATTTCTTCCTGCAATACTAGTAGCGCCTCCCACACCTGCTTCCACACAAGCCTTCCAGACTGTTCCTGCTTCAGACCATCGTTCGAGTTGTTCCAAGGCTTCAGCTTGCCGTGTCATTGCCTTCTCCCAGTAAGAAATCATCTGCTTGATGCCTTCGTCACCGCCGAGGTCTACGGTCTCCGAAGCTCCACGTGAAGGCCCAATCAGATCAAGAGCAGACTTTGTGTCAGCTATTGCAGCTTTAGGGTCACCGGTCTTAAGGTGAGAGAGAGCACGATTGGTAAGAATGGGAAGGCTTAGAGGATGGGCGGATGGCAAGGTAGTGAGGCCGGTCGAATATAGTGTTGTAGCAAGGGCATAGTCACCTCTTTTGAAAGCCAGAGTCCCTTCCTGGCGGGCTTTTGACGAGGCTTGCAGAGCGAAAGGAGAAATGGCAGGAACGCTTCGTTTGGGCGGAGGTGGACGCATCGGTATGGAAGCCAGGGTAAGCTTGACGGCTTGAGGAGCAGGCGTTGAGCGAGATGATACTGGTGGAGGCTGATGTGATGACTCAGATGAGTTGAACAGGAGATCTGGTTCCTGCTCAACAGGTGGAGGTTTGGGAGTTGTTCTCTTCCGTCGTGCCGGGCTGACGTATGCTTGAGAAGCTTCCTCCTCGATGGCTTGCCTGCTCAGCTTCGCTTTGGGGCCACGAACTGCTTGCTGTTGTATGAACTTGGGCGGAGGTATAGATTGGTCATGAGGCTCTAATGATCGTGGTGGGTGCGGCGGCGGCCTTGACAGATCTTGAAGGACACTTGCTTTCGCTCGAGAGTTTTTTGGAGGCGGACGAGAGTCAGCTTCCAGCATCAGAGCCTCGTCTGTGACATCTGGCTGCATCCGCCGTTCTGTCGATCGCTGCTGTGCTTTCCTCGCTATTCGATCATGGTCATTGGCGTCAGGATCTCGCTGTGAAGGGTCTGGTTCTCGCGCGCCTGCTTCTGATCGCGCCTCTTTCATCCATCTAGGCTGGTTAGAGTCACTGTCTGAATTGAATTCGGCAACAGCCTGATTCAACCGTTTCGTTCCTGTCTTCCACAAAGAATTGGCAGTCTTAAACATCTTGGTCCCAATCTCGGCTGCATACTGGGAAGGGTCTCTGTCACCGTTCGTTGGAGATCTGCTATCATGCCGCCGCTGACTAGCTCCGTCCCGATCCTGCTCTCGCATCCAAGCTGGCTTTGCCGAGCCACCACCTGAGCTCCTCCGCCGATTATGAGTCCGTTTCGACTGTTGCTTTCTGATCTTAGCGCTTGAGGTGTCTTCTTGAGGTTGCGGTTGCGATTTCTTCCTGGCCTCTTCGTGGGCTTGGTTCAATAACCACCCAACAGCTGCCTGAACATCTGTTCCGCTTTCGGTAGCCTCGAGAGCTATTCTTGATTTCTCAGGTGTAAATCCCATGTCTACTAGCTCCGCAACTGCCCGATCCTGAGGATGTTGGGAGTTGCCGTTTCCCAGTTCTGAGGTTTTCTCTCTTCTCGGGTCCAGCTTGGGAAATTCCGAGATGGGGCGACCTAACAGTCCTAAGACATCGTCATCCTCTGCTTCGAGTTTCTCCTTCACGACCTCTTCCTGCTTTCGCGTTTTGATGAATCCATCTGTCCCAAGCCCAAACGGGTCGTCATCAATCTCTTCGGCATGATTTCCATCGACTTCATCAAGGCCAGAAGCCGCTGAGCTGGTGAGATGATTTGAACCATTGGTACCGGGAGATAGTGGGGGTGGAGTCATATGACTAGATTTATCGACGGGTGCCGAAGCATTGAAGGCGGAAAATAGATCAGAATCGTCGTCTACAGATGCCTTCGTTGATGGGAGTGTGGGTATTCCTGCGAAGGGTTTATTGATGATCTTCGATAGCTTATGACCCCCATACTCATTTGTGGCGGTATAAGTTGGAGGAGATATGATTCTGTTTGGTGTAGCTCTTCCATCGCCCAATGTATCCAGAGGTTCAGCTTGCCTACTACCAAAGATCGTATCGAATTGCCTCCTCTTCTCTCCCTCTTGCTTCGCCCTTTCTTCTTGGATCTTCCTCTGTTGTTCCTGTAAAGACAAGTTCTTTGTCGATTGTTGGCCGCTAAAGGCAACCAGATTGGCAAAGCTATCATTAGCCGGCGTGGAGCCACTGCTTCTAGAGGGGCCTTTCACTGATGGTTGGCCGACACCTCCTGGCGGTGGAAAAGCGGAACTTGTGGAGCTACCAGATGGCGGGGGCGTTGGCTTGAGAATTGGATAGTAGTTGCCGAGAGCTGGAGGGTGTTGCCGGCCTGTTGAGGGCGTCTTGGACGCCCAATCGACGCTTGACAGATCATCCATGCTGCAAGAGGAAATTTCACCGATATGATAGCATGATGAGGAGGTGGTGGCCAACAAATGAGGAAGACCTCATGTACAAGATGAGGTGGTCTCACATGTCTCGTGTCGAGTGACCTTCTACCGAATCCCAAACCCAAACAATTTTACTCTCGTGTCTTGATGCCAAGCTTTCAGCCACAGCCGCCACAATCTCAAAACTTTATCGACTAAGGTACGGTAGTCCGTACCGTACTTTACCTATCAGTCTACCCCTTTTGCATTCACATTTTGTCATCTCTAGAGTCTCGTGCTTCGCTCTGTACTTTCGTGTCATTGTTATTCTGAACTTACTAAGTACATCATAAAGGGATCATCTCCATAAACACCTTCGCAAGACTGACATACTACCCGCTTTTACAGCATTTTCCCATTGCGGTGTGTCGTAATCTCTCCTATCGTTGTCTTTAATGAGTAGGATGCCAATTATGGAAAAGAATCGCACCTTTTTTTCATTTCAGTTCTACGTCTTTGATCATTTCAGTCAGACCTAGGTAATCTTCGAGAGCTGACGAGTGGAGGGGATTGGGATTCCCCTCAGCTTTGCCTCAGACCAGACACTTTTGATATCATCAGTATATCGTACACTATTAGAATGTTCTAGAAGATCCTTGGGGCGTCCTGGTTGGTACTGCTGCTGAAGGACTCGAGATGTATGACCGTAGCAGCTCACAGTGATAAGCACAAATCACCGACTTCATCTCCTATATGCATAGGAGACCGAAGTACTCCTCTAAGTTGTGTATTTATCTAAGCCTTCAAACCATAGCCGCCAGTCATGCTGATCAATTCCGCGGCATATGCAAGCAACTCATTGGTACATCTTTTACGTACTACCGTCAGAATCACTTGAATGTTCTTTCCACATTCGAGATTCGACCACCAGTCACCGCTTATTGAAAAGCCCCAAGATAGGTCACGCGTTAACAAGTCTTACTTACTAATGATGGTCTGTCTCTATGGCGGAAATTATGTGCCGCTTCATGAGAGCCGACAATACTCGCGCATATCCAGAAGACTCTGGGACTTATTCGCGATGCCACATCCGCTCTGGAAAATCTATATCGATTACGTTCACCTTCCCATATTCTCCTTCCCGTACATCACCACATCTGGCACCACGTGGAGAAACTTTTGAATATGAGAGCCGCTTTGTCACTCAAGATATTTTGGTTCTTGAATTCATTGTTTTTCATTGGCGCCGCTGGTCTCACTCTCCCTCCCAACCAAGGAATTGACGCACCAAACTCACTCACTTTTGTATCTGTCAACGCGTCGAATCCATCCAACAACCAGATATGCACTTCGTCTTTCATATGGACTGGAAGCGCTGGACCCCCCTCTGAGTTTGAAGTGGACTGCTACCGCGCATGGCAAGGTTTTCTGACAACGGACTTCGAGACCTACAAGCAAACGAGATTCGAGTTCTCCCAACTTGGGCTTACCGATGCTTGGCCAGGTGTAGTCAAGATGGCTACTCCAAGACGGTATATCAATAGTGGGCAACCCTTTTGTCAACAGAGAAGGTCATGTTGCTGACGGAATGCTGACCAGATTCATGTACAATCGCGCTTGTTACCATGGCAGAAGTGCCAAGAGGGATTTTGCCAATGGAACCTCGAAGACCATTTCCGCGATCAGATCTGGGAACTTTTAGTGGCTTTCGACGTCCTGTCATCGCCGTGAGAGGAATTTGTGTGATAAAAGAGAATCGAGTTGGTTGGGCAAAGACTGGTATTTAGTTTCTGGGCTGTCAACGTCTTCTGCCTGCAACTGACATTTATTAGGCATGCACCAAAATATGGCCCTCTTGATATATGGTACGAATGCACCTATTGAGAAGATGCTGCCAAGAGGAGTAGAGCCTTCGAACTATTTGAACGCCACAACAGGGGTCGTAGTCGGGCTAGATGATGAAGCATGAAAAGCTAATTTTGCAACGGAAAGTCAATGACCAGCACCACGTGGACGCCTCTTGTAAGGATCCCCTTATCACGATGCTGTAGGATTGAACCAAAGAATCAAAGTGGACAAGTCCAACATGGGTACAAAGCTAGACTTGGGGGCACCGCAGAGAAAATTTGTAAAGGAAAGATCATTGTGTTAATAATTCCATATCTCCTGCACCCGATCAGAGACCAAAGCCCGTAGATAAGCATGTGTAGAGAGAGTATTCCTATCGTTCGGAAGCCCATAGAGAGAGTGTGTATACACAGAGAGCTTGGTAGGCATGGGGACGTCGCTTTCACAGTGTATGCAAGTGGAGTGAAAGTAGCCCCAGAGGAGAGGCAGCGGAGAGATTGCGGCAGGAACTTGGCTTATATGGGTCGGCACGCTGTCCCCGTAGATTTTCTTAGCCTTGATTGAAGCTACTGCAATCTGAGAGATGTTGATCCAACATGAAAGAAAGAGGTTTGATTGGTGAGGGAAAGATGGAAGGTAGCCCCCAATGCTACTGGCGCCGGGGAAGGATAGTGAGCCCGAGCCGCTGGATTCAAACCTATGGATTAGTGACTACTCCATCACAAGCGAATAGCAACAAGGACTAGTCAAGAGTAATAATCCGAATCTCGTTACTTTATATTCCAATTGATCCGACCGGGATAATAAAAAATTCAAATATCCCGGGGTGTCACTGGTAGGCCGTACCTGCATGAAGCGTGCCAACAGCATCACTTTCTGAAAGCGACCACCATGAGACCTAAGAAAGTCAATGGCCCCCCGAAAAAAAGGAGGCCAAATTGGAAATCGAACCTCAAGTATTATTCTATACGTATTGTTGTTTAGTACCTTACATCATTTTACTTGAATTAAGCCTTCTCACTATCTCGCTCCGGCGCTTTCAGTACCCCACACTACTTTGTTTTGTTTGTACTTTACTTACGAGTTGTACTTGGTACCAAAGTCTTTTGGGCATGGAGACTAAGGCGTTAGCCAAAGCTCCTCCCCAAATCTACCAAGCTCAAAATCTTACAACCATCCATCTCATCTGCATCTGCATCTGCATCTGCATCTGCGGTACCAATCGAATCAGATATATGCACCACCGTAAAACGCATTTACCCTGCTAATACATTCTTCGGACACAAGCCCCCCCCTCCCCCACCAATTCCTCCAATTCGTATAAAGCCATGGGTATCTTCAATCGCAAAAACAACCCTAAAATCCTAACAAATGGCGAAATCAAGGACTCGGGATTCAGCAGTAGTAGTTTGAAGTCGCCACCACCTACCCAGACATCCCACCACAAATCCTCCTTGGTGTCTCCCTCTGCGCTCGACGTCACTCTACCGGCTGCGCCTGACCCTGCCATTGACCCTGCGGCTTATCTGAGCAGTGTATGGGCGGTCAGGGCCAGATGTCAGTTGGTCTATCAACGTGCCAAGCGGAATCAGCTAGCTCATTTCGATGTCGATGGCAGCAAATTCGGCGAGACTGCCAAATACTTGGTCTCCATCATCAAGGTAAGCCGAAGCCTTTCTGCCACTATTCTATCGGCTTACTGACATACGATGCCACAGAGAGATTACGCCCCCGATTATTCACAAATACCCTCCCATGGCCGATGGCAACATTTCGAAGCAGGTGGACGGCCTCGTGTGGAACAGCTCATGGCAACATGGCCCAAAACAGTCGACGCACAAGAAAAGACTCGCCGTCTGATCGACCTCTTCCTCGTTTCTGTCCTACTAGATGCAGGTGCTGGAACACAATGGTCCTACAAATCAAAAGAGTCGGGCAAGGTCTACAAGCGAAGTGAAGGATTAGCCATCGCCAGTCTGGAAATGTTCAAAGCTGGATACTTCAGCAGCGATTCGCAGGAGCCGAGTCAGGTTGACAGCCTGGGTCTGAAGCGATTGAGCATGGAGCAACTGGCCAAGGGACTACAAATCACAGAGTACAATCCGATAGCCGGACTGGAAGGGAGAGCTGGGCTGCTTTCCAGACTTGGTGATGCCCTCAAGAACTCAACACTGTTTGGCGCCGAAGGAAGACCAGGGCATATGCTAGGTATGTTATATCATCCGTGATCGTTGGACCACACTGACAGTCGAGGATAGACTACCTTCTCTCTCATTCAACCACACAAGCCGCATCTGTTCCGGTCGTCCTGGTCCCTACCCTCTGGACGGTCCTCATGAGCGGTCTCTCGAGTGTTTGGCCCTCGTCACGAACGCAAATCGATGGTGTGTCACTCGGTGACGCTTGGCCTTGCTCGTCTATGCCTCAATCGCCACCTGGTCTCCCATGGGAAACCATCGCCCCCTTCCATAAACTCACCCAATGGCTCTGCTACTCCCTGATGGTACCAATGAGAAGGATAATGGGCATCCACTTTGCCGGCGCCGAGCTGCTGACCGGGCTACCAGAGTACAGGAACGGGGGCTTGCTGATCGATACGGGACTTTTGACGCTCAAGGAAGAAGATGCGAAGAGGGGTTTAGCTCAATACAGGAAGAATTCGATGCTGGAGGGACAACCTAACATGGAGGTCGTCCCACTATTCGCGACTCATGATGACGTGATTGTAGAATGGAGGGCTACTACAGTAGGATTCCTGGACGATTTGCTGGTCGAGGTCAACAGAATTCTTGGGCTAGCCGGGCCGGACAAGTTGACTCTGGCGCAAATGTTAGAGGCTGGAAGTTGGAAGGTGAGCATCGTTGGAAGGTATGCCGGATTCCATGCTGATCGCACGTATAGGGTGGACGGGAATTGGCTGAGGTCTCGAGACCGAATACCAAGGAACCCCCTATCATGATCGTGTCTGATGGCACAGTATTTTAGCGCACCGGACGTGCGCACACTTTGACAAATCTCTGGAACTCTCCCTCCGTTCCTCGGACACGTCTGATGTATCAGATGTCTGGAATGGGACGAAAATTCTCCGTGTACATTTCCGCATTAGATTTTACGACTGCCACAGAGAGCTATTCGATTCTCACAGTGATGTTACTGGTAGCATATTCTATTATGAACATACATTCACGTCGCTCTTCCACAATTTCTGTGAGCCAAGCCAATGTGCAAGGACCCTTTTCCCATACCCAGAGCGTAAGAAAATCCATGCCAAATATCCGAGTCCAAAGTAGAATCCTGTATTTGTTTTTGAGAAGCGCGGCAGGGAGGAGGGAGAAATGGAAGGAAGGTGGACGAAAAAGGTGGAAGAGCAGGAAAGATGTAGACCCCCCCCTCCCCGGCCCATACTACAACCCCAAACTCACTACCCAATCGCCAGAACCGACACCATCAACGAAAGTCCCAATCCCACCCCATCCCACCCCGTCAAAAAGCACCCCCCTCCAACTCCAACACGACAACCCCATCCACACCCTCCCTTCACCATTCCATATATAAGATACCCAGCCACAAAACACCAGTATTCCCACCACCACACCACACCACATCCATCCATCCATCCATCCATCAATCAAGCTACATGCCTGCCTGCCTCCCTTTCTTTCCACCGCCCCGGCCTCTCCACTCGCATGCGTACGGCATGGTACCGGTTTTAGAATATCTCAACATCAACCGCTCACAGATAGATAGATTTTTATGATATATGAGTTGAGTTATGATACGATTTGTAGGTGGTGGATGTGTTGTTTGAGAGATAGATAGATAGATAGATAGATAGACAGCTTAGCAGGATACTAGGAAGTGAGCTAGGTATGATCTCTGGCAATCGGTTGGGGGGGGGGGGAGAGGGGGATAGGCTAGGCTCAGGTCCCGCCCCGCTCCGCCGAGGGGATAATTTTTGAGGGGTTATGGGGGGATGGGGGTGTTGTGTATGTGGGGGTAGGGTGTGTTGTAGCTTTTTTGGTTGGATTGTGGGAAGGAGGTGGACCGAGATCTTTTATGGCGAATATTCGGATGCTAGATACTGGCGGAGAGGCGTAAAATGCAGAGAGTGTTTCATTCTTTCTTTTCTGATGATGATGTGGAGAGATGGAGGGAGATGTCGTCGAAGAAGAAGACAGATAGATACAGGGAGGGACATACTGGAGGGAGGGAGGGTGGCAGGCTGAAGGCCGGGGATTAGGTATATTTTCCTATAGGATGGATGGGGAGAGAAAGAGGGTTTGTTTTTTTTTTTTTTGGATGAACGGAGCGGAGGGTGATTGTCTGCGAGTTTGAGGGTCGTTGGGCGGGATGGAAGGAGTTAGGTGAGGAGATGTGGATTTAAGGGGTTTCTGGTCGGGGGCATCTTGGTTTCATGAAAAGGTGGGGGGAATGGAAGAGGTGGAGGGGGAGGGGGGAGGAAGGCCTCCGCGCACGGCCAACAAAGTACAAACTTAGCCCTTACTTCAACACCCCGTCATCTACGCCTCGACGCCCAGTCCACTCCCATATCATTCCCCAACGCTCAACTTTTGTTCTACCAGAGCTTGAGATAGATCAGGAGTCGGCGCCAGCCGGGCTGAGCATAGTACTTGTCCAATTGTACAATGTCTTCGGGAGTCAGCTTTCGTCGGCCCGTGAGGCAATCCGCGGTTTTGGGGTCTCGCCAAGGCGTGCGATAGATGATTTTGTAGCCGACTGTCAGGACGAAGATGAGGATGATGCCAATGGTGTATTGGAAGAAATTTGATGCTGGGGTGCTTGTTTCGCCCTGGGGGATGGAGAAGTTAGAGGAAGATGGAAAAAGAGAACAGTGTTTCAGCAACTGCCAGGGTGGACGGTTCGAGAATTGGAGCAAAAGATGTTCACTCAAGGAAGTTCTAGGACTCACCGGAGGTCTCGCACCCACGTAGATGCAGCAGATCAGGAGAAGCGTGGACATTGTCATGAGCCAGACAGGTGCAAGAGGCCACATGCTAGACCTCCAAGCGTACAAGTTTGTAAATAATGTGTCTTGTTGGGCAGCGAGGGCTTTGTGGAAACGCCAAGAGGTGAACGAGACCACCATCCAATTAATAAAGAATGAGGCACTCGTGATAGAGACGAACCAGCTGAGTGCGGTCGTGCCGCCGGCTAAAGCACAGGGTCAGTGTCATCATAAACGCAACAGGGGAAAAAGGTCCTCAAGTCTGTCTCGAGACACGTACCAGACAGGTTGATGTACGATAGGACAACCGCCGTGAGACAAGTTAGAATCAGCGACCGTACCGGTCTTCCCTTGGGATCGACGCGTGCGACCCACTCAGGGATGAGCTTCTGGCTACTCATTGTCCTTAATATTCTGGAAGACAGATAGATCGATTCGGCAGAGATGGCGAGGATACCACACATAATGCCAGCATTCAAGATGGACGACACATAGGGAATGTCCGCCAGCTCAATGGCCAAGACAAAAGGGGATGCCGTCACTCCGGACCCGCCCAGTAGCTTATCGTTGTTCGAGGGGATGAGCAAGGTGATAAAGACCACGCACGTCATGTAGACAAATATAACCCGATAAGGCACTAATTTGGTGGCATGGCCCATGGAAAAGCGTGGATATTGAGCTTCGCCGCCCATGATACCGATGAAAATCTGATCGCCGACTGCCCAAGTCGCAAGTAGAGCTGCATGCGCGAAGCCCTTGAAAACCTCAGCTCCAGATAATCGAACTGGGATTGGAGCAGGCTGTACGTACCGAGAAGCCGTTTTTGAACGGTGGAAAGTCTGTCCAAGTCGATCCGTGATGCACATAACCTTTCGGCCCTGCCCCGCAGACAATCGCCAGGGAAAGTAGGATAATGAGCATGAAAAGAACAATCTTGATCAAAGAAGTGAAATACTCGAACCAAGCAAATACCTTATTGGGCATGGAGAAGATGACGCAGGTTGTGACCACAAATATGGTGACTGCCCATCGAGTCAGCGCCTCTGTAGCTTTAAAGACGTTCACAAGATCCAGGATGGTGAGTACAGCTGTGCAGCTTGGTATCCATCATAGGGATTTTCTCACTCACGGGATGCAGCCTTAGGGAAGTCTCCGTTCGCCCAGAACTGGATGAGAATATTGAAGAACGCGGCCTCCGAAGCAACAATGGAGGTCCAACCTATTCCACAGTTAGCTACAAACCTGGCTATTTGCAGGGAGTCTCTGACCTAGCCATTCGGCAAAGCCAGCACCGAAAGCCAAAGCCGGATCAACCCATCGGTCTGCGTAATCAATGTAATTACCGGACGTCGGAAAGGCGATTGTCATTTCAGAGAGAGACTGCAGGACAGCCCAAACGCATGTGCACACCATGAGGTAAGCAATAACCATGTTTCCAGGACCGCCGGAGGCTAGAGCAGCACCGGTGCCGATGAACAGTCCAGAGCCGATGTTGGAACCAAGCGATATTATCTAGAGATGCCTCTGTCAGTAGGCATTCCTACACACAAGAGGACGCCGTAGATGGATACATGAACTTGGTGTGGTGTGAAGGAACGATGGAATTGTCCATTGGTGGTGTCGACCATTTCGATCATATCTCCCTGGCCCATACTTTGCGTAGGCTGGAGGTCGGGTTTGACATGTCCCTTTTCCCCGTCCTTGGACAGGCTAGAGCCGCTGCGAGAGCGGGATACCATAATGACTAAATTTCAGTAAATGCAACAATTATAAGTGGAGCTGCCCCGAGAGAGAGCATTGGTTTTGATTAATGCCAAATGCGATGACTGTGAAGTATTGAGTAGGGGGAGTGGCCATTGATAAACATGTGTCAGTGTCTACTCAAGATGTAAAAAGGTCTCGGCGTTCTTCTGTTCTATCATGCTGATCAAGATAAAGTAGATAGCGGCGAAGATTATGATGGAGGATTGTCATAGATAAGGTAGCCTGCCAGATCAATGAATGACCTAATGCATGGCATTGTCATCGTATGGGATCAGCATTGCCAAGTCTCGAAGGCAGATCTGATCAGACGTGACACGTGACTACCCCACACGTCGCGAGAGTCAGGTGATTCGGGAAAATAAATCTTCCTACATCAATGTACACACGCGAAGATCAGTACTAACTTTCACTTCCCTTCGTTTGAGCGCTGGCAACGACCAGGTCATTGCCATGGCACGTAAACATCCCCCAGTCCTCATACTTGGCGGCGGCGCTTGGGGCTTATCCACCGCCTTGCACATGCTCGATTCAGGTTACACTGACATCACGGTGATCGAACGTGCTGAGCAAATACCTTCGAGGTATTCTGCTGCCTGGGATCTTAACAAGATTGTTCGCGCTGAATACGAAGATGCTTTTTACACTGGGTTGGCTCTGGTAAGCTCCTCGTTTACTATCTCGATAAGCCGGCACCCGACACATGTAATTATTTCCAACCTCAGTCTTCGTAACAAATGCCGCCTTTCTGAGCTTTGTCTTGGTGTCGCCACTGATGGAGACGTCGAACGTGGATAGGACGCTATGGAAGGCTGGAAGACTCCTCTATTTGGACCGTATTACCATCAGACGGGCTATGTGGTCGCTACGACCAGTAGAGCTCCCCAGAAAGCAATTGATCATCTAGAAAAGGCTCTTTCCTCGATTTCATCGCATCCTACATTCGCTCCCGAAATTACATCCTTGAATGGTGGTAAGGACTTTAGGAAATACACATGGCAGTATACCGGGCCTTTGACTGGGTTTAAAGGCTACTTCAATCGAATCGCAGGCTACGCCCACTCTGCGGATACGCTTAAAGGGATTTGGCAGCATTGTGCAAGTAAAGGCGTGAAATTTATCATGGGAGAATTGGCAGGCAAAGCTGTGGAGCTGCTCTACGCTGATGCCATTGCCTTCCCATATTCTTCCGCTGGCACAGGGCCTCGCAAAGATGCTGGAAAACGCCGATGCATTGGCATCAAGACCGCCGATGGCAAGCGCCACCTCGCGGATTTGACAATTTGCGCTTTGGGCGCCTACAGTGCCTCGTTGATCCCAAGCCTAGGAAAGTTTACAGTGGCGCGGTGCTGGTCGGTAGCCCACGTGCAGTTGAATGAAGCTGAGACGGAATACCTTCGCGGCATTCCAACAACTAATGTCCGAGACCTAGGATTCTTCTTCGAGCCTGATCCTAAAACTCGACTATTCAAGCTTTGTCCACTCGGCACCGGTTATACCAATATCAACGACGATGGCATATCTCTACCACCTGAAGATCACCTCCCACCTCCACAAGACTACATCCCTTTCGAGGATGAGCAGAAGCTCAGGCAACTACTGCGCGAGACTTTTCCTTGGATGGCCGAGAGACCATTTGTAGAACAAAGGCTTTGTTGGTTCGCCGACACGGCAGACTCAGAATACTGCATTGATTTTGTTCCGGACACCGACAATTCGCTTGTCGTCCTATCTGGTGATTCCGGGCATGGCTTCAAAATGATGCCGAGTTTTGGGAAATGGGTGGTAGAGTTGTTGGACAACAATGAACAGAGACTTCCCCGCTGGCAATGGCGCAACATAGATCTAAGGGGACACGATTGGAGTACATCTGTCGGCTGGAGGATTGGAGCGTCGCGCGAGCTTCGTGACTTGATCGAAGAAAAATCGAAAGTGATCAGGGCGAGATTGTGAAGTATACTAGGGAAATGGCAGGGTAGTGATCTTTGTTTTCGATGTGTGAGCTGGTGCCACGGGTTCTCAGCTAGTGTTTAGGTGATGCATACTGACGTGTTTGCATAGTATAGGTAGAGATCAACAAAGTCAAACCTTGTTCAGCGCTGTCGCATGACCTGAACCCTTCTGATTACCTTGCATTATTAGGCCAAAGATGATCTACCCTCCTCCTCCACACCAAAGCCATGCTATAGCGCTGGGACATCAACCATCCGAACGTATAGCATCTTCTAGCAGCTATCATGCAGGCTGCAGACTACTTACACTTTGATAAAACATGTCCCAGATACACGGCTTCCTATCCGATAAGTCCAGGCTCATGCGGAATAGTAGTTGTCTAACACGAAAAGGCCTCGGTCTGCAAGCCTTACTGCTTCATGCTTTACCCCTGTCGAACCAATGCGTCAGGTCGGATGGATTGACTTTTCGTCGTCTCGTACCGATTGATAAGGGAGGTTGAGAGCTGTACTACGTGGCTGATTGCCCGTGGGCAGGTGTTGATGTTGTTGTTGATCTTACAGCTTTGAGTCAAGTTGTGAAGTGAAGCTTTTGTTAATATCCTGCTCGGTGGGCATCAACGCACAATGTGAATTTCTTTTCAAGTACATTGTCTGTTGCCAATATCGCACCTTTGTTAATCTGGATGTTTGCCGTTTCTGTACTAGGCGCCACAATGTCTGTCAATCCATCGGCCAGATGCCCTCAGCTGCTGCGATCCCGCTTTTTGTTCAATTCCGTGCATGTCCCTATGCGACGACCTCCCAAATTTGCACGCAACTCATCAAGCGATGCGTCACTACCAGACAAGAGACTCGCACTCTACCCACAACGTTTGCAGTCAAGAGCAGCAGAGCCCCTGGCATTGGCCCGTCTCCCGACAGCCAGTATCTTCAGAAGTTTACTACTCGGTGCCTTTTTCTCCTCGTCCATCCTTTTCACGCCTGGCTTTGCGCTCTTGAAAAAGATTGCCGATTCTCCTAGTCGGGTATTGAACCCGGATAGAAATCCGCTTTTGAGAGCTGTTGTGAAGCCGTTTGTGTATGATCATTTTTGCGCTGGGACGAATCGAGTGGAGATCCGAGGGAGGATTTCGCAGATTAAATCTTTGGGCTTTTCGGGAGTTATACTTTGCTATGGGAAAGAGATTCAGATCCAGAAGCCCAGTTCGCGTTTGGTGGATGATGTCTATTGTTCGCACCAAACTTTTGATCAGGAGTTGGAGTTGTGGAAGGAAGGTAATTTGGAGACGCTAGACATGACAGGCGACGGAGATTACTTAGGAATCAAGTATGACGCTCCAATGTGTCTCGAGAGCCCCACTGATCTCGACGAACAGATACACTGGTGCCGGAAAATCGATCACGGATGATCTCCTGCGAGGCAACGACCCTCCCACAGCCTTCTTGGAGACCATGGACGCCATAATCCAAAAGGCGGCCTCTCAGAATTGTAGGATCTGGATCGACGCCGAACAGCAAGTTCTACAGCCTTCCATCGACCGCTGGACGATAGACCTAATGCGTAAATACAATCGTAACAGCAAAGCCGTGCTGTACAATACACTCCAAGCCTACCTAAAAGAATCGCGGGAGAAGCTCGAGCATCAGCTTCAAATCGCGCACAGAGAAGGCTGGACGCTCGCGATTAAGCTTGTGCGTGGAGCATACATCCAAAACGACATTAGGGACCGCATTCACGACACCAAAGCACAGACCGACGAGTCCTACGACAGTATTGTACGCGATCTCCTAAGTGGCAACGTCAATGGCGTCCCGGAGCAGGATTTCCCAAAAATAAGGCTCTTCCTCGCCGGCCACAACGCCGCTAGCGTTTCCAAGGCAAGCAATTTGATACGCGACCTTCAAGAACAAGGTAGGTTGAAAACCCTGCCCGAGTTTGGTCAGCTGCAGGGAATGGCGGATCAGCTCGGCTGTGAGTTGTTGCAGTTCGGCGAGGACATGGCGCGGGCTTCCAAATCGAGTGCGCGCCCGGTTGCGATTCCTCGAGTGTACAAGTGCTTGACTTGGGGAAGCATACAGGAATGTATGCAGTATCTTGTGAGAAGAGCTGTGGAGAACCGTGGCGCCACGGGTGCCGTAAAAGATGGCATGCCAGCGCTCGCCAGAGAGTTGAGGCGAAGAATAGTTGAAGTGTTGATGAGACGGCGCCGGATGACAGGCTGATAGTTGTTTATTTCTGCATGCGGTGATGGCAAGATTCGGTTGGGTTGACTATGATGAAGCGTCTTGCTTGACAGCTCGTTTCCACCGGCACCATTTCTTAAATGACATTTTCGTACACATAATGGCTTCAGCACGAAAGACTCTAGTTGCCCCTTGCATCTTGCTTCTCCTTTGACTTTGAAAAGCAAATACCCAAGCTTGGGTGGAGGAACCAAGGATAATCGTTTATGTGATTAGCCTAGTCACTACTTGAAGCTACTTTTTGCAGTCACAGTGTCTCACTTACAAGAGTGGAAATAGGCAACTCGAAAGAGCGAACTAGTTCTCAAATGAGAAGATTGGCAGCTCAAGTCATCTACTCGGAAAAAAAAGTCGGCTTGGGTAGGAAAGTCTTCCGGGTTCAAATTTTCACATCGTCGGCTAAGATCTCTGCTTATCCTGAACTAGAGACTTACCCGAGGCTGACCAGATCCTCAAAGAATACCATTTCCTTCACGACTTCCTCGAATATACTCTAGAGTGAAAAACACAGCTATCTCGTCCCGGAACCTGGTTGCTACGTCCCCGGCGTCACCTTCTTTCACCCAGAAAAGGATGAACTAGACCTTGTATCACAAAAGAAGTACTACTCCTACCTCGCAAGCACGTGTCTCAAAGGCCTCCTCGTCCTAGGTACCAACGCTGAGCTCTTCCTTCTCAATCGGGAGGAGCGTAAAAGTCTACTATTCGTCGCAAGACAAGCAGTGCCGGCCGATTACCCAATTATCACTGGAGTCGGAGGCCATTCCACATCGCAGGCTCTGGAATACATCTCCGACGCACGCGACGCGGGAGCGAAGTTCGCCCTGTTGCTGCCATGTGCGTATTTTGGGAAACAGACCACGCCTTCCATGGTCAGGAGATTCTATGCGTAAGTGGCGCAGCAATCGCCGCTTCCGATCATCATTTACAACTTCCCTGCCGTCTGCAACGGCTTGGATCTGGATTCGGATATCATCACCGAGATCGCACAGCTGCATGACAATATCGTGGGCGTGAAACTGACCTGCGGCTCCGTAGCAAAAACTGCACGCTTGGCGGCCGTGTTCCCTCCAGAGCGCTTCGCGATATTCGGTGGACAGGCAGATTTTCTGCGTTGGTGGCCTGGCCGTAGGGAGTTCGGGTTGCATCGCGGCATTTGCGAACGTTTTCCCAAATGCGGTTGCGAGAGTCTTCAATCTCTGGAGCACGGGCCGGGAGAAAGATGCCTTGGCTTTGCAGAAGGTTCCTGTCTCTGGTGGAGTCATCGACAAAGGTTGGGATTGCGAGTACCAAGTACGCTGCGACGGTGATGACTGCACCTCGAGCGGGTATCTCTGATGCGGTGATCTTGCTGCGGCCTAGGAGACCATATGAAGAGCCTAGGGAGAAGAAAAAAGCTCATATATTTGAGACATTGAGCCCATTGAGCGGTCTTGAGGACAACGAAGGCTAGAGATCTTCAACTCTGTACTTTGTCGTGCAGTGGAAATCAGAGTATGATAGGACGACATTCGCGACTCGAGCGAACTTTGAGCCAATCCGAGAGTCTGCTCTAACGGTCCAGGAGATATGGGCGAGCGGCTAGTGATGCGAACATTATAGAATTAGTACAAGATTCAAGGCATAGACTCAGGTTGTGTCCAAGGTAGAATATCCTACACGTGCAGATCCAGCTTCTCTTAGATCACTCCCTTTGATTTTCCTACTATGGCGCTCTTGACGAATCCGGGCGAGACGTGAAATTTCCAAGTAGCCAATTGGTAGGACTGCGTAACATGAGATATGCCTCTGTTCCCAATCCTCGTGACGACAAGTCTTAAGAACCCAGTGACTATGGCTGCACTGGCCGCATCACCAATCTCACCCAGAGGTCATTCGAATCACTCAAGAGTCATTCGTTCTTGCTCATGATGTAATTTACATACGAGTAGCAATAATGAAACAACAAGCCACTACAGTAAATGTACAAGGAAGGATTGCCTCGGTTCGCCGGTACGTTGCTCCAAGCCGGCTGACGATCCAGTATCCAATGTTGCACCTTCGGCATCACTCTGCGTATCAATTGTCAGTGGCTGAAGTCTGGTAGTCTTGCGGAGTTGGCCTCTAGTCTACTTTACCTTAGCCGACACTCCCCGGCTTGCCTTGCCGAAACCACTTACAACGCTTTGGCTTCCCTCCCGAACGCATCCAAGTTGGGCCCACCTGCATCT
This sequence comes from Usnea hakonensis, assembly GCA_013423325.1. Taxonomy (NCBI): domain Eukaryota; kingdom Fungi; phylum Ascomycota; class Lecanoromycetes; order Lecanorales; family Parmeliaceae; genus Usnea; species Usnea hakonensis. The sequence continues at coordinate 79,255 of BLJB01000058.1, forward strand.
ATTGGAACAACAGAAAAGTGAAAGCTTTCTACCCTAATATCAACGTCGATATGCCTCTTTCTATTCATCCTGTCATCAAATTTAATCCACGTCTCCCACTTTCTCTGCTTCTCTATATAGTACAGGAAAAGTAATGAAACGTATCACTGGCTTTTGCGCATCTGCCGTTCCCCGCAATGTCCCAGTCCACTTGTCAGCTCGCATTCCGAGATTAATCAATGGCACGCGGCGAGGAGTTGCAACCGGTGGGCACTACGGTGTTCCGAAACCGTTCAATGAGCCCAATGTAAGCATCAGTCTCGCAAGCACGACAGGATCGGATCTCTAAAAGCGCGTCTCAGTTCGACTATGTGAAGGGGTCGCCGGAGCGACAAAAACTCGTCACAGCATTGAAAGAGTTGAGATCCAAGTTGCCCGTCCAGGTTCCGGCCAGGGGCGGGATTGCCAGCCCAAAGTCACAGACCAATGCACAGCCCGTCTCAATGGCAATGCCATCGGAACACGGAAGAGTATTCGCTCAGTATGCCGACGCTTCCGAAAGCGACGTCTCTGCCGCCATTCAGTCCGCACTGAGCGCCAAGTCAGCGTGGCATGACATGCCCTTCACTGATCGCGCCGCCATCTTTCTCCGAGCAGCCGAGTTGGTCTCCGGTAAATATCGCTACGAGCTCATGGCGGCTACTATGCTTGGTCAGGGGAAGAATGTGTGGCAGGCTGAGATCGACGCGGCTGCCGAGCTGGCAGACTTCTTCCGCTACAATGTCGGCTTTGCGCAAGAGATATATGACAAGCAGCCTACCGTCAATTCCCCAGGACACCACGGTCGAACCGACTGGCGGCCGCTCGAAGGCTTTGTGTACGCAGTCTCTCCCTTCAACTTCACAGCGATTGGTGGTAACCTCGTCTCCGCTCCTGCACTGATGGGTAACGTCGTCGTGTGGAAACCGTCAGCCATGTCCGTATACCCCAGCTATCTGGTACACAAGATTCTGCTCGAGGCCGGGCTTCCGCCAGGAGTCGTTCAGCTCGTTAATGGCGATCCCAAAATGGTCACGAAAACGGTGTTCGAGCACCGGGAATTCTCTGCACTCAGCTTCATTGGATCCTCTGACGTATTTCGATCACTCTACGGAAAGGCAGCTGAGGGCGTCGTTAGCAAGAGATACCGGGACTTCCCAAGAATGGTGGGTGAGACGTCTGGGAAGAATTTTCACTTGGTCCATCCTTCGGCAGACATCGAGAACGCGGCAAGACATACCATCCGCGCTACATTTGAATATTCCGGTCAGAAATGCTCGGCTTGTTCGCGCATTTATCTTCCCCAGAGTCAAGTCACCCCTTTCCTCGACGTGATGAAGCGCGAGCTCCGCGCTGTCAAGGTCGGCCATCCAGAGGACTTTGAAAACTTCCTTGGGCCTGTCATCAATCAGGCGGCTTTTGATAAGATCACGAAAGCGATCGACTCCGCAAACACAGACAGTCGGCTTGAGAGGGTGGTAGGAGGCATTTACGACGGGAGCAAAGGCTTCTTCATCGACCCGACCATCTACGTCTCCAAAACGCCGGACCATCCACTATTCGAACAAGAACTTTTCGGTCCTGTACTTGTGGCATATGTGTATCCAGATGCCGAATTTGATAACGTACTCGAGATCATCGACAAACAAGGAGGCGGCTTCGCACTCACAGGGGCAGTATTCTCAAACGATCAGGGCAGTATTCGACAGGCCGAGAACCGACTTCGCTGGGCAGCCGGCAACTTTTACGTCAACTGCAAGACGACTGGGGCTGTGATAGGACAGCAATCGTTTGGAGGCTCTCGAGCAAGCGGGACGGATGACAAAGCCGGGAGCGCCAATCTATTGATGCGCTTCACTGCGCCAAGGACATTGAAGGAGGAGTACAATAAACTGGATAATGTCATGTACCCTAGCAACCTTTGAGCAAGGGATAGCCATGGTCCTTTGGTGGAAGAAGAAGCTATCATTTAGATTTGTATATAGGGAAAGTCAACATTTCACACGTTGCGTCTGCGGTTCACCAGAAAACCTTGCTTGACGCGACGATCAAACAGTAGGCACAACACAGACTTCTCCGATCGATCGTGGAGACGTGACAGTAGAGAAACCAAAGCTTTGTGCACTGCGAGACAACATCAGGGACGTATATCGTAGCTATTTAGCGACTCGGACAGCCGGTGCGGTGCTTCTCTGGGGGGAAGGATGGGGGTCCGCAGATGTGGTAGGTTGTGGATGATTCTAGATCGTCCGCGCAATATAGGTTGTTGAGAGTTCCAGAGATGGAAGGGGGATCGGAGGGAGTGATTGTGCTGAAATGTTGTCGAAGCAAGGGACCTAAGGCTCGATATATGGACACTGCGTTGTTTTTACGTCATACTGCACCCCTTTTCGCTCCCTGTACAGTACCCCTCACGGTATCAGAGATAGCAGCCCGCACACGTCCCCTCTCGAGCTTTAAAACAGAATTGATAGGAATACCCTTAGGTGCCGATATAGATTCCTTCAACGACTTGGGCGTCATCCCGCGCTCCAATAGCAACCCCGCCGGCTCATCTCAAGAAAACTTGATGTTGAAATAGGTACTTACTATGTTGTAGTCACTAGGTACTCAGAAGAAACCGGAAAGCTTGCCGAAGCTAAAATATTATCTTCCAGCCAAATATTCTTACCTATTGACCCTTATCACACTGTCTAAACATCATGGAATGACTTGACGGGCTTCGATTGCTGCGTTTACGTCGACACCACCTGACTCGACCCCTCATGTCATTTCTCCCAAAGGAATATGCCTTAGGCTTCTTCATGGATTTACAAAGAGGACAACGTTATGCTTAGTAATTACGGACGTTTCATACCTTCATTACACGAGAGGTTCAAGTTCTCAAGCAGCCTCAGCCTTTCGCTCCTCGTCATTATCAAGACGTTTCAGGATCCCCCCCAACAGAATCTTTTCGTACAATCGATCCTCGTCACCCTCAATCCAGGGAACGGTGTCCACCATCTGTACAAGTAAGATCTTAGCATATTCCCAGTTTCGAGCAAGAAGCACCAGATAACTCACATCTCTGTCTAAATCATACTTTGTTTGCAAATCATTATCCAAGCTATCCAGAAAACCTTTGGCTAATTTCTCGTTCCCAACCTGAACAAACTGTATACCCACTTGGAGAGGAGGTGCATCGAGCTGTGCCAAGATTCTCGCATACTTCACGACCACAGCTTCCACGTCCTGGCCGGGAGAGGGTTCGCCGTCTGTGATGACAATGAGATTTAGGCCTTTGATGTGCCTATTTTTCTTGTACTCGTAGATGTATTCATTCAGCTCTATGACTAAGGAATCGGCAGTGGGCGTTGATCCTTCCGGTTCCAGATTGTCAAAAAGACTCATGACCTTTTCCGCCGAGTCTAGATTCAGTCGATCCTTATCTTCACAGTAGTTGTTGAAAAAACGGACATCTACACCGTTCCTATCGTATCTGACAGCGATCGAAGCGATATGTGCCATTAACTTCTTCGTCGTGGTCCACCTTGGTCCATACATTGAGTCCGAGTCATCAACGAGGAAACGCGTGTCGTAGCCTTTAAGTTTTGCAAGCGTTCGTTCTGCATTTCGTGGACGACCTCTGAATGGCTGTGTGGTCTTCTCGATCAGGGTCTCGCGGATAGCGTTCAAGACGAGGCTTAGCAACTTTTCCTGCTCCGGCAGCTTTGCAGCGCCTGTGTAGTCTGTCTCACGTTCTAACAAGAGGTCTGCTAAGCCCGCATCGTGTAGCGAAGCATTAAGTCGACCTGTGTATTGAGAGTCTTCCTTGAGGTAGGCACATTTGATATTCCAATCTTGTCGAATGGTGGCAAACTGTTCGGATTTTTTCGAAAGATCCCTGGCTCTAGAATCAAGGTGCTTGTAAGACTTCGGATCGGGGTATCCTTGAAGCGCCACATGGCCCTCAGGTAAGATTTTGGTGAGATTGGAGTATTCGAAAGGTTCAGGTAGTGCAACGAAGAAGCACGCTTCAATTCGGTTTTGGAAGTTTGGTATGCCGAATCCAAAGTTGATGGTCTCAATGACAAGATGTTGGACCAGATATCCACCTATTCCATGACCAATGAATATCAGAGGCCTTGCAGGGACTTTGATGCGAGCTTTTTCGAGTGCTCGAAATAGATCTCCAGGTGCGCTTTCAATCTCACACTGCGGATCATACCAAGCAGATGCACTCCATCCATAGGTCATGACACGTGGAAAGATGCCGATCGCTTCGAACTCTTTAGGTAGACTTTCACGAGCCCAAGCAGTCTCGTTTAGTGATGCTGCAACTGGAATTGAAAAGCTATTGATGGGATGGCCATAAGCTCCGTGAATAAGGACTACATCAGCTGTGGGCTCCCTATGGGAGCCTTTGGTTGATGAATAGATACACGTCAGTCCTTTAAATTTGTCGTCAATCAAAAGTTGTTGCCCGGTTCGTTGGTGCCGCAAACCACTCCGTGGGTGGAACTCTAGGTCAACAATTCTCATCGCCTTATCAGCAACATCGATGTCGGCGAATGTGATCATCATACTCAGACTTGATCCTGACACGAGCTTGGGGCCAATGTTTTGAATAGACAATCTTTCAATAGAACGGTCTTTGAACCAATCGATCAAATCAGGATTGTTCGTTGGGTCTGGCAGATTCAAGATCCGCAAACTCTGTGACCCTTTTTTATAGTTGCTCTTTGGCCTTGCCGCTAGGGATGAAGTATCGCTCTGAAGGCGCGGCTGAGGCGGAGGCTCTGTGCGAACCGATTGCATCTTGGGCCCCTGACAAGGATACAGGAGCGGTGTCAGATCTGTTGCAGGGCACTCGTGGTCCGTCAGACGGGTCAGCTTGGGTGTGAAATCGAGATCTCGTTCCCACACAATAAAGGCATGATCCAGCGACTGCGCCGAGAATGTCTGGTGCCTTTCCCAATACAAGTACGCACAACGTTCGAGCTCTCTTGTCAACGTGCTAGTGAACGAGTTCCGTGCCACGCCAGTGGCTTCTGTCTCTTTGTTAGACGCACCTAGCATCCAATTATCGCCCTTGCCGTAATTCCTAGCTGCAAGAGTTGCGAAGCAGCAATCCAGGATGAGAAAAACATCCGCAGGGGATCCAAGCAGCGGGCCTTGAACACTATGCCAATCTAGCGAGGGCGAGTCCCACTTGCGCTTTCCGGACCAAATGCATTCTTGGGCGCTACCTGCAGCGTGTCCAGCGTAATACAAGATCAATAAATCTTCATCTGTTGCGCCTCTGCGAAAATCTAGCAGACGGATAGCGAGACGGTCTTCTGGATCCTCATTTGGGATGCTGTAGCGTTGTGTATGATAATTGTAGCCTTTAGGATGGGTCGAGCTGAAAACAGCGTCCAACTTGGCAACCTCGTCATCTACGCCGAGGTCTTCATCCTCCCACTGTACAAGCAATACTTGGACATTACGATACTTTGACAACGGCCACCCTTTGTACCATTTCCGATTGGCGCTATCCACTGGTTCTTGTATATCCTCCTCTTCTGGACTAGCCGTTGAACTTCCCCGCACAACCCCGATTGGATGGGTAGCTTGCCTACGTCTTGGAAGCCCTAGATGGCTCCCTTGAATCGGTGGTGGATTGAACGAATGCGCCGCCAGCTGTTGGTCAAGCTGCGCTTGAGCCGGCGGGTCGTAGGGCAAGGGGGACTCCATGGCTATCTGGGAGCAAGGCAGGTAAGATATCCTCTTTGTTTGCTTTACGCTGATACCCGCGCTTCTTCAGGATACTGCGAATCTCAGCGAACTCTGCAATATGCTCTCAACGGATTCGGGGTAATAGGGCGACACCTCCACGGCGAGGTCCAACTCAATATTTATATATATATCTGCTTGCGCTCAAGGTTCGAGTTGCCGATAGAGCACACTGGACCGTCCACAGTATCCTCGAGGACTGTGGCCATCCACGATGCGCGCCGGTGAAGTCATTGAAGCTTGAAGTGTAGCCTTGTCGGACCTGCCCGAGCCAATCGTCCAATCAGCGTTGATCAAATTGAGCCGCATATTCGTATTACAATTGACAAACGTAGGCTCCACAATCTAAGTCAGCCTACACATGAATGAATGTTTTCGGCAATTGATGAAGATGATTGCGACCTCCTACAGCGTATCTGAAGGCTACCCCAGCAGCGCTTCTCAATTGCCGTTACTCGTCAGAAACATGCAGATACGTAATCCTCCGAACCACTTACGGCAACAGTTCGGCGACAAGAAAACTGGGCACTCCACTCCTGCAGGAACATATGGACATTAGCCAAACATAGTCTATCATGACTCTGGGCCCAAGTCTTGTGCAGCCAAGCCGGGTCCTAACAGGCCACCAACTACCTTTGTCGTAAAGATTTGTGTCGAATCATTACTTTCGGCTCCTTCAACTTCAGCACTAGATTCCCAACTGATCGGATGGATACTCAAGAAATGCTTATGACACTACTGTTTCTCTGAATGGAATACATGTACAGTCATTACTAAGCCTTGCAACCCGAATTGTCCGTGTTCATTGTACGAAAACTTGATTGACGAGAGCTTTCGTCCTACAGATGACTTGTTAGGTCAAACCTAGGGATGTTTGCTCACCTTAGCCCATCCGCTGGAGCCGCCCCACGCGTACAAGCTCATTTTCAACTACGGGTCCACATGTAAAAGCTGCTGTTAGGGAGCCTGATTAAGGGCTGGAACCTCAAGTTCTTCATCGAGCACACTGAAGCAGTGGCTGTGAGTGCTTTCCCCCAGCGCCAATCCTGACCGCTATTCGCCTATGCCTGTCCAAATTCAATCTGGTGATGTATCGAAAACAGGAGAAGGATGAGAGTAAGAGATCCCTGTCAATATCGAGTGTCTGATTACTGACTCTAAACGTACATCGAAGTGTCTGCCCTGACAGTGACGTCATATTCTTGCCGTGGGCATTTTGAATGCGGGGCAACTACACTGGCTCACACACTATAAGTAACCTAATCAACTGCGACTACTTTAAGCCGGCCAATCAACAGGGATTGCTTCTCATCCATTCAGCTATCTAGGGTAGTTTCAGCTGCATTGATTGGCGTCACAAAGCTACCGAAGGATGTGACTAAAAGATTCCTTCGCGTTTTATCAGATGGAGCCATCAGCTAAAGTAATCTAGGAAAAAATGCCAGCTTCATCCCATGTTTTTCTTCGCGACAGTTGCCTATCATCTCTACCACCTCTAGCCATTCTGCTTGCTGTTATAGTCTATCTCTTTTCTTGCTGGCCTCTACGATTGCCCCAGCCAGCATGGACCCAACCAAAGATGAACTCGTCTTTGCACAGTCTGGCGTCCACGAACTACCCGACGTCACTCCAGGTGACACTTCGGAGAAGCTGGGCAACGAGTGGGACCAGCGCGGCATGGTACGCCTGGGCAAGAAGCAAGAGCTGCGTCGCGAATTCCACTTTTTCAGTATAACAGGCTATGCTATGATATTGGGATGCTCCTGGGAGTTTGCCTTGATGTGAGCGCCTTGACACAACGTGATATATTTCAATATGTCAAATTGAACCGCGAAAATCATATGCTGACGGCATCTCCTACCTAGCAATGTGGTACTGACCTTGTCCAATGGTGGAAAGGCCGGCACTATATACATGTTGCTGGTAGCCATCTGCGGTCTATTCTTCGTCTGTCTATGTGGGTTAGAATATTCTGGGTACCAGGTTCCAATTGACGGCTGATACCCCTGAAGCTATGGCAGAGATGGCGAGCATAGCGCCTACAGCGTAGGGCAGATCATTGTTCGTCTTTGGTCTTGATTTCCGCTGACACACCTGCGCCGTAGAGGAGGGCAGTACCATTGGTAAGACCATTCCTGTGCCAAGTCACAGAACCTTCCACTCGTGCTGACCTCCTACCTCCTTCCTCAGGACCTCTGAGTGTACGTTTAGTTGTATCTAGAAGCACTTTTTGCTGCCAAACAGCCACTGAACTATGCACCAGTTGCACCATCAAAGTACCAAAAGATCCTCTCGTTCAGTGTTGGCTTCTTCTGCGTTCTAGGTTGGCAGACCAGTCTAGCGGCGACTTGCTTTGTGAGTAAAACTCGTTGTCCATTCTGACACGATTATAGCTAAACCCAATCTTCAAGGCGTCTGCACAGCAGATTACTGCCCTGATCAGCCTGAGCAATCATAGCTACGAGCCGAGTCAATGGCAAACTGCTTTGCTTTCTTGGGCGATCTTACTCCTGGCTATCTTCGCCAACACCGTACTCTTCCGGAAGTTGCCTCTCATTCAAGGCATTGTGACATCGATCCACATTCTTGGCTTCTTTGCCTTTGTTATCGTGCTTTGGTGCGTAATCTGACACCGACGCCTGCAAACCGCAATCGAAACCATAGAAGCGCGCTGATTGATTTCACTGCGAATAGGACCATGGCCCCCCAGGGTACTGCTTCATCTGTATTCACTGAGTTTGAATCAAACGGTTGGCCTGCCACGGGGCTGGCTTGTCTTGTCGGACTGAACGGACCCATACCGTACCTAAGTGGTGCCGACTCGAGCGTCCATTTGGCCGAAGAGCTAAAGAACTCTGCTTGGAGACTTCCTCGATCCATGTTGGTTACTGCAATCACAAATTACATCACCTCTTTCATTGTTGTTGGTGCGTTCTCCTTGATCTTTACTTTTTCAAACACCATACACTGAATCAGAACCAATCTCAGTCACTTTGATGTTCTGCCTTGGCGATATCGAGTCCGTGGTCGAGTCGCCTACGGGTCAACCGTATATCGCGGTCGTCCTTAACGCAACGCACTCCGTTCCCGCCGCAAAGGTACTTGTAGTTGTTATCCTCATTCTCGTAGTGTCATGCTCCGTCAATGGCGTCACGACAACTTCGAGGCAGCTTTGGTGAGCCAAGCGGAATTATGTTTCTACCCGCCCGTAGGAATTTTGGCTAAGCTCAGACCTAGGTCGTTCGCGCGTGATGGTGGTCTCCCGTTTAGCTCTTGGCTTTCGCAGGTACGCCCCGGATTAGATGTGTGAGTATTTGGCAGCACTGCTGAAAACGTCCAACTGATGGAGCAATAGTCCGGTCAATGCAATGGCAGTTTCTATGGGTTTCACCATCTGTCTCACGGCCATCGCAATCGGAAGTGAGGTTGCATATGGAATCTTTGTGTCTTTGAACGCCTCGGGTCTGCTCACGAGCTACATCATCTGCATCGCATGTGTGTTCTGGTCGTGCTTTGCATTGAGTTCTTACTCACATGTCACAGGTGTCCTCCAAAAGCGACTTCGCGGCGACAGGCTCCCAACTTCTCGATTCAGCCTTGGCAAGGCTGGCAACGCAATCAACATAATAGCGCTGTGCTTCCTCATAGTATTCTGGATATTTCAATTTTTCCCGGCTGCTCCAAGCCCGGCGCCGAGCGAAATGAATTGGAGCTGCGTGATATGGACAAGCGTCCTCGTCTTCTTCATGACCTACTACGCATTTTGGGGACGGCACAATTACGTAGGACCTATCGCTTATGTTAAAAGTGAGGTATAGCGAGGGATCTCAAAAGAGAATGTAATCTGCGACCAATCTGTCACCAAAGACAACCTTTCCAGGGGCAAGGGAAATTAGATAGGGGGCTAAGTGGGTGCGTCGCAAGGCAAAAAACTTCGAGACCTCTCCGTGCACTTAAAATGTAGCACTCTCGATCTGATCATAAGAAATACGGTGGAAGGTAGTGGTATATCGTACTTATAAAGTTCCCATTCAGACAACTCCTTCGTGGAAATTAAATGGCTGACCACGGGCCGACTTTTCCCCGTTAATTGGGAGGGGTTAAGGCTTGGCAACAGTTTTTTCGCCAAGCTTGCATCTTCCCCCATAAGTTCTGGGCGGGTTTCCTGCTCGACTTCGAAGCTTCCAAAAATCTGTGGCCTACCTAGGCTGTCTACAATCAACCCGATTTGCATGTACAAGACGATGCTGATCATCTATCATACTCCATACCATCGGAAAAGCCGCTTATGTTCACTCAAAAATCTTTCAAATGAAGTGAACGCACTCTTAATTGACGCTTCTGAAATCCCAACATGAACAACCTTAAGAAACCCCAGAAGAAGAAGGTCCTTCTGATGGGCAAGTCTGGATCTGGTAAATCTTCCATGCGTAGTATCATCTTCAGCAATTACGTCGCAAAAGATGTTCGCCGCCTGGGTGCTACGATAGATGTGGAGCACAGCACTGTCAAGTTCTTAGGAAGTCTAATACTCAATCTGTGGGATTGTGGGGGGTATGAGTCCATACCTACATTCTTCCATGCGCCTCTATCTTCTGTGCTCTGTGGTGAACGATGTGGCTAATGCGCATCAATGACACAGCCAAGACGCTTTCACAGAAACCTACCTTACATCGCAGAAGTCTCAGACCTTTAGCGATGTGGGTGTACTAATATACGTCTTTGACGTTGAGTCCCGTTCCTTCGAAGGCTCCAATCCCCGCGATCTTCTTACCTACACAGCCGTCGTCTCCGCCCTGGCTGAATACTCCCCTTCCGCCCACGTTTTCGCCCTCGTCCACAAAATCGACCTCGTGCAAAACGTATTTAGAGACCAAGTGATTCAGGACCGCACCATTGCCATCCAGGAATACAGTGGGGTGTTCAGCAAAGGCTTGAAGGTATATGGCACAACAATATGGGATCAGAGCTTGTACAAAGCGTGGGGGGATATTGTGAAATCTTTGGTCCCGAATTTGCACATCATAGATGGTTATCTAAACGATCTGGCCCAAGAAACAAGTGCTGAGGAAATCATACTATTTGAGCGAGCAACGTTTCTTACCGTCACCAACGTTACAAGCGAATTAGGGGAGCGAAATCCGTATAGTGATCGCCAGGAACGGTTGAGCAATGTCATCAAGACGTTTAAGCATTCACTTTCGTGAGTCTGGACTCTTGCCTTATTTCGCTTCGAGGCTGACCAAGGGCCGATAACAGGAAGTATACCCATTCGTCAACAGCGTCCCACCCGTTCTCAGAGATCGCCATCAAGGCACCACGGTTTAACCTGATCCTGGCCCGACTGACAAATAATACCTACGTGCTTGTTATTCTGCCGCCTGGAGATTTGGAGATCGAGTTGTCGCGGTTCAATATTATGTCTGCTAAAGATCGATTTGTTGAGTTGGATATTATGGGATGGGCAGCAGGAGAACCCGAGCGGAATCCGAATGGGCGTGTTAAAGATGGGCGCTGAAATGGATCTGGTGGGGGGATCATTGAACGATTTCTCGAAGACAAGTCCGTCTGAGTGACACGCACTCTATGGGTTCGGCCAGGTCGCAACCGAAGGAGCCCGCGTCAGATTTCGATCTATCCGTTTCCCAGCTCCAAACCGCATTGCGGTAAGTACAGTCTGCGTGTCATCTAGGCTCAACGCAACCTTGGCCACACCCAGTCTCCCACGGCCCTCGTTCTCTGGACATAGGCTTCTCTTTTCCAGTACCAGCCATACAGCAATCGCGTATCACGGCGCCAAAAATCACAAACCGGAATCGGTTTTCGAAGCCTACGTCATCCTTTTGATGGGTCTGGCTGGTTCCATCTATGGCTTCCATACAGCTCCAAGGGGGGTCCTGCTGTAGTCCACGGTCACAGCTGCCATTTCGATATCTGCATGTCCATCACAATTTTCGTCGTTGTGTCATTGCTCAGCGATATGAACGCACAGCAAGAGACGGCCTCAGACAGTTTGGTGCAACGCCACAAATTATACAAAACTCTCAGAAGAGACGACCGTTGTTGATATGTATAGGTCTGTGGCGAACATTCCAATCCTCAGCTCATAAACACCACGGCCATCCAAATCAATGGTCAGCTTTCCGCGCCTCTCACTGAATACTCGCAAAGCCGTCACCAGCCATACTTCCCCTTTATCTCGAGGAAGGCGAGTTCCTTCCACAACAGAGCCGACATGAGTTTCCCCAGATCTCCAAACTTCTCCTCGTGCGCAGGCGATAGATGGTACGACTTAGGACCCATGAACGGCGCATCGCAAGTCAGAGGGCTATTAGATCGATGAAAAAACAGTGATCATTAGGCCAGCGAAATGCAACGCAGGAAGCGACAAGGCGAAAAAGGGAAAGAGGAACGCTTGTGTGCTTGATTCATGATTTATAATTCTCACATCCATCCATCCATCCACACACACCCAATCTCCCTCTTCAATAGCCTCAACACCTATACCCACTTTCCACCCTTCCCCTGCATCCTTCCCCAGCATTCACATCCGCCCCACCCACAGCACACCCCACCACCCTCCGCGACCAACCAGCTCGGAACGCGAGTGAGAAAAGCTGTCTGGCGGGCGTTGCTAGCGCGTAGTATGGCGCTGGGAAGAGGATGAGAGGGCGGAGACGGGAGAAGGCGGGAGGCGGATGCGGGGAAGAGGGGGGGGGGGAAGGGAGGCTGAGAGTGTTTAATTTGAGAGAGGAAAGATTAAGGAGGTTTAATTTGAAACAGCAGGGAACTATCACTATTCTAGGAAGGATACACATCAAAAAACCCCCCCTAGAGAAATATATCCACTCACCACCCAAACACCAACGACCTCATTCATCCGTCTTCCCATCCATCGTAATTCCTTCCAATCCATCCAAATACTCCTCCATCGTCTGAAACAAGAAACAAGGATATCGCAACAAACCTTTCTTTCTTTGTCCTAGAGTTCCTCAAGACAGCGAGCGGACTGTGAAAAGAGGTTTCAGGTTCCTTTGGATTCCTGGGTGGGTGTATTTTCAGGAAGTGCGAAGGGGGGGTTGGGGGAGGGGGTGATGGGATTATGGGAGGTGCGAGTTTTACATACTTGGAGGGTGGGAAAGTAGTGGGGCTGAAGGGGAGGGAAAAGGGGGGCTAAGAGATGGATATAGGTAAAGTAGGTAAGGTAGTGGCTAGTAGGTCGGGAGTACGGTGGGTGGTACATCAAACTCATCGAAAAAAAAGCGTGTCCGCATCCCCTACACATCTCCCCCAGAAATGCGACTCCCCCTCCCTTCCCTACACATTCTTCCTCCCCAACCCCCACTCCGCAGCCACATCATCCGCGCACCCCCACCACCCATTTTCCTGATCCCCCACCCACACCACCCACCCCTCCAGCGCCTTCAACACATACTCATCCCCGCTCTCCGCCCCCACCGTCCCCGTAATCCTGAACTGGATCTCCGTCCCTTTTCCAAAAACCAACACCTTAACATCCGGGTCTTTTTTCGTTGGTAAGACCGGGGCCGGCATCACGACGGGTGTGGTGGTCGTCGTCGCGGGAGCGAGGCGGTCGACGCGGAGGATGTAGGTGATTTTATGTTTCTCGACGTTGTTTTCCTTGCTGGATTCGTCGAAGACGTTGACGACCCTGGGGTCGAGTTGCGATGCGAGGTCCTGGTTGGCGGTCGAGACTTCGACGACGCCGGTAGGGGCCGGCGCGCCGGCTGCCACTTTGGTGCCTTTCATGTCAAAGGCCTTGTCCGAGAAGAGAGCCGAGGCGGCGTCGCCGGAGGAAAAGGTCATGGTGAGGCGATTCAAGCGGATGGGTTCTGCGGTGTTGTTCTTTGCCGTGAGGGTAAGAGTGTAGGGGGATTGCGAGGCGGGCAAGACGGTGATGCCACGGATATCCGGCAGCACAGAGGCTGACCAGGTCAGCTTCGGTACTGGTGCTGCATCGAGGCCTTTCATGAAAGTCTGCCCCTTGTCTTTGATGTACTGTTCGGGCGCCGAGAGAGGCGGGGTGTCTTCGGGTTTGAAGATCATGTACAGGAGCAGCGCCACGGCAAAGAGGGCTAGGATTGGACCCGCCCAGGCGCAAAAGACCATGACCGAAGACGCGATTTCGAACCCTATTTCGGCTGCGATCTCGATGCCTTCGATGACGACGGAGACGACTTGTTGGACTATGGAGGCGTAGTTTAGACCGCGGTCGACGGATGTCATTTTGTCCCAATTCTGAATCACGCTGACACAGGTCACGACGGCCATGGCAATGGCGACGCCCATCATTGCAGATCTCGACCAATTTGCTTTCATATTCCAGGCTTTAGCTTTTGGACGACCTGCAGCTGGGGGATCTCCAGGATTGCTGGCGGCTGGTGGGTCGAGATCAGCCTCGGGAGGGTTCTCCTTCCAGTCTCCGCTCATTTCTCTCGCCTGCTCTTCAGCATATGCTCTCTCCTTTGCCCCTAACGCCTCTTCGTCAAGATACCTTATGAGACACCCGTCATCTGACTCGTATGGTGTAGAGACGGGAATTCCGGATCTTTCCTCGATTTGCATGACAACTTTCTCTGGACTCTGGGCTTCGTCCGCGCCAAATTGCGTCACCTTCTCATTTTCCATCTCTTGCTTGCCATCGAGACCATTGCCTCTACCACTTCCTGGATCTTCTGTTGCTGCAGAAGCCATCAACTTCTCGGACTCGGACATCTCGTTGTTTGGGAAATCCGTCTCCGAATAATTGGCCGGATCCTCTCCATTGGCACGGGGTCTGTACTTCAGCCATAACTTCAACGTCTCAGCACCATCAAACCCTCGCTTGATCGTCAGAATACCTTCTTGAACCGCTCCTAGCACGAGTTGGGCCCGGTCGGTATTGCTCATGACTGGCCAAGATCTCCAGGCGGTCCAGGATAGACCAATATACATGCCAACCCCAACAACCATCATCGCTCCATATCCAAACATCTTGGTCTTTGCCCAACTCGGCATCTTCTCTTCCGCGATTGCTTCTTCCGCAGCCAAGGCGGCAGACCCCACCCCCTTGCCTCGCCAACCTCGATACCACGTTCTTGCTCTGCCACCTGCTTTCATCGACTGAGCGTAAGCCTGGATCATTTTGTGCATCAACTGTACCATCCTCTTGGCCTTCTGGGCAGGCTCTAGACTTCTGTCAATGTTCATGTCTCGGATAATCCTTTCAGCATCATTCAGCAGGTACTTTCCCACTTCATCGCCATATCCTTTCTCTCCGGCCAAAAGCTTCTTCCACAATTCTTCGAGAGCATCGCACAAGAACTGATATTCACTAATAATGAAGGGATCATCCTGAACTCCCGTGTACTGCAAAGACCTATTCATTTTAGCACGTCGATCCCGAAGTCGGTCTATCAATCTGATTGCGTAAGGCTTGTTATCGTTCGTCCATCCTTCATCAGGAGCTTTTTGGGGGATTGGATCCAGGCATTGCAGGACATTGCCGAGTTGTTGGAGTTTGTCAACCTCTCCTTCTCGAACGTGGTCCATTGAGATGTCCAGCTCACCTAGCCTGGTCGTCGCCCAACTGTTGTACAATGCGGCCGCCCACCTCTTTCCCCCTGATAATGTGGTCGTAGAAACTTTGCCAGCGGTAGTTGCAACTTGGTCTCCAACCCTACCATCGTCGATATAACTCTGTAGCCCTGGTGAATGACGCAATGTTGATAAGCGAGCCGCGAGAGCATTCAGATTGTTGTAATTTGTATCCTTGCACATGCAGTTTGATCCTCTGCCTGTCCACCAGTAGTTGAGTCGTTTTCTGTCGTCGTCGGTGAAGTTATACTGCCAATCTTTCTTGACGGTGTCGCTTATTTCCAAAATTCGATTAGAGATCCATGCCGGAATATACTTAGTCTGTAGCCAATCTTTCGCACTTGTATTCACCATAGAGGGAGGAATTTGTTGTTCTGTCCAGTCGTGATCGCTGTTACTCATACTTGGTCGATTTTGACCTGTAAAAGCACGCTCTTCTGTCGTCATGTGGTACAACATGGTTCGAAAAATGAGGTCTTGTGCGGTTTGATGAAGCTCCTTTGTACCCGGAAGCAGACCACTAAGCTTGTTGGCACCGCTGTGATCTTCGGCAGGCGGTCTATCATCGACCTCATACAAGGCCATCAAGTGTGACGCTGGTGGCATATGTGCCCAGCTTGAATCATGGATATCCATTGAAGGCTCGATGCCAGCAAGATCTTTGACGACCCCAGCGGTGAATAGTGTGTCGGATGGCGCCATACTAGAGCCAGAAAGAGCACATTGCACTCCCTCCATACCAAGCTTTTCTGGGTTATACTTGATCACGTTCCCCACTAGGAGATCTCCATCTGCATTCGTCACCATTGACATAGACTGAAAAATAAATGGCAACGTAAAGTCCTTGAAATCGCTGCCAAGCCCGGTAAATTTGAGGTTTTCGTATGTCGGCTTCTTTGGATCGTACGCATCCGCACATGAAGCTAGGACATCTGGATACAACATATCGAAAGAGTATGTTGGCGAGTTTGTTTTGAAGTCTACAGAAATAGAAGCACTGTACCATTCTGGAATTCCGGCAAACTTGGCTTTATCATCACCACTTTGAGCTTTAGCGTACGCGGCATCGCGAATCTTGTCAATCATTGGCAGCCTGCACGTAAACGTTTGGATCTCATCCAGATATGTTGTACACATATTGCCGTAATGCTCAGCTTGGGCGTCTTTCGTTGGAGTGTATTTGAGCGCAAAGCTATCCACAGGCTCGTACATAGGCGCGGTTGCTGGCTGCGCCGTGCTTTCATTGACTGCTGTTTCAGTAGGTGCAGCGGCAACAGAATTCATGTAATCAAGCCCAGGAGCAAACACGACTGAAAGCGATGGATTTGCTTCTATATCGATCTTCGGTTCATGATGTAACGAGTTCGGGGGTTGTCGAGGCCCCAAATACGCAGAGAAGTGTCGGAGCTTCTTCATGTCGTGTGAATTGAGTTTCCCAACATCAAAAGACTTCTGATAAGTGATCGCTCCGTGACCGTGGGTGAAGTTGTCAGTAAGGCTGACATAACCATGCTCCCACTTGCTTGGAGTCAGCTCTCTGCCCCACAGAATACGTTGGCCTTTGAGTTCGGCATGTCTACAGTATTTTCCATTGACATAAAGCACTCCCTGGTAAAGATCGAGGAAGGGAAGGGAGGAATCGTATGACACCTGGCCTTTATCATCGCGTAGTTTCAGGTGGCGAGATATGTGCTGAACACCTCGCGTGCGGTGGGCTTGCTTCGTCAAAGCATTTGTATTCTTGTAACGGGCTGGCTCACGAATTTGCTTATCAAGGGATTCAAGGATCGTGTCAGCGCCGAACCTTTTGAAAAGGGGCCCGAGTTCTTTCATATTGGCCAGCAGCTTCAGTCTCTGGCTCGAATCAAACGACGCCAAGAGATTGGACATGCTTTTGATCGTGATCTCTGGGTAGTTGAGATGTACTAAGAAGCCATTTGCGTGGTAGCTTCGCAGACCCTCTCTGAGATAGATGCCGTATATATAGTCAATGTCTGCCGTCTCGGAAGTGATTGTCTCAATTGGAATACGCTGGTATTCTGAGCCACCTTGAGTATGCAGTAAGTGATGTCCAACTTGTAACGGACCAACCTCCAGCCAAGGATTGTCGACCTTTGCGCCGGCTGGATCGATAGCCCGGAGTCCAGTGGTTGTATAGAAAACATGGTTCGCTGAGAAGAAAGGAGCCACTTCGTTGAATCCGAAGAGCAGTGCATGACGACCCTCGCAATGTGTAGGAACAGCAACGATCTCGTCAGAGCAAGTCCCGTATTGAAGATGCCCACCTGCTCTGGTAATGACCCTTTGACCTTCACGCAGATCTTGAATCTCGGCGGAAGTGTTTTTGGCCACAAGCACTCTTGTCCCAGGCCGGAAACAACCACCACTTCCAGAACCGCCAGAGTGCACGTAACGTGTACGATTATTAGGAACCCCCGTGAATACTCCTATGTCTGTTCGCTGAAGGTACTGAAGAATGAACAATGCAGCACCGTCACCATAAGTCGTGGTTACAACACCTTGAGACGGAATTGTGGGATAAGGACCGGCCGGAAACGGAGAAGGAAGGGTACCGAAATGCGGCGTCCCGGAATTGACGGCAGATGAGGCAGCACTTTGGTATTCATGGAGCTTCCCGTCCCAAGACTCCCAGATGTTAAATCCAAACGTCTTGAACTGGTCGACGCTACCGGAAACCGTCCAACCTCTATTATCTCCAAGGATCTTATCGTCTATCTGAAGAGCTAGCTCATGGGTTGGAGCGTCAGGATATCCGTTCAAGGCGATAACAGCGCCAACGGATGGAACAATATGGTCGTAGGTCTCGGATCCACGGCTCCAGAGAGCCACGAGCCTATCAATAGAGCAATTCTGCAGTACCCATGTTCTAAAGTCCGCAGACAGTGTGACGTCTACGGTTGCTTTTACAATATTGGTCCAGTCAGCATCCGAACCCATATCAGTCGCAATGTTGAATCCTGGGCCATGTTTGAAATACTCGTAGACAAAGATTAGACTAGTCGTGTACGGCTTTCCCGCAAGTGATTGATCATGAATGGCAGCAACGTGGTCAAATGTAGGCTTGAGGAGTCTTTGGTTGAATGCATCAACAAACAGCTGGTTTTGCCGAAGGGTTCTCAGATCTGGGACATTGACACTGCGAAGATGGGCGTTGACATAGTCTCCATATAGAAAAGGCATCAGAGAGGAGACGGTTCTTTTGGACAAATCCACAGCTCGATCCTAGTAGTAGTCATATGGGTCAGACTGTTTCTTTCGCAAAGGGGGAAAGATATTTACGTTGTTCACGATCTGGTGAAATCCATAGTCATCATTGTTGCTGTACATGCCTCTTGCAATCGCTAGCATCCCTAGGAGATCTAAATTTGAAGTACAGTCCAAATCATCGAATCTTGTGGTTGTCTGGCTAGAGTCGCCGTATGGAAACCAGGCATTAAACCACTTCATAGATCCAGTATATGTCGATGCCTTTTGCAGCTTTGTCGCGTAGAGATCCGTGTCGAACGAGGGTAAGGACTTCAAAGCATCAATGAAGGGGTCCATCAGATGGGTGATTTCGCTCGGGGTTTCTGCCATGGTGGATGATGACCTTTTGGTTGGACTGATACGTATATTGACTTATAGAGCATAGATCATTTTTGCGTGGCAAAATTAAAGTGACAAAGGCATGTATTCAGCTAGTACCTTGGTAGGAGGTAGACGAGCTGTTTTCAAAGAAATGAAGGGAGGGGTCAGGTCTTCTCATAAGCCATGACCTGCCTCGTAGTGTCAATGTTCTAGCCCGTTCTGCGCCAGCCATGATATTGCTAGAGACTACAGTAACGCACGGGAGTCTCAGACCATTCCGTTCTGGGACTTTCAAAAACGCCATGCTTTACAATAGTACAGTAATAATGAAACTACAGGCATATGTCTGCTTGGGGCAAAGCGAAAATCGAGAAGTGAAGCGATTCGGAAATGTGATGTGAGTATGTGACTGCTTGAGGGATTGCTGTACATGAGACCAGTGATTCTAAAGCGGAGGAATAGGACAATAAGAAGCTGAAAGTGTAGCTGCACTATTGAAGAGACGTGTAAGCGACTTTTGGTATCTTACTATAGGGGTGGAGTGGTGGAGTGATGCTGGCAGGAATACCTAGTTTAGGTAAAGTACTTTAAGGTGGGAGATCGCTAAGACTTGCTTCAGAGAGTTGCATCCATCTTAGGGCTTACTCCTAAGTCCCCCCAGACTAGCCTTATTAGGTCTCAATGAAATTTCGTCATTGCGCCCTGAACCTTAAGCCGGCAGGGGTCTGCAAGTCTGCAAGCACGACTTCCAAAAGCAGAATTACTTTACTCTCGTCTTTTCATTTCAGCCATGCTCAATGTTGCGCCATCTGTTCGAGGGTAAGAGGTGTACCGTGTAAGGTAGGTACGAGTACACCCTTAGTTCTTACCGTGACAATGCAAAAGCTTAATGGAAGACGGCAAGCAGGTCATCCCTCAAGTTGCTTAATTCGACGCTGGACAAGACCAACTTACAAACGCGAGCGTATTAGCCACAATATTTTAGAGTCTGGAAATTGGATGGATGACCTTATTGTGACCAACAGTGCTGATGTTGGTCGAGCAATGGCCAATAGTCCAAAATGACAGGGCCCCATGTATGTTGTAAGTGAGCCTTAGACCAGATCTGGCCCGCTAAAACCTAGCTTTGTTTTGGGGCATCTCAATAATGGATGAACATTCATCAGCTGTCAGGAAATTGAAACTCGTGTGAGCTAGATCCCCCGACTACCAAAG
Source organism: Usnea hakonensis (assembly GCA_013423325.1). NCBI lineage: Eukaryota > Fungi > Ascomycota > Lecanoromycetes > Lecanorales > Parmeliaceae > Usnea > Usnea hakonensis. Next base: position 99,427 of record BLJB01000058.1, read on the forward strand.
TCGCCTTTACGTACATGAGGTGTCGAGAACAAAAGCTGACAATCTTCCCATCTCATTTCACCATTGCTGAACACGTGCTGCCAATTGACTGATCCATTGCATAGTCATGTCTTTGGCCCCTGAATCTTCGTCAAGAAAATATATTCGTCAACCCTCAAAATACCCGTGAGAATTTTGCCATCATCGATTTACAGTCGCCCGAGATGGCGCCATTCTTCGATCTGATTCGCCAGCAATTTTCCCTAGATTAAGAGAGGCCGCCTACGCGCAAGCTTCAGAGGTCAGAGCTCCTGAGCAACTATGGACACTTTGATGACGCATTGCAAAAGAAAGCCATGAAGGGGATGCTTTTTCGAAATAAGATACAATTTCTCTACCACATCTGCGAACATCATACCCGTGTGGACGACATCTTACCAGATCATATCCCGATAGGGTATCATTCCGCTTGTTCGGATTATGAATTGGCAGATCTGCCCGTCTATCCAACCAAGCATAGAACACATCAATAGCTCTCGATGCAAATCTCACAATTCAAGAGAGTTGCATGAAATCGAAGCTGGACAGTTGGGCTCATGGTTGGGTGGCTGCCGAGCCTGGAGCGTCTACAACTTGAAGGAATAAAGCAGGCTGCAAAGGCGGGAAAACTCGGCATAGATGATGGAAGATCATCTGTCAAGGGTGATCAGCTTCCAGAATGGATGCGAAGACAACGAGTCGTCTTCGAACTCTTCTAACTCTTCGAACTTATTGATATAGTAAGGCATAAAATGCTCAACGCAATCCATGAGATTTCTCTCACCACATAAAGGCTTTAAAATTTTGAAGAAAAAGTTTCTGATAGGCAGAGGCTTGACAGCTCGACCGATTTTCCTTTAGCTCACGGTATCAGGATATTTATGTACGGGTTTAGGGCAAATCGTGTAGGCTTGTTGAAGGACACAGAAGTGTCAAACAACACACCATTATCATGAATCACTGGTTATAGTGTGGCTTCAAAGTATAAGGTAAGGTAGTGAATTCGCTTTCTGCCTGTGAATGTGGCGGTCAATGCTCCAAGAATTTGAGCCAACTTGGACTAGATCTCCCGCTCTAGAGATCGCCGAGGCGCGCTAGAGATTTGTGGCGCGTTCTCCGTGCTCGCGCGACGAGAACCACTTAAAGAATCCAACCACTCGACCTTGCTTCTAGGCAGTGAGCACAGTAGACAATTGATGATTGCTCAAGATGACGACTCAGCTTGATAGCATTGATATCTCGCAACTGAAAGCGGTTGCTCTGGGACTAGACTATGATCAAGTGAGCAAATTCATGCATCTAACTGCGGGTATGCAAGCAAACTGATCCCTGCAGTCTGATCGCGAATCTCCCTTGCCGACCGCGACTCCTCGAAGCAATCGCCACGTTCCAGCAAACGCACCATCTTCGAAGGCTCCTGATCCTAGTCTCCAACACAAGTCACATCATCAACACCTATTACACACTCAGCCATCGTCTGGTAAGCGTTCATCCGGGCCCAGAACACATGGACAACGGCATTCTGCTTCCCAGCCTGAGCTACCGAGCACCATTCCCGAGTCCATAAGGAGCAAGATGTTTGGAATAGACAGCCAGTCTGAAGGCGACACTCAGCCAGTCTCCCAGTCAGTCTACAGGGAATTCGCGAGCAAGCGCACGGAGCAACTGGCGGCAAGAGAGGGAAAAGAGAGTCATGGAGATGATGACAAGGAAGAGGCCACCGCTGTCTATAGCTTACATGAGGGTGACACTGGCCACATCGATCTCCTAGGTGTCTTGGACCAGCAATCCCTCGTTTCTAATGTGGGTGTCGATCACGGCAACGATGATGTAGACCCTTTATCGCAAACAGTGGACATTCGGGCAGATTTGTTTCCGGAATCCAAACGCTTTCAACAACCAACGACGCCTGCTACAGACAGTAGGAAACTAAAGCGAGGGGCTGAAGTCGAGACCCAAGGAAATATCCTTTCTTCCGATCTACCGGTGAACCCTTTCGCAGGAGAGATTGGAAGTATAGATGGGATGATGGAACCCAGCCAATTATTCAAAGCTACACAGGCTCTGACTTCACCGCTGACGAATACTGTGCCATCTGATGGTCCATCTGAGAGGCCTTCGCCCGACATGCAAGTTCTACGGCGCTCATCGATATCAGGCTTACTTTCATCACCCGCTGGAAATCCACGGTCCAATTCAGTCCGCGCAGTCACCGAGCCCCAAACAAGATATATTTCGATGAAAGAGTCACAGGAAGCAAGAGAGCGATATCTTCAATCTTTGAAAGCCGCTAAAATTCTTTCACCAGAAGACTTATCCGATGACGACGAGTTCGGATCTGCAGACACCCAGCTCCGAAGACGGTCAAAACAGAGGCGAGTAGATATAGAAGCCAAAAATCAATTCGCTGGTCTGACTGCGCGGACGAGCCCAGTCACCCGTGGTCATGGTCATAATCGAGCCAGACGAAACAAGGACTTGCCTAGTAGGATCGGTGCACGTCAAGCTGGGAGACAAGTTAGCGAGCCCGTGCTGATATCAGACGATGCGCCCATGGAAGAAAGCCAGGGAAATATCACCGAGGATGAAACGGAACGTGAAGAGGAGATTCAAGACGAAGCTTACAATGACTTGGATGAGCTGGCTGAGGAAAACAAGGAAAACATTGAGGTACCGAGGACGACCTCGAGAATCCATCGCACGACATCACAGGTTGTCACCTCTCAACCTACTCCTTCACATCGAACTATACGAAGTGTAAAGGGAGGGTCTCAGCCAAGTCGAGTGGTGCATGTCGAAAATAGCTCTCAGGATACCAGGTCTCAGGAGCTCGTAAAGACCATTGGGACTGTAGCTCAGCCAGAAGCCATTGTAGATTCACAAGCGTCTCAAGGCCGGGACAAACCAGAGCATCACTCGAACGCAAAGGGTGCGGGAGTCCTTTCCGGCCTTCAATCTTGTCCAGAGTCCCGGGTCCTTGTACCGCAGTCTCAGTCATCACAAGCATTGCAAGATCCGAGTTCATCGGAAGGGAGAGTTGAAGAGAATAATAGTTCAGGGAAGTTGCAAAGCAGTCCGCTATTTCTCAAGGGTTTCCAAGATGCTGGGGGTGCAAGCCGGTGGCCGCCGCAAGCGTCTACAGAATTGGTACAAATAGAAGGAGCGAGTGAAAATGTACCAGTCTCAGAAACTACGACGGGGACAACGCAGGGGCCGTCCGCGTCCTCAGTGCCACAGAGCACTTTGGCGGAGGGCCACCATTTGCCAAAGACAAGTGCAGTGCCAGCTCAGAGCACCATACCTGACACAAGTCCATCATCAAAACAAATTCAAGTTCCAAACGAATCTACAGGAGGGTTCTCAAATCCGATGCCATCTCCAAGGATTCCGCCCAAATCCGCATCAAAAATAGCATCAAACCAGTCTGTCGCTGAGCAATCGCGGCCTTCTACCTTTTTTGAAACCGCACAAGAACACTTGACCGAGTCGCATTCCAAGTCAGATCCCCATCGATCGCAGAAAGCATATCAGGGTGAACAGACGTCTCCGGTTAAGACCAGACTCACACGGACCATCAGCGAGATCGCCGCGGACCCTACACCTCCAGACGTAGTCCAAGACATTGACATTGACATCAACATATTGAGCAATGAAGATATCGAGTTTCAGAATGTAATCAGTGGTTCCAGTCCTATCCCTCCGGTTAGAAAGAAGCGGCGAGGAGGCCGAGGACTTGCTCTGCAAACTGCGCACAAAGAGCCTCGTCCAATAAATCCAGCCTCTCGCTCTCCTCTTCAACGTTCCTTTAATTCTGAGCCACCTGGATCCTCAGCAGTCTCTCCCATCACTCCTCATCCAACATCCGAGGCTGATAGATCAAGCTCAGTGGTTACCAAAAATATTGCAGAGAAGCAAAATGTAGTCGAACAAGACCGTACGTCGGAATTAGAGAGCGTCCCAAGGGAAAAGTCAGCGATGAGCAGACGGGAGACGTCCATATCGAACACAGCTCAATTGTCTGCTACGCCAGAACTTGCCACTAAGCCTCAAGTCATCGCGGCTAAAGACGCAAGCGTGCCCGCACAGATTGGCTCTCCTCACACAAGTTTTTCGTCAAGCAATCAGCCTCCAACCGGGAGCCGCACCATCTCAGCGCCAAATCGAGTCTTTGCACATTTCAATGGCTCAAATCCTGCTTTCCACCCAGCTACATGCTTGGAGGTGATTGGTAGCGATGAAATTCGCTATCGTGTCCGGTTCGAAGACGGCACAGTCGACGTCATTAATGGTTATGGCATCAAGAGATTAGAATTACGACCTGGAGATGTCGTGAAGGTTGATCTCCCAGGGGCTCGAAAGCTGAACTATGTTGTCATGGGAGTGCAGGATCAGCATGTCTCCACCGTTGTTAGAGATCCCACGACGCCTACTCGTCGTGGTCGAAGTGCGCCGACCAACGACTCGGCATTTCCTGAAACAGATATCTACGGAAACGCCACCGTTTTAGTGTCTCCCAAGCAAAGACTGTCAGTAGATGGCGGACCTTCGGAGAGCTCACAGATCGCTGTGCCTCTGCCGTTAATCTACCTTACTCATACAATGTGGACTGCCTTTAGGGACCGGCAATATACACATCCCTTGGGCAAGCCGCAGACTTCAATCGGGCTACAGACACCGTCCGAGCGATCCTCGGCACCTTCCACTCCATCTTCTCGTACGCGCCGCGTTAAGTCTTCTGGTCTAGCCCAAGCTCGTGCAACGGTCAACCACTCGGGCGATGGAATATTCCAAAACATGGCCTTTGCCATCACCAATGTTGATCGCGCAGATGGAAACGAGCGCATAAAAAACCACATTACATCCAATGGCGGCCAGGTCCTTACCACCGGTCTCGATGAACTCTTCCACGTGCCCACGATTCCTCGTACGACCAGTCCACCCGATGTCAACGCTGATACTTCGTTCCGTCTTACTTTAGCTGCTAAAGATCTTGGCTTCACCTGCCTCATAGCAGACAAGCATTGTCGTACTGCCAAATTCATCCAAGCTCTCTCTCTCGGCATCCCTTGTCTTTCTACACGATGGATTCACAACTGTGTGGCCAAGCAAAAGATATTACCGTGGGAGCCGTACCTGCTTCCCTCGGGCGAATCGGTGTTCCTTGGCGGCGCCGTTCGCTCACGCGTCTTACAACCTTTCAACGCTGAGACAGCCGCGTTGCGCAGTATAGTGGAGAATAGACCGAAAATGCTGGGTGGCGCTTCTGTGCTTATCATCATGGAAAAGGGGCAAGAGAAGAGTATGCAGCAGCATCCTCTGATTACTCACGCACTCGGAGCTCGTAAGATATCAAGGGCAATTAGTGACGCATCAGCAGCAAAAGCAGTGGCGGACGCCCAAGCGCTGGGCGAGCCGTGGGATTGGGTATTCAGCTACGACAAAGAGCGGGAGGTTGAGGAGAGGTTGTTTGGGGGGAACGGCACGAGTAAGAAGCGGAAGCGTGGTAGAGAGAGCGACTATGGGCCATCCAATGCGAAAGGAAAGACGAGGGTGGTGGGGAATGAGTTTGTGATTCAAAGTCTTATACTTGGGATGTTGATTGAAGAATGATTGACATTAGCGGCATGCGATATTGGGTACAAGGGCAAAATTTGTTGATGGACGATTTGTGAGCGGTGTTGTCTACGGCTCTGTCACTAGTTCTGGTGTGCCACGGATGTTTGTTACCATTAGTTGTCGTCGATTAAGTTCGGCTCTATAAACGCCATTCAGTTCAAACCATGGAACAAGTGGATATCAAGGCTTGTTTATTTTGAGTGGAGAAGACATTCAATCCTAAACTCCACGGCTGCAATGCTTCACCTTTCGTACCTCCCTCCTATTTCGTGACACGTCTTGCCTCAGGTATCGCAGCTCGCGAGATACACCGAGGTGAGACCTACCATCCCTAACCTCTCATTTCTATAAATTACATTTCCCCCTTTCCCCCCCCCTCTTCAGCTCAATGGCCTCTCCGCCTTCTCCCGGCGTCTGCTCCACAGCAGCGTACCAACATTTCCATCCGCTCGCCGGCTTCCCTCCCGCTCAAGGATTCTGTTCCACCGTCTCACTACTGCCGGCAAGGAACGGCCACGAAGGCGCACAGGAGCTGGCGCCGCGGGATTTCCAATGTCCAGCTGGTAGTGCCCTGTGCGATTTACTAGCCGAGCTCAAGGCTCTTGATCGGGAATCTGCTCGTGGGGCGTGGTATGGCCCCCCTCTTTGGATTGAATGCGTAGGTTTGCGAGATCAGGGAGATATGCTCACGTGGTTTGGCAGCTGTTGCTTTGCGGTGTGTGTTGGGGATCCGCCGACTGTGAGTAAAATTTCTCGAGGATCGATCTTGAGTTGATGGAAAGTATTCATGTGGTCCGTGCAGGCCATCGTTACTGTTCCCGGACCTACGACATCGACAAGCATAGCCACCACATCTACGTCAACCTCGCAGACGTCATACGGCATGAGATGGATCCTGCGGCGTTCAAGCGATTCGCTCGCCCCAGCTCCCAGCTCTACTTCCAGTTCATCGTCATCCATGACCAGCAGTCTATCGAGTGTCTCAATAAGCTCGAGGGTTTCGACCTTAACCAACAGTATCTCAAGTAGTGCATCGAGTGTCTTAGCAAGCTTGACTGTCTCTAGCAGCACGTCGGGTAGCTCGCTCCCTTCCTCGTTCAGCAGTACCTCAAGCAGTTCATCGAGCGCGCTTCTTCGGGCGATTTCGAGCGTCTCGACAATCTCGGCTGCTTCTAGTAGCACGCCTAGCAGCACAGGTTCTTCCTCATCCAGCACGACCTCAAGCATTGCACCGAGCACTTCTCTTAGCTCCGTTTCGACTGTTTCAACAACTTCGGCTGTTTCTAGTAGCACATCTAGCAGCTCGGGGCCTTCCTCCTTCAGCGTCACCTCGAGCAGTACACTGAGCACTTCCTTCAGCTCCGTTTCGACTACCTCGACAAGCTCAAGTTCCACATCTAGCAGTACGTCAAGCAGTGTATCGCCTTCTCTGTCGAGCAGTACCTCAAGCAGTGCACCGAGCACTTCTCTTAGCTCCGTTTCGACTGTTTCAACAACTTCGGCTGTTTCTAGTAGCACATCTAGTAGCTCGGGGCCTTCCTCATCCAGCGTCACCTCAAGCAGTGCACCGAGTACTTCTCTCAGCCCTGTGTCGACTGCTTCGACAAGCTCGAGCTCCTCGTCTAGTAGTACGTCAAGCAGTAATTCATGCCTTCCCTCCAGCTCATCCGCAACGGTCACCGCCGGCCAGGGTATTAGCTACAATAAGTATTACTGCGGCAGCGGCTATGTGGAAAATACCGCCAATTCAGGCAACGATGATTCTAACTTTCCACCTCACTATGAGTACGTTCTTTTCGAAAGCCAGTCGTCCCCACGACCGTTTCCCCGACTAACTTGAGCATTTTTGCGGGATTGGTTTTTTCCCTTCGTAATAGGTCTTTCCTGTCCTTCAAGAGCACCACTTTTTCATTGGGACAAGCACTGACTCCAAAATTTCCATCCAACAGTTCCCTTTCGGGATCCCTCGCCGTTGGCGACGCTATCCAGGCTTGCGCAAACAAGGCCGCAAGCTACTCGTATGTTTATTACTCCTTCGACTTGCATTACGTTTCCTCGAACTCGACGTGGGAATGCGTGCAGTATTACGACTCAAACTTCGATGCATCGGCCTTCAATGTCGCGAATGCAAATGTGGGTGTTGCTTATGGTTATAGCGCTTAGACAAGCGAGGGAGGCAGCAACCTTGGGTGGAACGTTTGGTGAAGGAGGGGGGTTGCATAGAATAATATCCATGTGTGGAATGGCTCATACTGTAGTTGAAGAGGAAAAGTTCATAGCATGAAGTCCGTCATTGTATTGGAGGAGAGAGGAGGACCTAATCTATCTTGCTGCTTCGCTGGTACTCGTACGGATCACGACTCCGTGAAGAATACCATCTTCGTCTCTATTACCTACTCTGTTTGAACTTGTTGAGACTCTCCTTGAGCTGCGAGTGACTGATATATGTTGTATAGGCGCTAAGGGCTAAGCCCTCCCACCACCTGCTAGAGCAGCACCGTGAATCTGAACCTCGGCTTGAACTCTCAAACCACCAAGACAGCCATTTCAAAAGCCTCTCTTCCTCTCATCCTCCTCTAAGCCTCCTCACTTTCTTTCTCTTCTCACACGCCCCATGTATCCTACCTGCCCTCGTTCGAAACCATTCCTCCCCTCAATCCACTTCTGATCCGTCTCCCACACACAATTCAGCATGCCTTTGGACACAGCCCTCACCCGCAAGCTTGGGATAAAGAGTATGCGGTCCTCAACATATTGCTTCGAGAACAAACCCACTCACAATTAGCAGTCCCAGTCGTGCAAGGCGGCATGCAATGGGTCGGCTACGCCGAACTCGCCTCTGCCGTCTCAAACGCCGGCGGCTTAGGAATCGTACGTCCCCCCCCCCCACACCACCTGTCCCCCCACTCAAACCCAACCACTAACACCCCCTCTCCACCGCAGCTCACCGCCCTAACCCAACCCACCCCCGCCGCCCTCCGTGCCGAAATCGACCGCTGCAAAACCCTCACCCCCCACCCCTTCGGCGTGAACCTGACCCTCCTCCCCGCCCTCGTCCCCCCCGACTACACCGCCTACGCCCAAGCAATCATAGACTCGGGCATCCGCATCGTCGAAACAGCCGGCAACAGTCCCGGCCCCGTGATCCGCCAACTCAAAGCCGCCGGGTGCACCGTGTTACACAAATGCACCACCATCCGGCACGCCCAAAGCGCCATGAACCTCGGCGTCGATTTCCTCTCCATCGACGGCTTCGAGTGCGCCGGGCACGTGGGCGAGAGCGACATCACGAATTTCATATTGCTGTCGCGGGCGCGGCAGAGTTTGAAAGCGCGGACGCCGTTTATTGCGTCGGGCGGGTTCGCGGACGGGCAAGGGTTGGCGGCGGCGCTGGCGTTGGGGGCGGAGGGGATTAATATGGGGACGCGGTTCATGTGTACGGTCGAGGCGCCGATTCATCATAATATCAAGGTTGCGATTGTGGAGGCGGGGGAAACGGATACGGAATTGGTGCTGAGGCGGTGGCGGAATACGAGTCGGTTGTTTGGAAATAAGGTTGCGAAGGAGGCGGTGAGGGTGGAGAGGGAGAGTACGAGTGGGAAGTTTGAGGAGGTGGCGCCGCTGGTGAGTGGGAAGAGGGGGAGGGAGGTGTTTGTGAGTGGGGATGTGGAGGGTGGGGTGTGGACGGCGGGGCAGGTGGTTGGGTTGATTCATGATGTGCCGTCGTGTAGGGAGTTGGTGGAGAGGATTGAGAGGGAGTGCGAGGAGACGTTGGAGAAGGTGGGGGCGCTTGTTGTAGGGAGGAGGAAGGAGGATCGGGGACAAGGCCGGCAGCCACCGCCCGGAGTAGTAGGGGAGAATATGAATAATCCTGGTGCTGAGCTATGGGGCGTTGGGAAGACGAAACTTTAGTTCTTGTATACACTTCGAGAATATACATACGTCAACCTCCGAGCACTGTCATACATGGTAGATAAGCATGATACAACAAAGCACCTGATCTACCTAATCCATCTATCCTCAGCACCCTCCATGCGTTACCAACGCACAAGTTCGCGCAAACGCTTCTGGATTCATCACATCATTTCCTCAAAATCTTTCCACCATAAACACCATCCCCCCCAAACCCTAACAATCATCAATCCCCCAATCCCACACCCCAAACTCATCCTCCTCCGGTTGTCCCCCCCCATCTCCCACTCCTCCCCCCATTCCCATCCCAATCCCCATCCCCACCCCCACATCCCCATCCCCATCCCCATCCTCCCCCACCACCCCTCCCACCCCCTCCCCCACCTCCCTCCTCCTCCTCCCCCCATCAACCACCCTCCTATCCACCTTAAACGCCTCAAAAACCTCATCCGCCACAACCCTATACTTCCCCCTCCCCCTCGCCATCGCCTTAATCTCTCCCAACTCGACCCCCGCGACATGCCACACGAAGCTCGTTTGATGATAGTGGTAGAAAGCGACGGAGGCTTTCAAGAGGTCCCAGTAGGAGGCGCGGCCGCGGGCGTGGTCGAGTTGCCAGTGTGTGATGCGGTCTGAAGGTGTCGGTGGGGGAGTAATATTGAGGGTGGGTTTGAGACTTAGGAAATCGGCGCGACATCTTTCGACGAGGCTTTTGAAATTGAGGACGTTGGGTTTTCGGAGTGAGGGACGACTGTCTTCGTCTGGATCTTCGGGTTTGGCGTTGAGACTCCAAAAGGTGTGGATGGCTTTCAGATCGCGCTTGAGGTTTTGCAAAATTTGGGTCAATAGGTTATTGTTCTTGGCCTCTTCAAATTCTTCTTTTTGTAGGCGGAAAAGATCGTCGTCTAGCGAGCTGACGTCTGTGAAATGTTTGTCAAAGTCTGTCAACACCTTCTCTCTCACCTGTCTGGCTACTACGAAAACCAGGTGGTCGATTAGGTGACTTGTTGGCTTCGCCCTGAATTGGTCCTTGTACGCTGGTTTCGAAAGTGTACGGTGAAGACTGTTTCTTTTGAGATAGGCTGCCCACTTCGCTTCGTCAAATTGGTATCCGCCTTTTGCGCTGTCCACTAATTTTCCCAGTAGTCCAGCTATGGAGACTGCCTGCGGGCTATCGATTGCTTTCATATGGTAGCAGTACGATTCGTGATATAACGTGCATATGCCAAGCATGCTGGATTGGAGGTTGAAATTAAACGCATGGCGCAAGAAGCTTTCAGTGTAGTCGGGATGAGCTACAAAATCTGCGACTGTGGAGCAATCCGTTTCAATGCCGTAGAATTTGAGCTCAGGGGGAGGCGGGACATCGGCATTTCTGAAAGGCTGCACGATATCCGGCTCCCAGCACACCCATGCCTGGTCACCGTCGTAGTCACCGCTGAAAAATCTCATCAGCTGGTGAACGCGAATCCCAAGATCGGGAGGCTTACCCCGATAGTTTGCTCGCCAGCGAGACCGAGCCTTTCGAAGGAAAGATGATGACATCTCTGTACATCATAAATTCTGGTTTAAAAACGGCGCGAACCTGCCCGATTGTCAGACAACAAATTGTTTGGTCCAACATTCCTCAAATGGGCTATGATAATGGAAAGGCGTACTACCTTCTGAATATCTGAAGGGAGGTGGGCTGGTAATCGAGCAACAAGAACATCTATGTTGTGAAGCATTGATTGATCAAAGCCTGACTGAGGGTCGTGAAAGACATTGGAGAAGCCAAGATGTATCTCGTTCTCCTCCAGGACAGCCAACGGATCAGCAATCATGTAAGCATATGTGGACAGTCCAAGTCCGATATTCATCTTACTTTCCAGTCGAAGACAGTAAGCTTTGATAACTTGGTACAATTGATCTTTTAAGTAACGACAGGTTTTGGGCTGGAAACCATGCTATAAAAACCATGTCAGCAGGACATACTGAAGTAAGGTGAGACTGATGAACCTCTGTGAACCAGTTGATAGTCTCTGCAGTTGATGCAGGTAGGCCCCCATGCATCTCAATTCCCCCATATCTTGCTCTTTCCTGTGTAATAGGATTGACCTCTTGGTTCCACTTTCGAAGAGCAAACCCAGATTCCATAGCCACCTCTAGCTCACCGACACGAGCCGTGAGATCTCGGTCAAGCAGACTCACAAACACACTATGTGGCACTCCTCTGTCCACGAGAATAGGGATGAGTTGAAAATTTAAGGAACCCGATGACAGTCTTTTGGCCCAGGCATTGACTTCAAAGGTTACCCGTGCAGGCTCAGGATGCAAGTCATCTATGGGATGTCCTTTAAACTTCAACTGGGAGTCTGTGATCTCAATCCAATAGTTTCGGCCATATTTGGACGGAGTCTCGTCTTGAGCATCGATTAACCACATCCCTTTGGCGCCTCCTATCCTGCCTTGGAAGACACACGGGACAATGTCTAAGCCAAGGTAGTCCGCGACCCCCCTAGCAGCACTTTTGGAAATCCGAGCACATCCCTGCAGTAGTCAGATGCCGCTATTTTCGTAACTCGAAAAGCCTTACATCATTCATGACAGGCGCATCAGAATTTGAGCGACTGTTTATCGTCTTTTTCTTGTGAGACCGTTGGTAGTTGAGGCGCCATGGCCTCGGCGCATCCGCTCTTGCATCGTCTGCCCTGAATATCTCACTCGGTAAAAAATTTATGGTTGCAACAGTACTACTAACACCTAAACACACCGTCAGCGACAGTAAAAGCTAGGCTTATTTCGAGTCAGACCCAACGCCAGACGAGCAAAGAATTTGAGTGATGGCTGATTCAGATTAGCCTTGAAGGGCATGAACCATTCAATCATAGCTCTGACAGTCTTCCGGGATCGATCAAGGAAGCGAGGGTCGGCTTCGCCACATCTTCCTTCGTCTAAAAATCCAACACCATCTTCAGCGAAAAAATAGATCCGGTAGCGTCCATCTTTCATACTATTTCGCGCCCCTTTCTTCCTGGAAGCATCGGGTTTCGTATAGAAAGCACGCCATGTGCGTCCAAGAAACCTGTGATCCACGCCCACAAGCCAACCGATGATTGCATCACGGGCAGTGACATGGTATGGCCTTAGGTACGATGGTAGACCATCGGGACCGAGCCCTGGTATACCTAGGACACAAAAGCGATCACTGCCGAATTGACGTGACAAGCGGTAAGAAGGCTCGAGTTTCAGAGGGTTTAGGTGGAAATCAAAGCAAGGCCCCTTTTGCTGATCCAACAGCATGAGCTTTCCGGTCAACGCTACCCCATCAAATTTCGAACTTGCCCTTTCCCAGGCCGCGAGACTTGACTTTTCCGGTATCGGAGCACCGTGTGCCTTGGCTATCGAACTTAGAGAAGACCACAGGCTGTCGTATGATTCGAAGGTGCATTGAAAACATGTAATAAAAGTGCTGATGTCCAACTTCGAAGTACTTGCGACTCTGATTATCTCATAAAGTTGTCGAAATGGCACCAACGGATACTTTTCTGGGACTTGAACTAATTCTTCATGCATGAGTAGGAGAAACGGAAATTACAGACGAAAGGAATATTACCAAATGGAGAGTTTGCGCGCAGGCGTTCAGCCAAAAGCTCCCCAACGACTTTTTCCGCCGTCTTGGCCCTAACCTTGTCTTGCGGATCCGTGAACTCAATTTCGAAAGGGCTACTTCTTTTAACAGTAGACTCGGGATCAATATCCATTGCATCGAATGTAGCCACTTTCTTTTCTTCCATTCCATTGCTTGCCTCATTTTCATACCAGTTCGTCGAATGACTCTCCAATCCCGACAGTGGGCGATTCAACACATGGGGGCGTAGGGTAGTATCGCAGAAGCCTTGTCTCGTTGTGTCAGTACCGTCAATAGAAGAGTCAAATGAGGTTGCTAAAGAACTGGCGGAAAACGAGGTGCTCGGTGACGTCCACGTCGATGAATTACTTGTCATCGAGGACGAAATGGACGTTATATTGTCAAAAGAACCAAAGAGCCTGTCTGATCCCGACCCCGAACTCTTGGTTTGCGCCGGCTGTCTAGTAAGATTGTGCTGCGACGTCGTTTTCGTCATCATGTTGGTCCTGTCCGGTGGGGGAGCAGGCTCGGCCATTGTCTTATCTCTTTGATAGACAGACTACAATTGTGCAAAGTCAACTTTTACATGTCCATCTAGTGTTTCCGAGGAGTTAGTGTGACTAACCTCTGAGGCTGACTTCTCCCCCAACATTTTCCGGGACACATTTCGCGGGGGCGGCGCTTGCATAGAGTCAGGATGTGATCTTTTCTTGTCTTGAAGAGGCCTAGGACTCGAGTCTTTGCGACGTGGCGGCGTTGTTGGTGGAGTCTTGAATGTTTCTTCTGACGAGGAATCCCGTTCGAATATCGTAGGTTCCCCAGCCTTCTCCGATTTCGCAGCTCCGACTTGGACGGCCGATAGGATTTCAATCGTGTCATCATTGGCCAAGAGCTCTGCCATTTCATGATCTGGGTAGTCGTCAGAAGAAGGGTGGTGCTGAGCTGGCGGGACTTCTAGGATGTTCTCCCCAGCCCGAATTCGATCGACCACTGATTTCAAACAATGCCTCAAGTTTTCCGTCAATTGCTTGACAGCTTTTGGAGGAAGGTCGTGGCGCTTCTTCAGAAAGTCTTGCTTTAACGCGCTCTGGGATTGCGGCAGTGACAGGAGTACGTCTGGCTCTGCGTGTGGCTTGAATTGCCATTCTGACAGAACCTGGGCAGCATTCCTCTCAAACTGCTCAATGGCATACTCCAGCGCGCCCTCGCGAAAGTATAGCATCTGTATCAGGACCAGAATCTTCTCCTCTACCAAAGTCATATCTTTCTTCGAAGGACTGACAATAGCGTCCCTCAGGGGAAATCGGATACCCCATTTTGTAGATAGCGACTGTTTTATCTTCTCAATCCCATCGTCCACCTTGGAGGGTGTTGTAGGTTGGCGCAGCATTGGTAAACATGAGCGCTCGGTCACGTTCGATCGGGTGTTGAGGTAGACTCAGTAAAGATGAAACATCGACTGACAAAGGCAGCTCAGTGGGATGTGGCGTCTAGTATGCAATCTAATCAGGTCAATTGGGTCATTGGTGTGTGATGGAAAACAGGAGACGCAAGGATACTCATCGGATTTGGCCTTGAGAAGCGTCGCGGCAGCGTAGTCAACGCGACGGGCTGATGAAAGATCAAGAAGTGCATGACATGTATAGAGTTGCTCAGCGACTATTGCTATAATAGCATGCAAGTTCAAAAGTACCTATTGCGCATGCGCATGGATATTACTAGAGCAATTAACTGCCGCATTGAGACCCCCCCCCCTTCCCCAAACCCCTGTCCCTCGGTCCTTAGGTATTCCGCGTGAGCTGCAATTAAAAGGATCGGCCCGAGTGAAACCGTGGACGGCTCCATGTCATTTCCTTAGGTACCTTACTGTGGGGTGTCATGGTACTATCCATCGTCACGATATGGAAGTCTAAAATTACGCGTTCCTTTGGAAGCTTTTGCATCGCGTCGGTTCCCGTCGGCGTTGGCCTAATGCCGTGGTTGATGCCTCAGGTTGTATCTACTTTAGATTACGAGTACAGACGATCTCTCCACCTTAACCACGAGCAAGCTTTGCTATGCAATCAACATCTTTTCATTCATTGCTCCAACAGTTCACTATAAGTAGAGGTATCCGCCATGCTATGCACGCAATATCAAGCAAGCCAACTTTGCCCTTGAAGAAACTCTAATCACTCGTTCCATGTCCTAGCCACCATGCCATCCGGAGGGGATGTCTCGACCTTTCCTTTGCTGACTTCATTCCAATTGGTGCTGAGCGCGGTGCCGTTACTCTCCTGGTAGCTCTTCATCATTGCCCTCTGAGTATCGGGATCCGCACCCTTGTAGAGCGTCTTGAAAAAATTGGTTGTAGGATCGCCTTCTTCATCGTCAATCCCAGTGTCCTCTGGAGCACTTTCTTCACCTTCCTTGGCAATCTTCTTGGGCTTTTTAGACAGGTCATCCACAACCTTGTCCCAGTTCTTGGGGCCGGACTTGGACGACGTTGGATATGCGGGACCAGCGTTGTTTGATGTGTGGGACAGGACAGCACGCTTAACAGCATCGTTACCCTCCTCGGATGTTTCTTTAGTGCTATTGAGCGTTGATTCTTCGAGAGTCGCCCAATTCAATCCTGATTTAGCTTTTTTGAGCGTAATTTCTGCTTTAGTTGACATGATGGTATAGGAAGATGCCGACGGATCAATGGCGGCAAAGAGAGGATCCAAAGATAGATTGAAGTCCGAACCAGTGGGTAGCGGGAACGACACGTCTAGAGATCCCAGTTTCATCTCGATTGTAGCTTTATCCTTAGGAATTCCTTTACAGAAAAGGGTAACAATCACGGTATCATCGGTCTGAAACCATTCGTGACGAATTTTGCTTGGAGGTGTCTGCACACCCTCTGGCTGTACAGCTTTCGTGGGCTCTTTCGAAAGCTTATTGGTCCCCTCAGCGATTGTGGTCGCTTGGGCTGAGGCTTCAGCCATCTTGTCAGGCTCGTTGGCAGATTTTTTTCCGTTACTGGCCTTTGGAACTTCAACATCTGGTGTTTCCTGGACTGTCACCTTCCCACGATCGTCTCCTTCCTCCAAGCCTTTTAATTTAGCGTCCGTCTTCATCTCCCAGATTGCCAAGCTCTTTTCCTTCTCATTCAACTTCTTGACCCACCGAAGACATTGCTTTGCATCCGCGTAGCGCTCCAAATTGAACAGCGTGACAGCCCTTCGTAGCTGACTATCAGCGATGAGTTCTCTCTTGGCTCTCTTCGTTGCTAGGGACACAGCGAGCTCGGCGTCATTGAAGGCAGCTTGATGTTCAGGAGGTGAGAGACGGGTGTAAGCCTTGGATCGCTGAACATAATAGTTCACAGCTTGGGGATTTTGGGCAATGGCGTCTGTGTAACAAGTGACGGCGAGTCTAAAATTGCCTCCATCAATAGCTTTGGCTCCACGGCCAGCCTGATCCATGTCGTTTTTGTATACGCAGTTGACAAGAATGAAAATTGAAGTAAGTTTAAGATGGCAACCTAGGGTGGGAGCAAACAGGTGGAGAGGAAGTACATTTGCTACTTTGCAATAGTATTCTTGGGGTTGTAAGGACAGCAAGGCTGTGGTCAATTAAGAGACAGGTCTGTCGCAGTGCTGTCTAGGTATATCTTGTTTGATAGGTCAAGTAATCGTAATGTCGGAAAAAAGTACTTCCGTGCAGGGACATGGATCTAAAGATCGGCCACCAAGGATTACGGATCGAGTGCCAAGACTTCCCCTCAAAGTGTGGACACGCGGTAATCCTGAATTTCAGTGCCCATCACCACATACCTTACAATAACAAGCTGTACCTCAATACTAGACTTTCGTGCAGTAAAGTAAATATTTGATGTTCAAACGTTCATCAATTGCTATGGACAGCAAGACTCTTAGCAACCCTGTTATTACCAATGGACTTTAATGTACGTGCTGTACTACCTTGACTTAGCTATCACGTAGACTGGCCGAGACCAGGAAACGAATACGATAAAATGATGCGTCGTTGATAATGCGAGGTTGATCCTGAAGGAATCTTTCTCTATAACCATCTCTACTTTACATTATCACTTGTCTAATTACAAACATATATTCATCTTCACCCCCTTTGCGGTTGACAAACTTAAGACCATGTCTTTCTGCAAATCATACTGGAACATTTCATTAGCTTCGCCATAGAGACGGGCTAAAAGCCACTCACTACCTAGTTCAAACCATGCTCCTCATTCGCCAGACGTGGACACTGGTACACAAGAATATACTCATCGTTCTTGTTCGGCACCCGTTTACCACTCCTGTTCGATGCTTCCTCTTACCGGTACGATTTGCCTCTATATGACCCTTTCCCCTCTCTCCCCAACCCCTCCGCAGATTTTCTGTATAGACGTCTTCTGCATTTTTATTGCATGTTTCTGAAATCCTTATTTTCAAGACGTGGTTGTTATTTCTTCTTGAGATGGTGATCGCTGACTGGAGATCTATACCAGGTCATTTTCAGCTGGTTCCTCGCATATGCGAGAAACCTCTTCATCCCACCTTCCCATTACGGAATCGCGAACGCGACACCAGTCAGGTCTTTGCCAGACGCTCTTAGTGCTGCAATAGGAGGGGGAAGAAACACCATTGCTTTTGTCAATAATGGATTCACCAGGGGTGATATTGACACGGTCATTAACCAGGTGGCGGATCAGGCCAAGAATGACGGCGTGACGGTCAAGATTCTGTCGCAACAGGAGGACCTACTCACAATATGCCGGAGTTCGATTCGCGGTGTATCTTCATGTTATGGCGCCGCAGTCTTTTATGGTTCGCCAACAGAAGGACCTGGTGGCATCTGGAACTACAGTCTGAGGGCTGACGGAGGGCTTGGAGACAAAATCGATACCACGAATGCGAACAATGACCAAGAAGTGTACGTGCTACCACTTCAGCATGCAATCGACTTTGCCATCGCAGGCCAGAACACTACCATCGATCAGTCAGCTCTTCCTAGCCGCGTCTATGAATACCCATACACGAGTCAAACACAGAAGGAGAGAAATGATCAGATTCGTGTGCGGTATATGGGGGGTATAATTGAAATACTAGCCGTCGCGTTCTTCATTGGTATTGTGGGGGTGATTTACCAATTGGTCGGACTGATCGCATCAGAAAGAGAGCTTGGCATGACCCAGATTATCGAAGCGTCAATGCCGAACAAAAGGCGCTGGGAACCTCAAGCCGTCCGATTGCTTGCAAATCACATCGCCTTTGACATTATGTTCTCTCCAGGCTGGATCGCTATCGGTCTGATTCTAAAATTCGGAGTCTTCGCGAAAACCAGTGCCGCAACCCTAGTGTTTTTCAACCTGTTGACCGGCCTTTCTCTTTCGTCGTTCTCCATTTTTGGGGCAGCTTTCTTCCATAAAGCACAGTTGAGCGGAATAGTAACAACGATTGTATCTCTGCTGTTCGCCGTACTGGCACAGGTCATCGCAAAGTCGAGCACTGGCGCAGTTGCAATCCTCAGTCTGCTGTTTCCACCTATGAATTACACTTTCTTTACTGTGTTGATGGCCCGGTGGGAAAGACAAGATGAAGGCACAAACTTGGTCAAGGCCGCTCCACAGAATCCGTCCACTTTACCAGGAGTTGCTTTTTTTGTCTTCTCAATCATCCAGATCATCGTCTTCCCTATCCTTGGAGCTGTAGTAGAGAGGACGCTTTACGGTACCGCATCGGAGGGACGCCAATTCTCATCTGGAAACGAATCAACCCAAGCTGCCGTCCAACTGTCGGATTTCACAAAACGCTACAGCCCGTCATGGTGGGCGCGTAATATTGCCACCAGATTCGGAAAACACAAGGAAACGGTCGTCGCTGTAAACGCATTAAATCTCACTATCCCGAGAGGCCAGATTATGGTCCTCTTAGGTGCTAATGGAAGTGGAAAGTCGACGACACTCGAAGCTATAGCCGGTCTCAATACAGTCACGTCAGGGACTGTTGCCGTAGATGGGTTTGGAGGCCTGGGTATTTGTCCCCAGCGCAACGTTCTTTGGGATCACCTGACTGCTTTTGAGCATGTGCGAATATTTAACAGACTTAAATCCACCGGCAAGCCATCGACCAAGTCCGAAATACATGAGCTTATTGCAGCTTGCGATCTTGACAGAAAGATCGGCGCTCAGTCCCGTACTCTATCAGGAGGACAGAAACGTAAACTCCAGCTCAGTATGATGTTTACTGGAGGATCACGTGTCTGTTGCGTTGATGAGTGTTCTAGCGGAGTTGATGCTTTGGCCCGCCAGAAGCTATGGAACATATTGCTCAATGAGCGTGGAAAGCGGACAATTATTTTCACAACTCATTTCTTGGATGAGGCCGACCTTCTGTCAGATCAGATTGCAATTCTTTCGCGAGGTAGCCTCAAGGCACAGGGCTCGGCCGTGGAGCTCAAGCATCAACTTGGAGGCGGCTTTCGCATCCACGTCTTCAAGACGCCCGGAGATTCCACTGCTCTTCCTCGTTTTGACGGCGTATCTACCAAAGACATGGTGGATCAGACTGTGTACACTCTGCCTAGTTCTGGTCAAGCCGCGGATTTTGTTCGACTGCTGGAAACACATAACATCAAGAATTACGAAATCAGTTCACCAACTATTGAGGATATATTCTTCAACGTGGCGGAGGACATGGAAGCTATGTCCGAAGCTCAGCCGATAGATCCCCTCAAAAGCAGCTCTGAACCCAATGGTAAATCGAGCACAGAAGTTATCATAGCAGAGGACAAGGATTCTGGTTCAGGAGGCAGCGATAAGGGCCTGAAGATTCAGACTGGCAAAAGAATTGGACTCATGCGCCAGGGCTTGACCTTGTTTCGCAAGCGTTGGACTGTTTTTCAACGAAACTACATTCCATATGCTGCGGCATTCTTGATTCCGGTCATCGCTGCAGGGCTGGTGACCTTGTTCCTGCAAAACTTCATAGCCCCTGGCTGCTCCCCAACTCAATCAGTCTCATCTACAGACCTAGAGTCCCTCCTTACCCAGGTCAACTATGATATAGTCGTCGCTCCGGCAAGCAGGATAACTCCCCAGGCTCTCGCCCAACTTGAGGCAACACTTCCAGGAGGGAATTCTAGCGGCTCGGGTGGAAGCGGATTGTCAGATCTTACTTCCTCAATACATCCAATCAACGGTACCCTCGAGGACTTCAACAATTATATTGGTCAGTTCTATGGGAACGTCACCCCTGGAGGCTTCTTTCTTGGAGACGATACATCACCACCCACCTTCGCATACAAGGGTGACGGGGATATCTCGCTAGCCACCATCACACAAAATCTCATGGATAATCTGCTTTTCAACATCTCAATAAGTAATCAGTATCAAGCTTTTGACACTCCATGGGTCCCCTCTGCCGGCAAGACGCTCCAATTGGTCGTTTATTTCGGTCTCGCCATGTCTGCGTATCCAGCATTCTTTGCTCTCTACCCTACGCTTGAGCGGCTGAGAAACGTTCGGCAACTGCACTATAGTAACGGCGTACGAAGTGTATGTCTGTGGTCCGCGTATCTTACCTTTGACTTCATGATTGTCATTGCCACTAGCGTACTCACAGTCATCATTTTCCGAGGTGTAAGTGACGCCTGGTATCACGTCGAATATCTTTTCGTGGTCTTATTTCTATACGGCATTGCATCTACTCTGCTTTCGTACGTCATTTCTTTGTTCTCTAGGTCCCAGCTCGCTGCCTTCGCCTTCGCCGCTGGCGGACAAGCTGTCATGTTTCTGCTCTACTTTATTGCCTATCTCAGCGTCCTCACCTACTCTCCAACGAACAAGGTCGACAACTATTTGTTGGTCACCCACTTCACCATCGGGCTCATCACTCCCGCTGGAAACCTCATTCGGGCGCTGTTCGTTGCTCTCAATGTCTTCTCCATTCTTTGCGAGGGCAACCAGATTGCGTCGTATCCTGGTAAAATCTCGCTGTATGGAGGTCCAATTCTATACCTCATCGGCCAGTCGTTTTTCCTCTTCGGCGTGCTCTTGTGGTGGGATAGCGGCTCTCTTTGGGCAAGGATCCGCCGCAAGCAGCTCAAGACCCAGGATGCCGAAGAGGCTGACAGTGTCGATGACGACATTGCCGCGGAGGTCAAGCGAGTCAGTACTGCGCCAGATGATGGTCTTCGAGTCCAGCACATTACCAAAGCTTATGGCAGCAACGTCGCAGTGCAAGATATTACGTTTGGCGTCAAGCGTGGCGAGGTCTTTGCCCTCCTGGGTCCCAACGGTGCTGGGAAATCCACAACCATCTCCCTGATCAGAGGCGATATACTCCCATCACACACCAGCGGCGAAATACATGTCGAGGATATTCCAATCAGTAACCGACGAGCGGATGCAAGGCAACATCTCGGGGTGTGCCCGCAAGTTGACGCTTGCGATCAAATGACCGTGTTCGAGCATCTACGCTTCTATGCCCGTGTCCGCGGTGTTGATGACGTGGGTCACAATGTGCGGGAAGTCATTCGCGCGGTTGGTCTGGGACCCTTCCAAAATCGTATGGCCTTTGCCCTCTCCGGTGGCAACAAACGAAAACTCTCTCTCGCTATTGCCCTCATGGGTAATCCTTCAGTGCTTTTGCTTGACGAGCCCTCTTCTGGCATGGACGTCTGTGCCAAGCGTGTCATGTGGAAGACCCTAACTTCAGTTGTCCCGGGCAGGAGTTTGGTCTTGACAACACATTCTATGGAAGAAGCGGACGCTCTGGCAGACAGGGCAGGAATTATGGGCAAGAAGATGTTGGCTTTGGGGACGAGTGAGGGATTGAGGCGGAAACATGGGGATCGCTATCACGTCCACTTAATTATGAAGACTGCACCACATACTAGTGATAACGATATGGCTGTGGTCAAGCAATGGATTACCGCCAACCTAGAGGGCGCGGCCGTCGAAGACAAGACCTTCCATGGTCAGTTGCGGTTCTCCATACCCGCCAGTCGATCAGCCGCCGAGGAGCCAATGTTAGCAGGCACGAGTACAGATATCATCCAATCCGTCAATGATAAAGAGAGCAATCGCAGTGGAATTGGTGCTCTGTTCACCACGCTGGAAGCTCGCAAGGAGGAGCTGGGATTTGAATATTACTCCGTGAGCCAGACGACCTTGGACCAGGTGTTTTTGACTATAGTAGGCAAGCATAATATCGAAGAGGAAAATTACGGACAAAGGCTGCCAAAAAAGGGGTTTTGGAAGACATTGAGACGTTCATAATTGGATTATTGTATACAAGGCTTACGAAGTGGAGGAGACTAATGGGTGCATAGCATCGGCGTCTTGGACAGCATTATTCATAGATATTTCCACGCAGGCTAGAATCTAATGTTGTTTTGTTCAATGTCCACCATGGCATATTATTTGGATTCTCCCCTTCATCTAATCTTATGTTCATTTATTGGGCTTTTGGGGATCATTTGATGAGGCAGCTCCGGGCTAGCTCCGGAGTATCTTCGACCCCTGAGACGCTCGCTCGCCAAGACAAAAATAAACTGCACTTAGGGCCCGCGAAAGATGGTAGGATAAATTTTCTA
>BLJB01000059.1:0-122159 GCA_013423325.1 Usnea hakonensis
ATAAATATCCATGGGTATTTATTATATCCATGGATTTTGGTAGCCCATGGATGATATGCAACACATACTCACCACCGGCCTTCAACAACAATCACACATCCCCCCCGATGACGCCAACCTCCCTTTGTGGGCCATGGCCCATCGTGGCTTGACCGACCTCCTCGCCGCTGCCATCAAGTCCCGAGCCCGGGACCTTCATATCCTAGAACCGTATTCAGAAAACTCACCGCTTCATTGTGCCATCGAAGCCAACGAACCTGCGATCCTCGACATCCTCCTACGATCCCA
This sequence comes from Usnea hakonensis, assembly GCA_013423325.1. NCBI lineage: Eukaryota > Fungi > Ascomycota > Lecanoromycetes > Lecanorales > Parmeliaceae > Usnea > Usnea hakonensis. The sequence continues at coordinate 289 of BLJB01000059.1, forward strand.
GGATGTTCTCCCCTTAGTCAACCAGCGCAACCACTTTGGTCGCACCCCGCTCCATATCGCCGCCGTGCTTGGCGACATCCTTGCCTCGCAACGCCTCCTCTCTGCCGGCGCTGACCTGAACACCAAGGACCGCTGGAGCGATCGACCAATCGCACTCGCGCAGGCGAATGGACATCTTGATGTGATGCTCGTGCTCATCAAAGCCGACGTTATCAATATCGCTGTGGATAAATGCGAAATCGACCTCAAGCCCTTATTCTTTTTCGCGGTGGAGAAGGGGGATTTGGATGCAGTGGAGCGGCTGATCGGAGTGTATGGGGTTGACAAGTCGGTGCAGAATTCGGAGGGTTTGAGGGCTATAAAGATTGCGGAAGCGGCTGATGATGAGGAGATGGTGAGGCTATTGGTAGCGGCGCCGACCGTTTATGAGGGTGTTGGAGAAGAGGTCAATGGGAGGAACGGAGAGGCCAAGACATATAGGAGGGAGATGCCGTTCGTGCCATTTAGGAGCAGGCCGGTAGATTTGTCAGGGTAGATAGGGGTGAAGAGAATAGGAATTCGGTTGAAATATTTTTGCGGCGGACAGACTTGGAACATTGTCGCACATATCTTTGTTTCGGCCATCCCTGTCAATGGCACCTTTAGCGGCGCTATGAAATAGTTGACGGGGACGACATCTAAGATTTTCTGAATAGAATGCTCGAAAGTAGATCGAATATGTACCAAACATCGGCACAATTTGAGGGGCTTCTGGCCCTTTACCTCTGGGTGGCTGCCCACCAACGGATCTTCTTCTATTGCCTTCGACACATAGCATTTAAAAGGCCTCGAACTCATTGCGGCTCTGGTCGTAGCAACGCTACCTTTTCTATGAACAGCTGCTCTGCTTTCTGCCAAACGGGTGCAGATGATCTATTCGGCAACTCCAACAAACTGGGCAGAAGGGCGGCACTGAAGGCTTCTGAGGATTCTGAAAAGAATAAGCACGTTCTCTTTGATATGTAAAAATACCTACCTCGTGGAAGAAGGGATGGGAGATGATCAATCGTCACATAACTCAGTGGGGGGGCTGAAAATTGTGGTAGTGTGATAGTTGGCTTATCAAAAGTTGTGGGTTTGTCACAGAATGGAATGGGGTTGTTTGGATTCGTAGTATCTGAAGTCAGGGAATTAGCTCTATATCTGGTAGGTGCTGCGGGAAAGTACACACCACAACTGACATCGCAAACAACGCTTAGGTTACGTCTGCCCTGCTTCAAGAAGTCCACAGAAATGAAATGCGGTATTTCCTTGTCGAGATACACACAGTTTATGAAAATGTCGGCCTCCCTAAAGACGATTTGGAAGTATCAGTAATAATTGTTCCGTATATCTTCTGGTCGCCATATATTTCCAGAAAATCATGACTAGACGCAGCGTCTGAACTTGCCTTATCTCGACAAAAGGCCCACCGTGAGAGGTTTCAGCTAAATCCCATTGCAATATGCTTCCTTCCAATAGTCCGGCTTGCAGGCAACATTCAATGGCGCCGCGACCACACCTCCCCAGACTCCCGATAATAAGCACGCGTGGTGGTTCGCCACCAATCTGTCGAATACCTTTAGTGACCTGCTCCTTCACTTCCTTGTCTAGGTCGCTTTTATATTGGTAGGGTGATTTTCCTGGTAGAGCTGGCTGCTCTCCGTGCTCTATCTGCCACGCCCAGTCCATGAGAGCCTACGTGAGATTTGGAGTCAGCTTTTACATAAAGCACAAGCAAGTAAAGGGAAGCTCTGACTAAGGCGGCGCCAGCATATCCTAAGTGATTATCAAAGTCAACATTGCTTGAAGTAAGAGATTGGCGCAAGGAAATACTTACCGGCGTGGTATCCAAAAGCTGCCACACGTCGCCCATTGGCATCGGCTAGAAACTCCATATCGTAAAGCGTGCCTCCGCCTCTGGGAAAACGACCCAATACATCCTGCCAGCCTCCCTGATTTTTGTAGCAGTGGCTAAACTGAATATGTGTATGTCTCAACGGAAAAGGATCCTTGTCTTCCAGCTGTAATGGTTCAAAGTAAGCTTGCGTCTGCAGAATGTTGATCAAGCCATCTCACTTCTTTGAGACCAATAATGATATGATCTTCCGGTGCGTTTGGCCAGGAACCTTCGGGCACGAGGGTAGCGTTCGCAGACTCAAATTCTGCATCGTCGAAGATTCTTTCAGGACTTCGCTCGACGTTGACCTTGAAACCCTTGTCAACGAGTTTGCGGACGACAGTAGGGGTAAGAGCACTGCGATGCTCTAGGGGCTTGGTTTCTGATCGAAGATGGAGTGTGACTGACGCCATTCCTAGTCTCGGCAATTCAGACTGCTGCTGAAAGGGGTGTCAGGCGACGATGATAGAGACTACGAGTAGGTGGGAAAGGGAAAAATTATTTGCCCAGAGTGACGGAATTTGAAGTTGAACCGATCTTGGTCTTGGCACGGTTATTTTCACCATACCTAAAGTACCTTACTCATAAAAAGACGGCGACATCGACTACAGGCTACACTGGGACATATGTTGTATCGCGAAGGTCACACAGTTTTGACATGTTGCAGATGAATTTGGTATTTGCAAGAAAAGAAAGAGAGGCTAGTTGAATGAACAAAAAACAATCATGCAATAATGGAGCCTCAACCGACGCTTGGTATCATGCAAAACGGACTGTCTTCGAGGCCAACTGGCTGTTTGCTCATTGTCCACCGCTTGGGTCTCCCTGTTCTGTCCAATGACTATTACCCCTCTGAACCCAGGCACAGTAATCCACTAAGTCAACATTACTTCTTATCACTAAATTTCGACTTCAGTTTCCCAAAGAATCCACTCGCTCGTTTCGCTTTCTTGTCCGTAGCCGTTGAACTGCTTGCTGTAGGATTCGGTTTCGTTTCAGAGACGGCCTTGTCCGCCGGTTGTGATGCCTGAGGTGCAGCGCTCGAGCCCACACCCGTCGTCACAGTTGGCTGACTTTGATTTTGCGTCTGCTTGATGGGCTTGGACATTGGTGAGATATCTCGAGAGTCAGGCTGGGACTGCACTGCTTCTTTCATTGAATTTGCGGCAGCTGGTGTCTGAGCGGGCGTCGCACCAGTAGTGACGGGAGCAGAGTCCTTGGATATTGGTGGTGGTACGTTTTCAGATCCAGTCGGAGCTGGAGCAGTCTCGGCCAACGCAGCGTTTGAGGAAGGGGCTGGCTGCCCAACACTGTCTTCCCTGTTCACGCCAGACAACAGTTCTTTCTCCATTGCACTCTTCTCTTCGACCATTGTCTTGTCTCCTGCTGCTTCCGGTGATTGATGAGATTCTGCGATAGATTCTTGTACGACATCTGGCACCGTTGGGGCGATCCCAGATCCCTTATTAATCTCGTCGATCGACTGCTGCACTGAGTCCGGCAGACCGCGAGAAGCCGTAGCAGCCGCAGCCACTGCACCTCCAGCCGCGATCCCTCCAGCAGCCACTGCAGCGTCCTTGCCCATGCCACCACTGGTCCCTCCAGTGGCTTCGGATGCAGCTACACCAGGACTTTCGGACGTAGCTGGCTCTTCCGGGACTTTGTTCTCGAGCTCTTTCTCCATTGCAGACTTCTCCTTTACGGCTTCCGTATTTTCACTAGCCTCTGAGCCGACTCCGGCTTCTTGCTGGCTCTCCTGAACGATCTCAGGTACTCCTCTCGGCTCCAACGGCACGTTACCCGCAAGTGCAGCTGTTGTGCTCTGCGCTCCGGCGGATTGTATCATTGGGCCTTTATCTAATTCTGTTGCAGCTCCTTCCCCCATTGGCAAGCTAGATTCCGGAATCATGGTTCCACCAATTCCTGGCATCTTGAACATGCCTCCTAGAGCTTCACCCTCCTTGTCCGGAGCGACAACAGCTGGCAGTTGTGGTGCACCCCCTGCATTCTCATACGACTCTTTGTCCGTGGTTACATGCGAGGTTGTTGTATTTTGGGTGAATTCGCTAGGGTGAGGGACTTTTTCGCCAGGCTGTAAAGAGACCGGATTTCCGGTACCAGTGGTTGCGGGTAGAGGAGCTACTCCAAAGGTCTGCTCAGAGTGTTCTGCGTTCTTCTCAAGTGACGGATCGTCACGAACAGTCGATGATACAGTATTAGAAGTGAAATTACTTGGATGAGGAACCTTTTCTCCAGGTGCGAGGTCGACTGGGTTCCCTATGCCAGAAGTCGCCGGCATCGGATCGACGTAGTATTCAGATGCGTCATGGAATGGGGTCTCCGGAATGTTTCCCGGTGCATCAGAAGATGCTGACTCTGGCCTTACTTCCCGTTCTGCTTCTTTCGGCACATTGCCCGCCAATCCTGCAGTCGTTGAGAGAGGGGTTACTCCGGACATTATACCGGTAGCTGCTAGGCCCGAGGACTGTGGGAGGCTGATGTCTTCGGGTAGGAGGACGTTGTTCACGTTGCTTGCACCGTCGGTTTCTTGAGGAGCCGTATGATCTGTTGTCCAAGTACCGTCGACAACGAACTTGAATTAGAAGAATTATCAGTAAATGTAATCAGTGAGCAAATAGCACAAACAAGATGATTTACTCCAAGGCTGTGGTTGTAGGGATTTGTCCTTGCAAATTCAGTTCAGCCCAATTCTGAGGGAGCCTGGAGAAGGAGGAGTCGGGCGTCAGCAAAGTTGCCTTATCGCCGAGCAAGACCCTTTGCGCTTGCATCTAGAGTAAGCTAGCCGAGCAGGGGAAGGAATTCGCGACTCCACCAAATTGTGTAGTGTGAGGATGTGGAAAACAATGGCGTCGGAACAGTTCAATCCGAGTTTTGTGGTTCGGCCGGAACTTTCATTACGAGGGTGGTAGAGAACAGCGCAGCTGTGGGATGATGTACCTTGTAGAATATCTTCTCCTTCGACGAGGGTAGCTCTACAAGCTTCTCGAAATGTTCACCGTTGTTTTCTAGCTTCACACTCTTTGCCCAATCGTCGAAAGTGCCTGTTACGTAGACTTCACTTGCTGCGTGGTGCCTAAATTGTGGAGAAGTCAGCGGGCTTAGCTTTCACGATGGGCGTGCTGTTGTGCCACATCTTATATTCCCTCTCTTTGCTCTCGCATTGGCATCTTCTAGACCGTCCGATCGATCATGCCTTGGGCTAGAGTATCGTAACCCACCATTTAAAGACGAAGCTCCCCATACTGCCCCACGGACCAGAGGCTTCGATTTTTAGAGAATACTTAGAAATCTCTTTGACGGGTTTGTGTCAAGAGGGGTCAGAAGATATCCGAGAGCGAACTGGTAGAGCTGGTTAGTGACGTCGCGCCTCCGACTTGCTGGCCAAGGGGTAGGGGGTGCTGGAGACGTCGCGCCGGCTTGACGACGTGAAGAAGAATGGCTTGGGATCGCGGCGGAGGGGCTGGAGGTATCAATGTTGGCTAAGATGATTAGACAGTAGCAGAAAAAGGTGCAAGTGGTCCGGCGATTTTGGTGCAATCAAGGATGGCAGTGAGGTCCGTCAACATAGACGGACGATTCTCCTTCATGCCTGCGCCTGCAATTTCCCCTTGGAGAAGTGGAGATAAGAAAGAGTTTCGGAAATACCGCTAGCGTGTCTCGGGAATTTCACTGCTTTACGTACTTTCGAGGGTTGATTGATCATGCCAACGATTGAAATCAAAGCAATGTTTCTATACAGTACTTTATATATCATACGACACCCTTATGAAGATGCTGCGCAAAACGTGAAGCTGAGGCCTTCTTCCTCAGCTTCATAGCTAAGCTACCTTTGCCATCCAGATGAAAGATCAACCCTCCTTACCCGTCCAAAGACTCGTAATTCCAGCTACTGCATTCTCCATACCCATAGTGGACATACCGCCACCACCATCTTCTCTTTTTCTTTGTCCACTCAATTCCATTTGAATGTGGCGATGTAGGTTGACGAGCCAGTCCACATAACTCTGTGCCTCGTTATTTCGGTCCTCTACCAAAAGCCTTGCAAACTCATATTCAGAACCGTCGATGCCTTGCCGCGCTAATTGGATAGTGATTCCTTTGCTTCCTCTGACGCTCGCCCAGTAGGCTAGGATGTTCCGCACTTGGGCATTCAGATGCGTTTCCAGGACTGGCAACGAAGACGTCATAGGGTCCAGTGATGACAACGAGGTTTTTCCTTCCCCAAAAAGGTCTTCTAAGAGGTTAGGTGAAACATGTGCATGAAGCCAGAGAAGGCAAACTTGGCCGTCATCCACGAGGTAGGCGCCACCTTCTTCTATTCGGGAAAATGAGGCTCGTATCGTCGGAGGTACGATCAAGTGACCTGTATTAGGGTCTGGGAACCCAAACTCTGATGGGAGAGAATGTAGGGGGATGATGCGAGGGTAAAGGAAGAGGGACAGTTCGAGTGGCGAAGCCGATTTAAGAAAGCGCATGGTATGAGTGCGACGGTCGGAAGGTTCATGGCCAGCCTTAAAGGCTCGAGACTTCATCAAACCCAGGACGTACATGCTGAATTCCTTCAGATTTTCTGGCAAGACCAGCTGACCCGGAGGATGTGAGCCGGAACCAGTCTTCCGATACCCTGCCAAGATGTCGATGCTCTTCTCAGTGAGTGCATTTCGAACATCCTTGAGTGGTCGCTCGACCATTCTTGTTGCAGCTGCGAGGATAATCAGCAAATGAAAACGGAGTGCTTCCATACGGGTTTCTCTTCGCTTACCCTCTTTTGCAATGATGTTGACCACTGCATCTTGATCAATATATCTCATGCTTTCCATAGCCCCTTCAGTGACTCCAGCAACCGTGTTCGTGCAGCGAACGCGCCGTTCTCCACTAGCTGTAGTATATAGCAGAGCGCACTGAAAGTGAGCGTCTAGTTTGGCATCTAGCTTGCCATCATAGCTGAACATCACACCAACTGATTTATCGGCGTCTATGACACCAAATTCTAGATCGGCGCCAAAGTTGTGCTGTAGAAAGTTACCGTGGTATGATGAGACTTGTAGGCCGTTCGAGCATCGAACTTTCATTAGCGCTTGGTATCCTGTCTCTCGAGCAAGAGTATGCTTGATCTCTTGACCAAGCTGGAGTGAGTCGCGAGGCGCGATGTAATTTGGATAGAAATATGTTTGGCCACCGGAGACTGCGGAGAGATGTCCTAATCCAGGGCTTAGTCACAAGATCCCATGTTATATATTGCTATTGCGACGAACCTATGGTCGCGATATCCATATACTTTCCAGCTGGAGCGGCGATAAAGAAGTCGATGCCCACCCCACTCTCGACCATCTTGCCCGCAAGCTTTTTGAAACCAGGATGCTCCGTCTGAAACAATTTCTTTTCTGTTTCAATGCCATGCAGATCATTCTTGTCTCGCAGGAACAGCCTACCTGGGCCCCATGTTGGTAGTGACGCTAAGGCGCAGACTATTTTTCCACCTGTGGCGCCCAGTGACGATAACGCGGACTCCAGTGTAGGCAGCAGAGCCGGCTCTGGGTTCTTGACTTGCGAGAAGAGGACTGGCAATTGCGCGAGAAGAGAAGTTATAGTAGCCCTAACTGGTCAGATTTGTCCCCACCGTGATGTTGGAGAAGGAGACACACTTTGATCTGTATGGGTCAACAAAAAGTCCTTCGCTCCCAAGAGGTACAAATGGATCCTCGATATCTGGCATGACCAGCATTTGAGCCTTTTCTAGTTTGTCCTGCGACTTGTCAGCTGTGCACAGTACGGCTTTTAACTAGCCACTTACATTGCAATTATAAAAATGCATAGCTTTGTCAAAGGTCACAAATCCGACTTTAGACCCAGCAGGGATTCTTCTCTTCTCGGATACGTTTTCATTATTTGACGTTTCCCCATCTACACCGTCATCGTCTTCGCCGTAGAGACCGTCTAAGATGCCTTCACAGAACGCTTCTAGAAAACCTTTACTAACCGCATCTTGACTTACATCGATCACAAAGAGCCACCGTAAGCCTACGGGCTCCTTAGCCCAGTACTCCTTTGGTACCAAGTATTCAACGGTCCCCATTGTCAACTCAGGCCGTTGTGCCCGATCTACCCTGACGCCACTTGGATCCGTGGGCGCAAAATATTCAGGAATAACATCGTTGGGAAAGGTACACATGTTACAAACAAGCTTGTTGCCGCCAGATCGAAAAGTCATGAAAGGATTAATGTAGGCTCTGCATCTGCTGCAACGAGGAGGACCCAATTCTCCAAAGTCAAGGACAGGTATCGGCCATTCCCCAGCTTGGAGAGGGGCCAATGGTTGGAGAATCAAGCCCAATGGGAGACCGGTCTGAGAGAGGAAGCTCGAAGTTGAAGGAATGGTGTTGAGTGTAAGTCTGGCATATTTGGGTGATGAATTGCCTTGATCTTGGGCAACGAAAGGCACAGCACCAGGTGGAGGAAGATGTTGTTCGATTGTAGGGTAGATATGGTCTAGGTAATACTGTGCTGCGCTATCCCGAGCTCGCGGTATGCTCGGTATTTGCTCTGGATCCACTCGCCCTTGAGCTGATACGCCAGGTCCGCTAGGCGGTGGCATGGGCGTCGCTGTATTTGTGAACCCTGACGCGGAAGATTGTAGACCTGGGGAAAAGGAAGGAGCTGCTTGAGCAGGGAATTGATTCATGGCGGGCGTGATTTGCTGGCCAGCGTATGGATTGCCAGCGCCCATTTGCTGGGACGGATCCTGATTCACGTACTGTTCGGCATTCCCTGTGCTTTGATTGAACGCCTGCGATGAGACCACTGGCTGGTCGATGTTATGGTATGCATGTCGATTCCTCTTCTTAGGCCTACTGCCAGCAGCACCATCCCCTCCTCCCAGGGCCATTCCTCCCATCTGTGAAGTCAACCCCCCCATTGCACCTTGATGCTCAGTCGAAGAGTGGTTCTGGTCTTGGAAGTAACCCTGTTCTGACCCCGGTGTACCCTGGTACTGATATCCATTTTGAGAAGTTTGACCGTGCTGGTTGTATTGGAGATTCGGGGTATTCTGCAAGAAAGGTGACCCGCCTTGCTGATACCCGGGCGGAAACGGGGCTACTTGAGGGCGGGATTGTGATGGTCCTAATGGTGTTCTGGACTGGCTTTGGCGAGGATCACTGCCTGTATTCTGGTAGCCTACTGCATTATACTGACTGTCGTGGGACATGGCTGGCAAAGCCCCTAAGCTCAGCACAGCACTGCACAGCAGAGGAAAATTGGAGCGCTAGTGTGCTGAAAGCGCGAATCCAGTATCTTTCAGGACCATATCCGTAGTATGACTAGGTTCGTATCGTAGCTTGTGAATAGTGTTGCCAAAGGCCAACAAACCTGATCATTGAAGAGCACAAACTCAAAAAGTTTCCGGACTAGGAATTTGAGAGGTAAAGTTGTCCCTCGGTCTTGAAAAAGACGCCAAGAAATATTCGCCGGCTTTAGGTACTCCTCAAATCTTTTTTCGACACTTGACCCTCACCAGATTACGATCATGCCTTTAATCACAGAATCCCACGACTCTTTGCCCTGTAAGACCGAACTCGATCATATTTCGAAGCTTAGCTAAAGGACAAGCCCAGATTTCGACCGCGCGCCCAATGATGCTGAATCTACCGCCGCCCGGGCCCTCATATCTTCCTCCCTCTCCCCAGACACCAAGTCGACACTTCACCCTATGCTGCCCGAAATTCCCACAACCAAGTTCTCGCCCCTCATCCAATCCGAGCTAGATCGCGTTGCGGCGAAAAAGCCTCTGGAAGCCATCGACTTGAGTCGATATGAGTCTAGCATAGAAACCCTCACCCCAGACGCTTCCGCACTCAAGGCGGCGTATACAAATTCGTCATACCTCTCTCTTCGCCTCCAAGCTCTAGAGCTGTTGGAACAATTCGGCAAGAACGCGTGGCTCGTTGCCAATGATCAACTGGAATCTATACTAAGGGAAGTGGAGAAGGAGTTGGTGGAGACTAGGGAGGCTACGACGGAGATCAACAGAGAGAGGAAAAGGGCGCAGGAGGGAAAGAGGGGGGAATTGGAGGGCAGTGAGAGGGCGTGGAGGGCAAGGGTGGGGGGTTTGGTGGAGGTGCAGGTTGCGACGGGAGAGGTGGAGCGGAAATGGAGGGAAAGGTTAGGAGGGAGTGGATGATGAGATGGAGAGGTTGATTTGTGGAATATGGTTCGGAATGAGCGTGAGAGCAGGAAACCATCGAAAGGAGCCTGTCGCTGAGCTGATGATGGGGTTATCAAAGAGAATGCACATGAGCGGGTTGGAGTGTCTATTTGGACTCGATGTATTTGGCTCGACATGTCCTACGGCTGGCTTCATACTGCATGATCCGTCATCTCGAAGTCTACAAACACCGAGATCAACCTGGCGAAAGGAGTTGTCACAGAAGGCAAAATATCGCTTGACGCTGCTCTAGTAGGGTCTCAAAATCAAAGTGTGGAAGCTGTAAATAAAGAATTTAGTCGTACGGGGAGAATTGATACTTTGTGGCTTGTGGGTATTGGTGTTATTATCGTCGATGACATCTGGTTCACAAGTTCGAGGACATGGTTGAGGCGACAGGGCAAAAAGGGAAATGGAGATGAGGAAAGCTTCTGGAAGACTTCTAGAAGGATTTGGAAGGTTTCCCCACATTATTTATTATTGTCCGTGCGACAAGCGACCTGCCCACCATTAAATCATATTTAATGCCCACTATTTATGCCACACTATCCCACCCAAAAGTAAAACCCTTGCATGCACCCCCGTCCAACCCAATATCAAACAAACACCCTGAACTTTTCACTAGAGTACCTTACCTTTATAATCTCATAGCCCGTGCTTATCAGGAAGAGAGAACGAAGTGATCCTACTTTACTTTTACCCTGGCTGCCTGCATATCTTGAAACCGCCTTGGCAAGATTAAGAAAACATCGTCATTCGTAGTCTTACTATACTCTAGGCTGCAGGCTTGCTATTTGCATAAGGTAAAGTAGGCAGCTTTTAGAGAGAAAATAATCATGCAGAGTACTTCGTAAAGTACTTTAAAGTACGTCAGTTGAAAAATACGAGTAGTGTCGAAGTGTTCAGACGTGCCTGTCCAACTGCCAAACAATAGAGTACGGATAACCCATAATCCCAGCTGCTGCCCCTCTTTCTACTTTACTTCATCTCACCTATCACCATCTCACCATCTCACCATCTACCTTAATTATCTCTTCTACTTTACTCTATTATCTCCCTCCTCGCTCCTTGACCCACGCTCCTTCCTCCTTCTTTACCAGATTCCTTGAGCACGCGTTCTTGTATTCGAAATCTCTCCGGCCTCAAATATTCCTCTTGATCCTAGATGATACCATCTTTCCAATTCTACTTGCTGCTCTGATCACCAAAGACTGAGCACCTCCTCTACTTCTCCTCCTCTGTCTTCTTCTTCCTCCTCCTCCTTCAAGATCCGAAGTCACAAAAAAAGGCATCACGAACCAATCTATCATGGCTGAATCTACCTTCCCTGGTGGCTCAGGCCCCTTCGGAGGCTTCAACTCTGCCCGTTCACCGAACATGGCCAATGTCCACGAAGACGAGGAATCCGACGCCATCACATCTCCCACCAACACTGCCACTGCAGCTGCGACCACGGGTTCGCCTTTCAACTCCTCGACCTTCTCCTTCAATGCCTCCTCCACTCACAGCCCTGCGCTTTCTGCATTCCGTCCACCGGGTCCCGACGATCAGGGTTTCCCCAATAATTACAACATGACGCGCAGAACTTCTGTGTCCGCGGAATCCCTCACGCCGACCCACCACCAGGATAGCAATTGGAAGCCGCCTTTTCACCAGAAAACGGAAGATCAACTATCCCGCCTGCGTACATCTGTCAGCTCCAACTTCCTCTTCTCCCACCTCGACGATGATTCAGCCAACCTCGTTCTCGGCGCCCTGGTCGAGAAGCCGATCCCGGCCAAAGACATCAAAGTCATCACTCAAGGCGATGCCGGTGATTATTTCTACGTCGTCGAGCGCGGTGTTTTCGATATCCATGTCAATTCTGCCGGACACGTCACCCCTGGTCCTGATGGTATGGGCCACAAGGTCAATACGATTGGTCCTGGAGGCAGCTTTGGAGAACTGGCCTTGATGTATAATGCGCCGCGGGCGGCGACGGTAGTGAGTACGGAGAAAGAGAGTACCCTTTGGGCGCTGGACAGGGTCACGTTTAGGCGCATCTTGATGGACAGTGCCTTTCAGAGACGGAGGATGTATGAGAGCTTCCTGGAGGAGGTTCCCCTGCTGTCGACGCTTACCCTCTACGAACGCTCGAAAATCGCGGACGCGTTGGATACGCAGAAATTCCCACCTGGAGCTACTATCATCCGCGAAGGCGACCCTGGAGAGGCCTTCTTCATCCTCGAGAGCGGAGAGGCGGAGGTCTACAAGAGTGATAGTGGCGATAGCGTTGTCAAGAGGTATGTAAAGGGCGACTATTTTGGAGAATTGGCGCTGCTGGATGACAAGCCGAGAGCTGCTAGTGTTGTCGCTGCGAAGCATGGAGGGGAGGTCAAGGTGGCGTACTTGGGGAAGCAGGGGTTTCAGAGACTGCTGGGGCCCGTGGAGGGAATCATGAGGAGGAACGATTACTCTGGGGGTGGTGGTGAGGGAAGTGCGCCGGCGACAACATGAAACACTTGGTCATGGAAAAAATCCAAAGGTCTGCAAGGGAGAAAAGTGGGCTACGGTGGGGAGCAGGAGATTGAGAGGTATTGGGTGGGTTTGCTGAATACCTCTTGGGCTTAATGGGCACTTTGCTTGCTTGCTGGTGCTTTACTTTGCTTCCCCTTTCATAGTACTGTGTAGAGCTATTGTGGGAGTTTGGCTATCGGCGGGTCCTGTACGAGTCTGCACGGTAGGAGGCAGGGACGTGGTTTTTGTACAGTTGACTGTGTAGGGGAGCTTCTTTCAAAACACATCTAGCTAAAATCAGACCACTGTTATACCTCTACTGTCTCAATTGTGAAATATGTGGCTTTTCTGATTTGACATTTTGTTTGCGGTGGATCGTCTTTTTGTCAAATCTGTAGCAGATCTCTGTCCCTATGATCTTGTTGACGCTGTGGCGGGCAACCCCTGTCAGATTGTATCCTCGAAGCACAGTATGCGCCGAACCTACATGTCTTTTGTATGATACCAAGCTTTTATACTCGTGTCCATCAATGTCACTGACATGTACCCTCCTTATAGCCACATAGGCATATTTGTTTTCATGGCCATTTAGCAAAGCGTCGGGAAGCATTGCTTTGGATCTTTTGACGCTGTAATCTGGAGATTCACCATCTTCTTCATCACAGCTTCTAGTCTCCTGCCCCGACCACCTTGGGTTCTGGCGCCGTTATATTTTTTCTAGAAGGGTCTCTATCACCGCTCCAGCTATATTTGGTCTCAATGGCCCTCGGCTGCGTTGCCGACGGTGTTCTCCAGGGCTGGGCCAGATATCTTTTCCTCTTCCGCGACGCCCTTGTATTGCTTCACGCGCTTCTCGAACTCTTCGTCGATCCTCTCTTTTGAATAATCAAGGTCCATCCGCTGGCCGCGAGTCAAGGATCGCACTATTTTGCTCCGGCGCTTCTCGAAGTGTCTGTAGTCTGCCCTCACTAGACTGTCCAAGCAAGACCATGCCCTACTCTTGTCGTCTAGTTTATTGTTCGGTTCCTCGGAAGCGGCTTGGATCATCTGCCTTGCTGTATTGAAGGTGGCTTGGATGTGCTTGATGGCATATGCGTTCATGCCGAGGTCATTTAGGTGGTTGGCTGGGTCCTGCAGGCATAAGAGATATGGCTTCCGTGGGTAGAATTTCTCCATCATGTCGATGCGTTTTAGTTGTGGGTCTGACGTCCGGGTAATGCGTTCCTCCAAGGGCCAATCTTTCCTTTGCTTTTCAAAGATTCGTGGTGGCTCCGCCGAAAAACCGGCGTTGTACAGATCTGCCAGGCCATAAAATTCAAGCACGTGCAATAGTTGACCGGCGAGATCGAGCGAGGCGAATTTACCGTTTGCGTGCTTCAATGCAGTAACAATCATCATGAGAACAGAATAAGAACCAAGACCGCCCTCGAAGACCGTTGTCAGAGTTCGTACCTCAAGACAGTATCGGAGAATAAAGTATAAGGGGCGCAGTGAGGGAAGTTCGGATAGATACGCGATACTGTAGTCTTCTGAGGCTCGATACCCTGTCATTATCTGAATTTGGACGTCTAGCCCTGTAGCAACATGGGTAGAACGGAGAATAGGCACACGAGCAGACCGGATTAAGTCGATATTCCTGAAATTTTCTGAGAGGTGAAAGCGAGTGCTCATTTTATTCAGCGCCTGAATGATCTTTCGCTTTTTTTTCTTGTCGGCAGGTTTCGCTTTAGATGTGTTAGCTTCAATAGGTGAAAGTTCCGAGTCCTTTAAAGCAAAGGCGAAGTCGAAATCGGATGTTGGTGCAGCCAGGCCAGTCCTTCGAGACCCGAGTAAAGTGAATTCCTTGACCTTATCCCAGCTTTGCCCAAGGGATGCGACGTCAGAGATGACGAGCTGCGAAGCCGCTTCTTCTTGGGGACTCAGTCTCATGTAGGCTTCATAGGCTTTAATCTCATTTGTAAGGCTAGATTACGTATCAGCCAATGGCGGCCTTGGTGAGTGGCTGGAACAAACCGCTTGAGATGGTCTTCATTCGTAGGTTCCAGAAACGCCAGCCACGGCCGCTGCATTGGCATGTCCTTGTGGCTTTGATGGATCTTCCAAGGCGGGCTGGGCCATTGTGCAACACCGGTGTACTCAAAAGGATCGTCCTTTCCAACCAAGCCTCTAGATCCTGTCTTTCCGTACAGTTTTTTGGCTTGTATGGAGAATGCTGGCCAGATCTGATCAGGTTCATCCTTCGGCTCATATGTCTTTCTGGCCTCGCTACCTTTACCAGCTTTGCCCAGCAAAGACCCGACTATTGATCCTGGAAATTCAATCTTAATCTTTCGGATCGTAGGACGTGCGGCTGGAGCAGCGGGAGGACCGTCGATGATGACACCCCTACCATCTTCGTCCCTTGTGGACAGTATCTTTCCACTGCTGTCTGGCCAGGGCTCCGAGGTCTCTAGAACGTGTATATTGCCGTTGGCCACGGACGCTGCGCTAGCACTTGAAAGATGCCGAGCATTGATGTTGGGACGGAGAGTTCGTTGACAGCAAAAGCGAAACCGCTTAGCAGATGGATACATGGGCAATGATGCATCTTTGGGCTACGTTGCCATGCTGCTGGTGCATGTACCAATTTCAGTCGTGTATGTTGTAGTTAAGACTTGATCGAGTGGCTAAAAGGTCTGCCTCGTATTCGTATGGCGCTAGTATCTCTTATGGGATGCGACTGCATTATCATTACAACCCTGAAGATACTCTACTTTACTTTTACACGGATTGCAATTGGCTACCCAGGGCCTATGCTCGATTTGTAATAGACTGTACCATGATTAACATTTCATATTGATTGACTACTTTACATTATGGCTCCGGTGATACACAAGGATAGTCTTGAAAGGGAAGGAACCCTCCAAGGCATGAGACCGTTAGATAGTCCCCGACCACAATGCAATACAGGCTATCTTCTCTCCTTGCATACACTCCACGATTCATCCTTCTGCACCTAACGATGATTTCCTGCTATTCATATCTCCTGCAGTAAATCCTTGTCAACACTGCTCCTCTATGCTTGGACTGGTGTTTGCCCCATTCATTGGCCAGAAACATGGTTGCACAACGACTAGAAGAGGCCAACATATTGGCGGTTTACCCTCTCGCCCAGCAACGCCTTCTACTGTTCGACTACGATGGAACTCTGACACCCATCGTTCAAAACCCTGCTGCTGCAATCCTCTCACATGAAGCCCTTAGGTCGATTGAAACACTTGCCGCAGATCCTAGGAACCTGGTTTGGATTATCAGCGGACGTGACCAATCTTTCCTCGAACAGTTATTCGGTAATCTGACTGCAGTTGGCCTTGTAGCAGAACATGGGTCATTCCTACGCTCGCCGGGATCTGATGGCTGGGACAATTTGACCGAAAAAGTCGACATGGGTTGGCAGCAAGAGGTCACCAAGATTTTCCAGAGGTACACCGATCTGACTCCTGGTTCACGTATCGAGAAGAAACGTGCGGCCGTGGTCTGGCATTTCCGTCAAGCTAGTCAGTATTACGCTCTCTTGCAAGCCGCCGAGTGCAAGAGGGAACTGGAAAGTACTATCGGCCAAAGTTCGCCTCTGGAATTCACCGATGGTAAATGCGTACTCGAAGCTCGCTTGAAATTTATCAATAAGGGGCAGGTAGTGCAGAGACTCGTGGGCCGTATTAGGGCAGTATCAGGGAAGCCTCCAGACTTCATACTTTGTTTTGGCGACGACGTCACGGATGAGGGTTGGTTGTCGCCCCTTCTATACTACTGATCCACTGATTCGCACCCAGACATGTTTCGTGCGCTTCGCACCTCTGGCATTCCCAAACATAGAGTGTACTCGGTCACTATAGGTGAGAGTCACAAGCTCACAGATGCCGATTGGATCCTTGCGGACCCCACTGAGGTCGTTGCTACGATCATGACGCTAAATCTTTCCGACGGGCACGTTGGGGATGAAGGCACTGGGCAGCTTGGCAACAGCAAAAGAAATAGCAAAGTGCTTCCGGTCCCACGAAGCTACTTACTGGACTAAGCAACCTACTGGACTCAGGATCCTAGCTGTTCAGCAAAACGATAGGCGTTTTCCTGTTACGAGCTTCAATAAAGTGAAAGTGTAAGCCAAGAGTTTGCGACATTCCTAAACAAAGATGACTGAAAAGTATTCAGATACATTGCATCCGATCGAGTGAAGAAGAAATTATTATTGGGGAAGGAAGAGCATTCGCATTCCTCTAGTGACTGTGGGAACGCTCGAGGTGGCTTTTCTCCTTGCTATCAAAGCATAGCAGTCAAGGAAAGATTACGCTGGCTTCATTTGTTTTTCTGCTCAAAACCCTACTCTTGATGGAACGCTTACGCGCTATATTGCTGGGATTCCAGCTCGCTGCGCTGTTTAGCGTACCTAATCACAGTTTCATATCTTAAGCGTGCTGTATTAGTCACTCAAACCTTCTCAGTCCTTCTCAATCTCGAAACTAGACCCATAAGTACCCTCTCAATCCAGCATTTGCTGTACGAAGTGACATTGCCAGGCTCCAAAATCGAAAGCCAAAAGCTTAATCGTCTCAAGATATCCTTCTCAAATTGCTATCTGTTGGGACTTGCCCTTTTTTTCTCTCTCTGTTTGTGGCTTCTCCGTACATAAATATCGACGGACCTCTCCTTCAGGTCCTTCATCTTCCTTTTCGACAATCTTCAATCAAGACGTCCTTCTCCAATCATTTGCGAAAATGAAGCTCCTCTACTGTCTTCTCCTTCTTGTCTCTTCGGCGCTGGCCAATGTCGTTATCAATTGCCCATGCGTTCAACAGGATTGCTCCAATTCACTTGTAAGTGTAAACATCCGTGCGCAGAACCTCTTCTAACCTTTTCAATAGTCCTGTGCCTGCGAGAATCAGAATATCGTCAACCAATACTTCTGCTGCGACGCCAACGTCTATCCTCCCGCAGGCGACATAGGTCTCAAGGTACGTGAGGACAAATTCTCATCTTACTCGCAATCCCACACTGACGTCGTCCAGGAGTGCGGCAGTAAAAAGCATCATCCGCTAGCATTGACCGACGCTAGGTCAACGGTCTCCGTCACTTCGACCTTCGGCAGTTATAGCACCAGCTTCAATACCTCTAACGTCTCGAAATATAAATCAACTGTTGTTTATACCCGCAACTCCAGCACTACTACCCTGCCACTTACTACAGTGACTATTCCTTCCAATAACGGCTCCAATACCTCGTCAGTGCCAGTTTCTGTGTTGACTGCTGTTAAGACAATCTCGATCCCCCCCTCAACCCTTGTCCGAGTTACCACTACTGCAACCTCTTCGGTGTCAGCTTCTGTATCGACTGCCGTTGAGGCAACCACGATCACCCCATTGACCACTGTTACGGCTACTATAACCTCGATTGTTGCCACCACAACAAAGAGCGTCCCCTCGGGTACGGATACTACTCATGGCTGTGACCAGGATACGGACTGCCAGGCAGGCTTCTACTGTGATCATGACAATGAGTGTCCCGCTGGAATGCGACATATCATCAGTGTGAAATGCACGGGGACTTGTACCCGAAAATCAAATTAGTGCGGTGAACGGGACTTCTGAGTGAGTGAAGGGGATGTTAATGGGTGGCAGTTGGGAGAGGAAGTCGTTGAAGATAGAAAGGTTTTTGTAATAGTGGCAGAATAGACTTGAAGAATTGAATCTTTGCCTGTAATTCAAGGTCAAAATTGTTCGCCATCGCTACCTTACATACACTCATCTAGACAGTCCCCCGCATCTAAAGATCCGGTATCATGTGAAAAGATGAATATATTTGATAGGCTCACCCGCTTCTCTATTTTGGTCCCTTGCCTCGAAATTAGAACGAAGAGAAGCGCCCTCAGATGAGAGCATTTCTATAATTACATTGTTCATGTAAGACTTATCTCATCCGATCAGCCCGACTGACTGTGTTCAATGTTGACACTTTCCAGAAGGTTTGCCGGCTTGGCACCTCATTTACTACCATCGAGCTTCCAACCTCCAGCGCCTTTGTTAACATAAAGTACTCTAGCTTTACTGTTGTACCTTATGATACATCAAATGTCTGCTCCCATCATGTCACGCTCCACCTCTATCAATGAAATGTCTAATGGTGTTTCTGGAACATTCCTCCTCCGTGACCTTCTCTCCATTACTACTGTGTCTGGGTCTATCAACGTCACTATAATCCCCCAACCCGCATCGTCTTCAGAAGCCCCAGCCGAGCTTCTGTTAAACTCTGCCTCAGGCTCGATCAATGTCACGATGGCGCCGTTCCTCCACGACCCCTCCACTGTGTTACATGAGCGGGTCTTCAATACTTCTATCAAGACCATGTCAGGGAAAATTAAAGCATCACTTATCCAGTGAGTTGCTCCTAGTCTGCCATTGGCCCGAGTTAAAAGCACTTTGGGACTAAACGCTGTGCGATGTTCCATACCATCGTAATATGTCCTCACAGCTCCGTTTTTGTCTTTTTTCTTATGTATCTCAATACCGATTTCTAAAATCTAGTATAGCAATCACAAAACCTCTCTCTCTTCAATGTCAGGTAGCATCAATGCCTCGCTCTACCCGCTTGTTCGGCCGAACTCGAGTTCTTCTGTCGATCTCTGCTGTCATTCCGGCTCAGCATGCATGAATCTCCGTCCATACATCAACAATCCACAAGCGAGCATTAGGACGCTTTCTATGGACGTTCGCGGGGGTTCCGGCGCGCTGAGGCTCCTGGTCCCTTCTACTTGGGAAGGGGAAGTGATCTCTCAATCGACCAGCGGCAATCTCAAACATGACTGGGACGGTTTGCGAATCTTGACTGATGGGCAAAGGTTTACGGCAACGAAAGGGAATGGATTGGGACAGTTGAATATTTGGGGATCTTCTATGAACGTAGAGTTGATAGGACAGCCTATGAGTGGTCTATCAGGTCAAGGGCAGGTGAAGGAAGAAGGTGAGGGTGTGCCTGTCGCTCCTGGTTTGCCTACCAAAGTGCAAGTGCAGGAAGAAGGACAGCGTTTACCCAACTTGGCAAGGAAGGATGAATGGCAAAATGACGATGATTGGACAATTGTTGGGGACGAGGATGGAGGCGAGGAAATTACACGCCGGCCTCCGCCAACTTACGAAGATGCCACAAGGAGGTGATGGATTGGTTTTAATGAAGGTTTGTACTACGTAGCTCATGCATGCTACGCGAAAAGACACAAAACAAAGGCTCACAATAACCCGACTGCATCTACAACTCTGTGAGATGCTGCACTCCCATTCAATCAAGCATAGTCCTGCGCTTCTTCTTGCCTCCTCCTCCTCCTCCCTCCTTCTTCCCCTCTTTCTTCCTCTTCTCTCCCCGCCCCTTTTCTTTCTTCTCAGAAAGGCCTGCCGCCATCCTCGCACACCGACGTCGACCAGCCGCCTCACTATTGCACAATTTCAGCAAGTCGCTCACAAAAAGGTAGCATCGCAAATTCCTTACTGATCAAAAAGCGCCCGCACAGTCCTCATCTCGAAAAAGGGGGACTCGGGGTAATCGTCCCGGTTCACCTTGAGATGCCGGTCATAGAACTCCCAAGCCGCCTGCTTGGGACTGACGGCGTCTTTGAAGGCCGCGCGAAGGTGGTTGAGCGTCGCTGTCACTGTTGCGTCGCAGAATATGGGAAAGGAAATTAGCTATATATTTTTTTCTTCATTTCATTTTTCCTTTCAACACAACCTTAACATGTCTTGGGATTTTGCGACTTGGGGCTCTCTCTCGCAGCGTAAGAAGTAAAGTCAAAAGTACGTACGCAGCTGATGATACTGTCAGCTCCTAAACTCCTCTCCGACCACGTGGCCCGGGGGCGGAGGCGTGTTGTCTGCGAGGAAGGCCACGTAGCGCCGATATCCGATGGGATCTGGTGGGTTGAAATTCTTGTTAGCTAAAGAACAATAAGTGAAATGTTGATTCAACAAAGAGGAAAGTTGATGCCTTACCGGCCATCATCTCCTCGAGCGTGGGACCTTCGGCGTCGAATTGTGGTATCCCGGCTAAACCGGCAACGGCCTCGTTGTTGTTGTCATCTGCATTCTCGGGTTTGATGGCGACGTCTGGGGTGTCTTCGAGGGGGTGGTTGTTAGCTTCCATGGTGTGATCTTCAAGGTGGTGATAAGTTTTATTTGGGAGGAGAGCGTGGTAGTAGTTTGAAGAAGGAGTGATGTGTGTATGGAAGGATGGATGGATGGAAGTGTGAAGTCACTTCACAACACCAGCATTCATCTCTTAGTTCGCCGAGACCTTTGGTCCAGCCTTGTGACTTTGTTGTCGCGGCGATGGGAGTGTTGGTGGGGGTGGAGAGGGACGGGGATCGGACGACAGGCTGACATCTTTCTCAGTGCTCGGCGGTCACAGCATCACAGCATCACGGTCACTTGGCATGTATAATTTCTTCTCACTGCTGCTTTGGCCGGTTGGGGTATATATTGTTTTATAGTTTTGTTATTGCTTTTGCTGCGCTGCTATGTATTTGATGTGTAGGCACCCGGGAAGGTGTGTGGACGGTAGGGTAAGTACAGTAGTGGGAGCATTGGGAGCTTCATACTATCGGCTTTTCTTTCCTCTCCTCTCTCTCTCTCCTTGCTCTTCCTCTTGGCAACACGTAGAGAGCAACCAACCGAGCGGCACGCCTTCCTTTTGATGCTGAACGGGCAAACGGAGTTGAATGCAGTGTTCATCGGGGCTTCCAAGGGGTATGCGACGTCTATCGGAATACGAGCGGCGGCGAGAGCCACGTCTTCGATTGTTTTGATCATCTGCAAGCACTTTGTTATCGTGCAATACTTTCACCACCGCGTCTTCTCCTCTCTCCGCTTCCTCATCAGGATTGCAAGCGTAGGCAAGCACTTTGTCATCGTGTGACACTTTCACCACTATGCCTAAACGATATACAACTTTGCCGTTGTCCACCACGTTGGCCGTTGTTGTCTCGCGCTGGTAGGATGGAACAAAGCTTCACACTTTCCGCCTTTTCTCTCCTCTCTCTCCTTCCTCTTGGGAATTTCTTGGGAATAAGAGCGTTAGACAAGTTTCTCCAGTGTGTTCGATGCCGTCTCTGAGAGGAATTTGCGAATCCACGCGTCTCAGCCTGGTCAGGTCTACTACCATGGTCATCTCCGGAGTCATGAGTCATGCGTATTCTCCTTGTCGCCTTGACCCTCGTCACGGTCTTCATCCCCCGCGTCGTCATCCGCGTGCGAAGGATGGATATCTTCGCGATGCCTCATGACGTGGGTGTATATAAAGGAGCGTAGAGATCGAGCGCTCCTGATCAGTCTTCCTAGAGTGTCACGCTGGAGTACATATATTTAGATGAGCTCTTTGTTAACGTGTAACACTTTCACCACCATGCCGAAACGATATACAACTTTGCCGTTGTCCACCACGTTGGCCATTGTTGTCCAGCGTCGTAATACGACATGGCAACTGCAGCGAGTTCTCTTGAGTGGAATGTTCTTTGCATGGGCTCATTGGTGATCCACGCCGTAGGAGGGATTGCTGGTTGCAAACCGGTATGTTATTATATTTATAGTCTGGTAGCGATGTATGTTGCACCTCACCCAAACTTTGAGGCTATCCAATTGACGGAATGCCGGATCTCCATGGACCGAAAAATCCTGGTACACGTCCCGTGCGTCACGTTTGAGAACATGTCGTTCATAGTTTTGCTAATCCCTCCAGATAACCTTGAGATAGTCTGATCGCCTTCGCTTACGACCCCCATCTTGGTCAGTCATCTGTGTCATCCAGTCGGATGAGCAATCTCAGACGCGATTCGCGGTAGACCAAGACCGGGAGATTTCTCCATGTGAGCGCCTCTTCCAACAGAGATCGTTATATGCTTTGCGCTCTCCATGGGGTAGAGGAGCACCTGCCTCACTCAGCTAGTCGTGGATGACTGAGTCGGGCTTCCGAGCCTCCGCGGATAATGCCTGCAGTCCCGATGCAGACGGGGCACCTTGCACCGAATGGATTCCTCCGGTACGCACAGTCCGATACGAATTTGAAGAAGATCCCGAGCAAGCTCAGTGCTCGGGTCTTCAGTCTCGGCCTGATAGAGGAGCTGATGAGTCGACCTAGGAGGTGTCCGGTGGGCAAATAAAGCCGGCACATCACGTGCCGTCAAGCCAGGGACATAAATGTTTTGATGGAGATGCTGATGAATCTCCACTGGCCTATTGGGTGACCACCAGTCAGGGACGAAGTTAGGTAATTGTGTACGTTGTGGTTGTTCAAGACAAGCTGTCTTGACACGAGTGGTCTACCATGTTATGTACGACATCTTCACATGTTGCCAATAGCCGTTCGCAATAGGAACGCCACAATGGGAGACTGTCTTCGATGGAAAGAGGAGTTGCTCCAATTTCTGGGACAGTTCGCAATTTCCGCGGGCGACCTCTGAGAAGTCCGGCTCTGTCCACCCGATGAGGCGCTTCAATTGGAACCGGCCTTCTTCTCCGGTCGCCGAAACCTTTCAACCAAGAGGCTTCGCTCTACCATGTTATATACGACATCTTCACATGTTGCCAATAGCCGTTCGCAATCGGAACGCCACAATGGGAGACTGTCTCCGATGGAAAGAGGAGTTGCTCCAATTTCTGGGACAGGTCGCAATTTCCGCGGGCGACCTCTGAGAAGTCCGGCTCTGTCCACCCGATGAGGCGCTTTAATTGGAAGGCAAGGAACCGGCCTTCTTCTTCGTTGTTGACGCCCTTAAGCGCGCTCTCCAGTGACATCTCCTCAAGGAAACCGGCAAATGCCACGATTACATGCTGAAGACTTTCGACTGTGCCAAAGCGTTGCGAAAACCAACTCTGTTCCCATTGGCCTTCTGTCTCAAGATCTTGCATGTAGTTTTTGACTCGAGGATCTTGGAACATACAACGAAATAGCTCTGCGGCTCTGCCGTTGTGACGAGAGTTGGTTGATTGATGAGATCAGGACTACTCCCCAATGCCACACCCTTCCCTCCCTCCTCCCTCACCATCCAACAATCTCCCAGAAAAGCATTCCAACGACCAACAACAAACCCGGGGCCAGTACTCAAGCCCCAGCGACCGAGCCCATGGTGGCTCAGCGCCTTTCTCGTCCATTGGCGGGAAATTCGAGAGCTCCCCTTTTCGTGGACTCGCCGGACGATTGAGGGGACACCGTGTAAACAAAGTATATGAATATATATGTATATTCTCCATCCTGTGTAGTATCTCAAAGAGAGGAGGAGATAGAGGTGGGACTAGACGGAGATGAAAGAGGGTTTGCCAGGTAAAGCCAAAGTGAGAAGAGAGTACGATTCACGATTCTATTTTTGTAGCACGGAGGCCGACCGGGGGGGAGCGAGTGTGGAAGTGAACTTTGCACCCGAGATTTACAGCCTGCAGGGACACTCTTCATCAGCCTTCGGGTACTAATAGAATCACATTTCATGAAGAAAGCCTTACCATCTGCGTAGAACCTGCACTAGGGATACATCTGAACTGAGTCCGACATCGCACGCAGCGTAGAATAGGCTATGTGGTGTAATGGAGGGCTGTGTTGTGAACGTTGATGTGAAGCACCACCGCTGCAAGCTCTTCGAAAGTCATACTGATCATCTGCTCTGCTTTCTGGCAATGATGGCTAAGGGAGTGCAAGGGCGTCTTCTTGATGAAGAACCATGTATATAAAGACATTGGCATCACTGTACTGTGCACACAAGAGCATAATATAATGATAAGAAGGAAGAAGGAAAGGTGTACATGTGGTAGTATTTGTATGTATAAGAGAATGTTATAATGATGAGAAAGTAGGAAGGAGGAAGGTGGAAGATGGTGGAATATATAGACATGGAAGCCTCTCGGAGCATAGTGACATACAAAAAAGAGTGACAAGAGCCACGTAAGCCGGTGTGATACTGAGGGGTATGAAGTCCGGATTTGTGAATTCAATAAAGTGAATTCCGAGAGCACGGACTGTGTTTAAGGACATATGAAAACATATTCACATAAGCCACGTACGCCCGCCGGATATTGAGGGGTATGAAGTTTGGACTTGTGAATCCAATAAAGTGAATTCGGAGAGCACGGACTGTGTTTAGGCCTAACAGGAGGAGAATATCAAAAAAGTGTCAAGAAAGTGTCTGCTGAGAATTGAGGGGAGATGTGAAGTTGTGAATTTGAGGGGCGTGGAATTGGAGGGGGCGAAATTGAAGGGGCACGTGCAACTTCGTGGTGGTGTTTAATTAGGAAGGGTTTTGTGATCCAATGAAATAAAGAGAGGCTGACAGAAACAGTCATGGAAATGTTTTCAAGTGATTTCTCTCCAGCAGGGAACAGAAAAAAATAGAATAAATCCAAGCAGGTGACCATTCGATTTATGCGCCACCGCTTCCAGCCTATCAGAAGAGTGAGTGGTCTTCCTGCTAATTAGGATGTACTATAAGCCCATATCTTTATCAACAGGCAAAGTATCTTTCCACTCCGAGAGAAGCGGAGCACCATGACCGTCTTACTCTGGTTTCCTAGTATAGCTGCTTGGATTATGCAGCAAGTCTTAGGTCAACTGCAGTACATAGAGGAGAAAAGCCTGGCCTTTTGGTCTGTTGTAGGAGTCGATAGATCTGTATCAAAGGATGACTAAGGTATGTTTAGTAGTCTTTAGATAATTCTTGAAACAATGTAAGAACACAAAATGCACACTGCTCCGTCATGAGATGGCTGGACCTCTTACTGCATGTCCTGCACGGAAAAGTGTCCGGACGATTAAAATATGATGTATAAGATTTGAAAGTCCAGCGTACTTAGAGAGCGCGGCCATCTCGCTGGACCTGGTAAGCTACGTCTTCGTGCTCTAGATCTTACCATTAAGTCACCCACATCTTCGCCCCCTAGAAAAAAAACACTGCCATATGAGACGGGACCTAGATTCATATCCCCTAGCGCATATAGCAAGTAAAGATCAAAGATAGCTTTACACAACCACGGATTTGTTGACGAGCATGTATCTTCGTTGTGCAGGAAGCCTGTGATTCGGATCTTTCTGTTTGCTGCAGCGGGCAATGCGGATAAAGAGAACAACTTTTTACTTCTTTGATTTCCAGCATACATGTGGTTGTACAAAAAGGAGCTAGCTTTGCTTTTTCACACGGCATGGACAACCTTTTGCCCGTCACCCTCTTTGTTCGGAGGTGGATTGGCTACGCTCTCGGGTTCGGTTTGGATTCTTGGCCTATACATGGAAGCCTTGATCTTTGCATCATATTCGCGCTCTCTCCGGCATTTCTCCTTCCATTTCAGCTGATCCTCAGCGTAAATCTGCGCTCCCTTTGGATTGAGAAGAATTGCCCGAAGTCCCTCGGCAAAATCCTGTCGGTCCGCTTTCGTCCATAGATGGTCTTCCGACTCCATAACTGGGGTTTCGACAACAATCTCAACGTCTGTCAATGGCAAGGTCGAGAGCTTCTTCAGACCATCAAAATGCGTGGTGATGTACAGAAGGTCGTGGCTTTTGGAGTATTCATAGCTTCCAAAGAGCAGCTTATGCTCCATATTCAAACGGAGACGTCGTAAACCAGAGAGAGAGCGGACCAGTGCCATATTGAGAGACTTGTTCCATTGGTAGTCGACCCATTCCATCTGCAAGCGAAGACTCTCGATTAAGCGCTTCTGGTGAATGGTCCGGGTCATCATGAAGCGTCTGAACGTCACAGAATCGGCAAAGGAGAAAGTGTTGGATGTCCATAGTATATTGTTAGCTTCAACATATATCTGCCGACATGACCGAAGGACACTAAGGCGCATCATCTCATGGTCGAAATAGCCCCACTTCCCGTGAAATTCTTCTGGTTCAGGAGTGTGATAGCCAAGATCCGACTCGCAAGCGTGGTGTGACTGCAATAAAAAGGTTTCTCCGTCCGAGCTAAATCTTCTGTCTTCCTGAGCCTCCGGGCAATCCCTTTCGCAAACCACGTGCCTCCAAGCGCTTCCACATGTTTCATGGAGCTGCCGAGACCAAGTCATCGCACTATGCAACTCCTCATTCGTCTCAAAGCTAAGTTCGTCGTCATAGAGGTAGCGAAAATGTATCAAACGATTCCCAAGCACCTCACTCCATATATTATTGCGGATCTCGAGGGGCAGTCGGAGCAGCGGTGAAGTCAGTGCATTCTGGTTGATACTTAGAACGATATGTCAGTGACCGCATCGCTTGATCTGAGATTGGGTAAGATACAGTGCCTTGGTAGCGGCGTTCTTAGGAGCAGAGAAGGCAACCCGCTTCCTGCCCTTTCGCCTGTTGAAGGTCTTCTCCTCCGGACTCTTTCGCTTGGTCATGATACGGCACAATGAATCACCAACTTTGGCTCGGTCGCTTATAGATGTCTAAAGTAATCAATTGGTGCTGCGGAAGCCATTCGATGTAGACAGGACGTTTGTAGCACTAATGACGCGTCTAAAGATCCTAAGCAAGCTTGACGCGCCCTGAACTGATGTATCTTACCTTAGGTACCTTACCTTACTTAAGTAAGTTACTACTCTAGCGGTAACTTATATCAGGGCAGCTTCGCCTGTCACCCTACAATTGTACCGAGAACACGTCTTTTGAAGCTATATCTAATCTACGCTACTGTCCCCTTCATGTAAATACCGTGATTTAAGTACAGGCGCTTGAGGGTGAGATTCTATCGCCCTCCGTCACCGTATCCCTACATAGCTTATCCTAGCTCACCCTCTCCTAGCTGCGATCACCTTTAGAAGGAGAGCCGGAGAAATAGGGATACAAATAAGCATCATAGATTGTCGACCGTCCGTTATCCTCCTGCGGTTTTTGTTTGGAGTCAGATTCTACTACCTTACGAGGTTATCACCATCGACTTTCCTTCCCTCGGAGCGTTTGGGACATCGACTAAAGCAAAACTTGTTGGAAATAAAATAACGTCCAGAAAATAGTACCAGTGGTGATAGTAATATGATGAAGCAAAGCAGATGTAACAGTGCTAGAGCTATACAATAGATTTATAGAATAGATGAGGCCTTTGAAAGGTGTCTGATATATGGGATCTCATGGACTCGGACCTAACAGGTATGCAATCCAAAATCCTTTCCCTACATCTCCTGTTGTTCACAATGACTCCGGGAGGATACAAAATATTGGAGCTCATGCAGTGGTTGCTATCGGAGGTTTCCTGCGACATTACTCGCTGGCCTGCCAGCATGGCTCTTCTTGCAGCGTGATTATGCGTGTCCAAATCGTTCTCGCAGTAGAAAAAATCTCCTTGACAGACCACGAAATGTGGGCTTGTCCAGCAGTAGACCTCTAATTCAATAGGCCAGAGCTAGAGCGCCCATAGAGAAGTGACCACCACCGCCACCAATTGTCCGAGTCAGTTCCTGAAAAGATAAGGTTCAGATATGGTCTCCTCTGGCTTTGGCGACTTCAGCGAAGTCTACTGACTGAGAGCGGGCAGCTGATGCGTTGCTGAAGACCCTACCATTGAAAAAGTACCTCATGATCATGAACTTTCTTATCCTCGCTGACGTTCGTCATAAACGGAAGACCTATAGGGAAGATGAGATTTCAGGCGTGAGACTGGCTGGGATGCTGGATCGACCGCAGGACAAAATCAAAGGGCCACAATTTTCAGCTGGTTCTTCCGTAATCCAATCATACTTTTAATCGAACCAGCGAAAAAATTGTTTGGCCAAAATTAGGCACCGTCTTATTTAGGCGCATCCAGGACCTGTGCGACAAACCCACTGGAAAATCTGGCCATCTGCTCGTATGCAACGGCGAAGCCATTGTTTTCCCCGTAATATGGGTCGGCCACCTGTTCCCTTCCCTTTCCACCAAAGTCTCCAAACAACATCACCTTTGCCGACAGCTTGTCTTTGGTCATTCCAGCGTGGTTATTCTTGATTGATCGTGTCCTCAACCGCAGTAGGTCATGCTCATTCGATTTATCCATCGCCAGTATATAATCGAAATTATCAAAATCTGCGACTTGTATCTTGCGTGCCGAATGCTCGTAGTCCACGATGCCGTTATCCTGCAGTGTGGTCATTGTTCGTGGATCCGGAGAGTCGCCCTCGTCTATGAATTCCCAGAATCAGCGTCGATCGTGCAGGACAACGTCCTAAACCTCCTGTTAGTTGTACGTACGATAGGCTCCTGTACCGCACGAATCGATATGACCAAGACGCTGGTCCGAAGCCGTAACAGAGCGAAATACGGCTTCGGCCATTGGAGAGCGACATATATTGCCTAGACAGACGAAAAGCACTGAGATTGGCCGTGAGGAAGCCGTGGAAGTCTTTGCAATCGTTCCATCTGCAGATATTCCGTGCTTTTGCGATGTATGGACAGTGTGATTCAAGAAAGAATCAGTGGTCAGGTTATGTAAGGCTGCCATGGTCATTGGATGGAATCCTCTGGGAGTGGCTACTGGCGGATCTATCTATCAGAGTCCCTCAAACGTGGGGGTTCGGATATGGTCCGAGATCTTGGCATGTACGGTGTACCACAATACCTTTGTCTTTTCGTGTCGCAGTGTGGCTGAGGCTTAGGAAGCTTACGGGGCTCGGGGTGGTTACTCTATTTACGGACTACAGGCAACACCCTTGAACCTTCCCTCCCCAATCCAATCTCCGCCCACTATATAAGTGTTTCAACGTCCTCATGAAACCGCAAGGCTTTCCTCTTGCTACTGCAGATTCACCAAAGTCACACAATCATTATGCATAGTGAGCACACTACTAAATAGAGACTTTGAAGCTATTCTCGAATTTAGGCGCGGCGCACATTGTTTACTAGCTTGTGAAGTAGCCTTGCCCTTCATCCTTTGCACATGCATTCTTAACAAAGACAGGTTCCAGTGTCTCATATTGCCTTTGTTTCATTGGCTACCGTCATCTCCTCCATTCCTCCTGCGACAGTCATTGTTCCTCGCCTACTTCGCCCCAATCTTTTTGTGACGTCCGCTCGCCATGTCATACAATCGCTTAGGTACTGCTGTTTGATTCTACCCTCCATCGTCTTTGTTCGAATCGACTCCATAGACTCGCGCGCTGGCAGCTTGCTTCTCTGATCCCATAACATCTACGTAAACCTCACATACGCTGATCCTTTAAATCTCACAGATCCCTTCAATCAAAATCCAGAAGACGAAGAGTACAACGGCCACCCCATGGATCCTCGCCACGCCGCTGGTCGGACGCCTTCTCCAGGTCAGCCCCTTCATGGCTATCAATTAGAAGAAGGACCATACAGACCGCATCAGACCCCAATACAAATGCAGATGGGGCAGGGCGACAGATTGGCCGCGCAGCCGACCTACTCCGTTCAGAATATTGGAAATTCATATGACCACAATGAACATTATGAGGCGCAAAACCCAGTCTCAGCTCACGACTATGGTTATGGTGGAGGCGAATATGCGATCTCTCCAGAAGACCACCATGACCAGTACTTTACGGAGCCGTATGAGCCCCACCCACAAGACCAGGGACAATACTACGATGATAATGACCACCAGCCCATATTGCAGCCTGATAATGCGTATGGACCTAATCCGCAGGATCCCGGCCCTGGTCTTACCGGCGCCTACGATGGTGTTCAACCCGGCCCGAATCCTAGTCCGGCGCCAATCAGACGATGGAAGACTGTGAAGGAAGTTCAGCTGTTTAACGGAAATCTTGTCCTTGATTGTCCCATACCACCTAAGCTGTTGAGCCAAGTCCCGCATGCGCAGGCCCCTGAAAGAGACGAGTTCACACACATGCGATATTCGGCAGCCACCTGTGATCCTTCAGAGTTCTACGACTCGAGATTCACGCTGCGGCAACGGCTGTTTGCCAAGCCTCGAAATACAGAGTTGTTCATTGTAGTCACAATGTACAACGAAGATGAGTTTCTATTCGCGAGGACCATGACGGGTGTATTCAAAAATATTGAGCATATGTGTTCGCGGACGAACAGCAAAACGTGGGGAAAAGAGGCCTGGAAGAAAATCGTGGTGTGTATAGTCAGTGACGGACGTGCGAAGATCAACCCTCGAACCAGAGCTGTGCTAGCAGGTCTGGGTGTGTATCAAGATGGTATTGCCAAGCAGCAAGTTAATGGCAAGGACGTGACAGCACACATCTACGAATACACGACCCAAATAGGCATGGAGCTGAAAGGCAAGACTGTCCAACTCAAACCTAAGGGAGCTACCCCTGTGCAAATGGTGTTTTGCTTGAAGGAAAAGAATCAAAAGAAAATCAACTCCCATCGGTGGTTCTTCCAAGCCTTTGGTCGCGTCCTGGACCCAAATATTTGCGTCCTCTTGGATGCTGGTACAAAGCCAGGAAAGGATTCCATTTACCACTTATGGAAAGCCTTCGATCTAGAGCCCATGTGCGCCGGCGCCTGTGGCGAGATCAAGGTCATGTTGAGTGGGGGCAGGAAGCTCCTTAATCCATTGGTCGCAACACAGAATTTTGAATATAAGATGAGCAACATACTGGACAAACCGCTGGAGTCAGCTTTCGGGTTTATTTCTGTCCTGCCCGGGGCTTTCTCTGCCTACCGCTACATAGCGCTGCAAAACGATAAGACCGGTCAAGGCCCCCTCGAGAAGTATTTCAAGGGTGAGAAAATGCACGGTGCAAATGCTGGTGTATTCACCGCGAACATGTACCTGGCCGAAGATCGAATTCTGTGCTTTGAGCTCGTAGCAAAGCGGAATTGCAGATGGATTCTCCAATATGTCAAATCATCTACGGGTGAAACTGATGTACCGGATGCCATGGCCGAATTCATTATGCAGCGAAGAAGATGGTTGAATGGGAGTTTTTTCGCAGCCATCTACGCCTTGGTACATTTCTATCAGATCTCACGAACTGATCACAGCTTTTTGAGAAAGATAATGTTTCTCGTCGAGTTCACCTACCAAACCATCAACATGATCTTCGCATGGTTTGCTATAGGTAATTTCTTCCTGGTCTTTCACATCCTTACCAACTCCCTCGGCGACAAAGATCTTCTCTCCACCACAGGCCACATTCTTGGAATCGTCTCCGAATGGGCATACCTTGCCATCCTTCTCACTTGCTTCGTCCTGGCGCTAGGCAACCGGCCCCAGGGCTCTAACAAGCTTTACATGAGCCAAGTTTATTTCTGGTGCGGCATAATGGCCTACCTGTTATTCGCTTCCGTCTTCATTACGGTCCGCTCTATTCAAATCGAGACGGCTCAGAAGGGCTTCAACGTCAAAGACCTCTTCGCCAACCAACTCTTCTTTACCCTCATTGTGTCCCTACTATCAACCTATATCCTCTATTTCGTCATCTCCTTCCTCTTCTTCGATCCTTGGCATCTCTTTACCAGCTTCATTCAGTATCTCCTCCTCACGCCAACCTACATCAACATCCTCAATGTTTACGCTTTCTGCAACACTCACGATATCACCTGGGGCACCAAAGGCGATGACAAAGCCGAAAAACTCCCCTCCGCGAATCTCAAACCCGGCGGCAAAGTCGACGTCGCTATCCCGCAAGACGATGGTGACCTGAATGCTCAATACGACGCCGAAATGCGCACCTTCGCTACAAAGCCTGTCAAGGAGGTCAAAGTCGTCAGCGAGGCGGAACGCCAAGAAGATTATTACAAGGGATTTAGAAGTGCGGTTGTGCTTTGCTGGATGTTCTGTAATTTGGCTCTTGCAGCGGTGGTGTTGGGTGTGGGGGGCCTGGAGACTGTAAAGGTCGGAAAAGAGACGACGGATGGGGCGCAGAGGAGTACGATTTATATGGCCGTGGTGCTGTGGTCAGTGGCAGGACTGTCGCTTTTTAGGTTCATTGGGGCCGTATGGTTTTTGATTGTTAGATTGGTGAGTCTTGTCCCCCTTTACCCGATGCTCCCCTTTCAGGCCCATTGCTAATACATGTGCTGCAGTTCCGAGGCGTCTGATTGGGATCGTCATCATCGCGTGTCACGACCGCATCGGAGTCCATGTATGTGAAGCGTTTTGAAATTGCATCATGTCTGCAGTTAATACCCCGTGCATATACAGCGTGGCGTTTTGAAAATTAGATCCAGAACCTCAGCACTTGAGCGTTCAATAAGAGATTTAACGGCCGTGAAATCATACGGTCTGCATCGTCCCACACTACTTATACACCGTGAATCATCAACTCATCAAACAGTACGCTCCCTTTCTTCTCCCTCTTGTAGTCTGATCCGTCCCACAGCCCTTCGCTCTTCCCACCTATCCTGCGCCCTGAAACTCCAATGGCAAAGCATCCCTGCCACAAATCCGATAGCATCGTTCTTGAAAGCCAGTATCCCCGCCACAGTCATAAACATGATCGCCCACCGCCTCTTCCTCTCCTCCTCCGCCAATTCCCTCCCTTTAGCACCCCCACCCTCTTCCCCTAAGCTACCCAAATCCCTAGACCGAGCAGTATTCAAACTTTCCCCAACACCCACTAGCTCTAAACCTGCCGCGATGACCAAGATACACAACAGGACATTCGGAAACCCGTTGAAAATTGACAGTGCGATTTCGCTGGCGAAGAGGCCGAGCAGGAGTTTCAGCAAGCCGAGAAATATAATGCTGGCGCCTGAGCGCGCTCCGAAGCGGTATTGCGCCGCCAGTCCCCCGGAGCCGTGGCAGACGGGCATGGCGCCGAACCAGCAGCCTACGAGGTTGATGGCCGCGACGCTGAGGCCTATACTTGTTGTTGAGGGCGTTTGGATGTGTGGGAGGAGGTCTTGGGCTAGGAACGCAACGGCGATGACGGAATTGAGGGTTGTGAGGGGTAGCTGGCCGATGCCGGCTTCTAGGGTGCCCTTGGAGAAGTCTTGGGGGGAGGGGATGAAGGTGGAGGGGTGCCAGATGGTGAAGCCGGGTCTGGAATCGACGGCCCAGTCTGAGTAGAGCCAGTCAGTGCCTATGACGGATATGGTGCCGATGAGGAAGATTATGAGGGCAAAGGGGAAGCGGCGGAAGGTTGAGCTGGCTAGTAAGACTAGGAAGGCGAGGATGAGGACGACTGGGTTAGCACCGGTGCGGTCGAAATGGGGGTAGAGATTTCCAGCGGATATGATCAGGGATAGACCGGTGCCGACTTGTATTCCCTTGACTACCGGGATAGGGATTCTTTCGGTAAACCAATGTATCAGTCCTGTGATACTCAGCAATCCTACAGCAGCGGCGACGAAGATGCCCGCGCTCGCTATCTCGGCTTGGCTAAAGTTTCGTGCTAGAGCTACGGCCGCGATCGCTTTCATGGGCTGCACAGGCAAGGGAATGCCAAAAGCTAGACCGGTCAGGATATTGGCGAGTCCGTTGAAGACGAGCGTGCTGGAGATGGAGATGGTCCCATTTTGCGTCAGAGCGATGAGAATGGGGAGAAGGGTGCCGGTGTCACCGAAGGAGCCGGATATCTCGGTGAGGGGCTGGCGGTAGAAGGTCTCTAGGTTGTATCGCTGGGTTTGGTAGAAGTCGGTCTTTGCTTTCTGGGTGGACTCTTTCAGGACTGTCAGGTAGTGGGACCGCCTTGAAGGCGCTGGGGTTGGGTCGTCTACGTTAGGCATGGTGTGGTGATCCATGTTATCCTGCGGGCTGACGAAAGATTTGTAGAAATGCCATCGTCTAAGGAAGCCCAGAAAGGTCATCTGCATGGGCGCCGCGGATGTGGCTTGGACCTAGTCGCTAAAGCGCTTAACGCGTTAACATGTTCCTCTTAACTAAAGTAAGTAAACTCAAGTAAGTAGAATTCATGTTGCGTCTGCTTGGATGTTGCCAGTAAAGGCTCTGCCATCCTCGTCATGAGTCTCTCCAATCCGCGAAAGCGGCTGCTTCAATCAGGTGCGTACTGTTTCCACTCATTCACGATTTAACTGATGCCACTGACCGCCTTCCAATAGGCAACTCCCTTCTCCCCAAGTCCCACTTCCACCCTCTCGTCGCATGTCCTTACCGCCACCAGCGGCGAACCGCCCTAGCAGACTTTCTCAAAAATCCCTTCAATCCCTTCAAATCCCGGAGAAAAAGACAGCCCCTCGACCCTTCGTCACTTGAGTTTGTCAACGCAAAAGAAGCCGCGAAAGCCAAGCAAAAAGAAGAACGCTCCAAGCTTCCCAAAACTGGCGGTATAGCACCAGGTTCCATTCTCGATACACTCGATCCGCAAAAACCAGATACACAAGGTGAAAAAAGTAAAGGCCTCATCCGCGACCCGAAAAACATGGCAGCGGCGCTCGACCCGACGCCCAGAGCTAGGGAACGATGGGAGCGGAAAATGGTGATTCGAGAGGTGAAGAACCGGTGGCGTATGAGCAAGACGGTAAAGCTAGCGAGGACGGAGAGAAGCCATTTGAGCAAGAGCGCATTCTTCAAGACGAGCGTGAAGAAGCTGTTCCCGCTTGCGAACCAGATCACAGGGAAGCCGTTGAGCGAAGCCATGGTGCAGATGCGTTTCAGCAAGAAGAAAGCGGCGCAGGACGTGCTGAGGCATTTGGAGTATGCGAGAGATCAAGCGGTGGCGATTAGAGGGATGGGGTTGGGGCAGGTGCAGGGGCCGTCGGAGACGGCGGACAGTCAGGGAACGGAGGAGCCGCAGGAGCCGAAGCAGGAAGAAGAGCGGTTGGTAATACAGGATAAAAACGGCAAACGGCGAACCATCACCGACCGATCGGCCATGTACGTCGATGAGGCGTGGGTAGGAAGGGGCCCTTTTGGTAGGGGCCTCGACCATCGGGCCAGAGGCCAGATCAATCGTTTGAGGCTGCCTTATACTAGTAAGTCTCCATCATTATTCCTGCTTGAATTACCCCCTTTGGCAGAACAGTATATATCAAAAATAGGGACATGGACCACTGATTCTCACTTCATTTAGGTATTTCTGTGGTGCTGAAGGAGGAGGCTACGAGGATTCGCCAGGCCAAAGATAGGGAAGAGAAGAGGCTGAGGAAGAAGGTTTGGGTGCCGTTGCTCGATAGACCTGTTACGGCGCAGAGGCAGTATCCGCTGTGGTGATTGTAGCGAGGCGATTGGAGCTGGTTGTATATCACTCAGACTATGTAATTTTTCTTGAGCTTTCAACCATTGCATCCATCCTCTCCTCCCCCGCTCTGCTCTGCAGGAGCAATCAACCCATCCTTCCTTCCTTTTCAATTCGCCAGTCTGCACTGCACGTCCCCTAGCATTTCCCTCGATAGAGATACAAATTGTAATTCCATCACGAATGGATATTTCATCAACTGCTATTGTCTTATCGGCGTGATATCTATTGACCGTTTGAAAGGAAGTACGTTCGTTCAGCATTTTAGGTAGCACGCTCACTGGCTTTTGGGGCTGAGGGATGGAGGTCGTATGGTTGGGTGGGATTGGGTGGGGGAGTTTTGTTTTTTTTTTTTTTTGGGGAAGGGGGGGGGTGGGGGGGGGGGGGGGGTANNGTTGGGGGGGGTTGGGGGGGGGGGTTTTGTTTTTTTTTTTTTTTGGAGAAGGGAGGGGATTGGTGGGTGGTGGAGGTATGGGTGGAAGGGAGGGAGTTCATGATGGAGTGCGGAGGTGAGTCTGTCAGGCGGTCGTTCGCTCAATGGATCCATATTACCAGTCACGATACTTCCCATCATCTACTCTTCCGCAAGTCCTGCGTTACTCTTCAAATCATTCCTCTTATGCATGTCCCAAATCTTGCAATGACTCTCAGTGCGCCAATCACTCTGGCTAGCAAGTGGTATTGATCAGAAGGGCTTGTTTTCGATTTCGATTTCGATTGAGATGGACAAGGCTATGTATGCTGATCACGAGGATTTATTTATTGTACTTGGTATGTGAATCATCGCAAGAGGTGTGGTTGAACTATTGACAGGGCATGATGGCTTCGAAGATAAGAGAGGAGAACAAGGAAAGAAGGAGGGAACACGAACAAAGCCACAACTCCGTTTTTCACTCCTTCGCTATGCTTGACATCTTCTTTCCTCCCTTCCTACATGCCTTCCGTGCATCATTTACTTGGCAAGTTGGCTAGCCAGACAGCGGGCTGTAATTGCTTCGCTACTCATTTCGTGGACACCGCCATCTTCCCCTTCCTCAACCTCTTCCTCATTGTCTTTGTCATCCAGGAATGAGGACTCTCCTTCGGAACCGTGCTTTTCGAAGCCGCGTGTGAGACGACGGCGATGGCGGCGCTTGGTGAGGGGGGCTTCGGAGTCGGAGACTTGGTCGACGGCTTTGCGCTTGTGGTGCGCGGTGGCGTTGTCGGTGGGTGGGGTCTTGCGCTTTTCGATCGCGGTAGAGGTGTTGATGTCGGTGTCGGGGGTTTGGAGCTTTTTGGAGGCCGAGGGGGAGCGAGAGGTCTTGGGGGTCTTGGCTGGTGAGCCCTTTTTGGCGGCCATCTCTTGAATGTATTTGGTGTTTGCATGCGTCTTTCTTCTAAAGACGGACTGGGTGATTTTTTTGTAGCCTGATTCTTTCTTCGGGGTAGGCTTCTTGGCTTCTTCCGCTTTTTGGACGCAGGGAAGGAACTCGACGCCTGGGAACGTTTTGTGCTGTACTTCTCGTTTCTTGTACTCTGCTTCCTCAAACTTGTTCGCGATCACGTTGAGAACGTCGCGGATCTGGGCAAAGGACTTGTTGGCGCCAAGGTGAGGGAGCAGGAAACGCTCCCAGCAGGATGAGAGATGGTTCGTATAGCCAGTACCATCCTTGTTCTCTTTATCCAGAGCAATCTTCTCTGTTTTGCGCAAAGAGATGGTCCAGGTGTGGATCTTGCCCCAGTCTTCAAATTTATCGAGCTGCTCATGAACCAGATCAAGCTGGGTGATATGCCAATTCTGAACTAACTCTGCGCGATACTTCTTTCGCTGGTAGTGTTTTCGGCACCAGAAGATCCAAAGATCTTCCGGCAGCTCTCGTGTGCAGGCCTTGTTGCGGCCAAAGATGTGGGATACAACTTTGCGGTGGTCGCTAGAGTTCGCGAGGCAAGTGGCGACTGCGACGCATTTCTCATCAATCTGTTGAGGGGCATCGTTATTATTGTCTGTGACCTCTGCGGCATCATTCTGCTAGTCATTAGCACCAATACTGGGAATGCAATAAAGGCTAGGGGAAGCACTAACCTGAGCTCCATCGCCAATGCTATTGTCACTATTGGTGTTGTCATCGTCTTCCATTCCCGACTTTTCCATTCCAGGGCACTATAATCATGGTTGTTTAGCATTGATCTCGAATGTAATAGACCATCTAGAGACTTTTCACTTACACAGGCCCCATGACCGACGATCATATCAGTGTTGACGCTATCTGAGTCGGAAGCCTCTACATATTCACGCTATGCAAAGTTAATCCCTACCCTTGTGAGTTTGCTTGTACTACTGACCTTAGGATCAGCATGGGAGCGGTACACAGCACTGACGCTCTCTGTGCTGAATCTATCTTGGTCCTATTCTGTGTCAGCTTCCTCTAACAAAATGGACACTGAATACGCTCAAGAGCGGCTAGATTACTGACCTGGACTCCATGATTGGTCCCAGCACTATCGTGAATGCTGGCAATGCTCTTTACGGCAGTATCGGTAACGGGCTTCCAGGGAGCCACAAGGTCGGCGTAATCATCAGGAGAATACAAAGACGACATAGTAGAAGACATAGAGAAGACGAAGAGAAGTCAAAAGCTCTGTGCAGACACCGATATGTAAAGTGGATAGTGTTTTAATACTTGCAGGTCTGAAATTCGTCGCAGTTAAAAGCTGCACCGGAGACGTTCGAAGTTGGATGTTTGTGGTGATATTGGGAGTTGCGTAGGAGACGAGGAGAGACGAGCTATTTTTATGGTTGAGGAGTTATGATGTGTTAACAACTAGTGTCCACGATCAGAGGAAAAATGTGAATATGCGTGCAGGTGTTGAGATTAATCTCCGCACATAATTTTCCCCTCATCATACTTGTTCTTCACATAGAGAACGTCTCTACGATCAGAGGAAAATGTGACTATGAGTGTGGGTGCTAAGATGTCCCATATCCCCTCTCCGTAGCCAGTCTACCCCTCATCATGCTTGTTCTTCACAAAGAACATGGGCGCTAAAACATTTGGAAGACGGGGCAAGTGCACTTCGTCGACTCCTTGTAAGCCTTGCGCGAGATTACGAACCAATAACAGGCTTGACATGATCTGAAACTGGAAGGTCTATGACAGACGGAAATTTGTTTCTGAACAAGTGAAGACGGGGGAACAGAAAACCAATCAGAGCAGAGAGGTGGCAACCTCGTTTTGGCATGTCTAGCCAGATGCGCACCTCATAATCCTCAGTTTTTGATGCCATCTCACTGCTGCACAGCTTCCGATGAATGAATCCTGTTTGCATTAATAGGACTGCTCTATAAGTACTCCATCCCAACAGAGGTTTTGCTACAAAGGAACAAGCAGGCGTATCCGAGGTACATGGTTTTGCTGGAGGAGTGTCTCGTGGCTCTTGACGTCACATCTATTCGAAGTGTGGCACAGTTTGAAGAGTAACTGGGGGGACTATTAAATCCATTGGCACTGCAGCATCAAGGCACAGTCACAGTGTCATCCTTTACCTGCCTTGTAAGCGCCGGCCAGAAATTACGGCTCCTAACGTAGTGCGCTAGATGGGATCAGCATAAGGTACCGAGCGTCAAGGTACTTTAGCAGCCGATATTAATTGGTAGGACCTTTGATAATGTGAGATGAAGTTAACCATGTCGAAGACCAAAGTACTGGAATAATCCAAAGACTTGGTAGCTTGACCGATGACATTCTTACCGGGTACAAATAGTTAATCAGCACAAGGACAAGGACAACGCTATTAATGATTACCTGATGATTGAAACATTATTTGAAGCTTGACTTTTCTGGCGAGTCTGATCAAGTCCGTCTGAAAGTCACCCGTCAGGCACAGAGTAGGCTAGCTCTTTTGTAGCTAGCGTTGGCTTGTTCGCTACGGACGAGCCGACGAGCCGAAACCAGGGGGGCAGGTAAAGTAACCTTTAAACCTGGTAGGGATTAAGGGAAACCCGGGGATGAGGAAGTTGCTCATGTGCCTTTGAATTTTTGATCTCGGGACCTTGCGTGTCCCAGAAATAATAAGAATCATAATATTATTATTATTATCTTATTATCATTAACGGTGTCACATCATCTCAAATGTTTTGCCTTTTCTCTGTAAAGTAGGTAGTTTCGACATGGGCCCTGCAGTCTACCCCTCATCCAGCGCAGGAGATGGAAATACTTAGGTAGCAGTGCTACCTTACTTCCCCTCTCTTTCCGTCTCTCCAATGTCATAATTATATTATTTCACGGCCGAAGAGGGCAAGAGGGAGGCAGACTGCAGTCGTCTCATGACTTTGGCCCGGTTTCAGCCTTGCCTCATGATGAGGGGAGCTACTCTTATTGCTGGCTGATGCGCCCCTCATATTTTTATCCACTCCATAACACTTTCACCTCACACAACCAATCTCAGCTGCATTCTCTTTGTCACAACTCCACAAAGGGTGGCATCATGCCCCGTTTTCCTTTTTTTTTGGCTCTATCTAACGGTCCATACATCTTAAGCCATATGTGGTACCGCTTATAGATAAGGTTCATGACACAGACTCTGGTCACCTATGTGCCGATGAAGCCACATAGTCAGCATTGTTCCGCGACGTCAAACGCATGAGCTCAAATTTCCCATAACACAACCTGCCAGCCGTAGCCCCACTTGAAACCTTTTCCGCCGAGCTTGGCGGACAAAGCTGGTCATAGTGTATAGCCACTCGTTGAGTATTTTGGAGCATGTGGTCACCATGTCAAAGTACCAGCTCTACCGTCTTGTGCCACTGATCCAGCTCTTTCCAATCTTTCTGCCAATACTCCGGCTACCTGCGTAGCGATTCGAAGTGGTCAAGGGCAATCATATCGTCGTCATCATACGCTCCGATAGAGCCGCTGTAGGTGACTCTTCGCTGGAGGTCAAAACGACACAACGCTGACTGGGGCGTAAATATAGGGGTCGTGGTAACGGCAATAGGTATCTCCAGCATGCTACTACCAGAGGGTATAGTTGCAAGTCTGCTGTAGGGGAAGGCAGGAAGCTGCTAAGAAATGTCGTTGAAGTGAAAAGACCTATTGCAGAGGCGGCCACGTCAGGGATTACCAGGAACGGGCCATCTTGATGTCTCCCAATAGGCTTTTGTCCTGTACAAGGACAAACATACTTGTTTCGCTAGAACAACCTCATTAATATTCCTGACGGCCGCCGCCACTTCTACTATTGTCTCCACGAAAACGACCCTGTCAAGCTTGATGACGCTCATATCCATCCTTCAGTCTTAATAATCCATAGCAACGTCAAACTTCTCCTCGTTTCCTCCCTCTCGTCCGCCAGTCTAGAGGTGGGTATCCGCAATGCTCTTGATGTTCCTCTCATCCATCCCGCATATTTCCACATCGTACCGCTTCATTCCCTCTGAATCCTCAACAATGCGGGCTTGCTCAAGGTCGGAGAAGCCATGGATAATAGTGCAGATATTAAGCATGTTGGACGTATCAAGACTGGCCATGTGCCATTCGCATGTCCAGGGAAAACTAGCAAGATCGCTGGATGGGCCGAGGACCTGATTGATACATCGCTGGGCCGGTACTTCAAGGGCAAACGGAAGCTTCGAAATACGAAAAAGATCTGATGTGATACTCGCGCTCGCTGGGGATGGAGGGGGCGTAGGCCAAGGTGGGCGAGGTGGAGGTGGTGGTCTCGGTCTGGGAGGCATGCTTGCCTTGAAATTTCGTGTACTTGAGGGAGCACTCGAGTGGACAGCAATGCAAGATTGCCAAGAGATTCGCTCCAAGTATGCCTAGGACTCGGTGAGAGATAGCCCAAGCGCAAGAGAAACGTGAGGTACTTATAGTGATAGATCGCAAGATACTCCACTTCTCCCACCCCAGGGTACTCATGACGCATGAGCGGTAGTGCAAAATCTGCTACAATCGGCTGAGTAAGAGAATTACACGGCGACGAACAGCAACGACAGGGAAAGAACGGCAGTGGCTTGGACATGCCGACGACAAGAACACTCCATTGGGGTTTAAATGATTCGAACATGTCCGACGCTTAAGTGCCTAGCATTCTCGCCGTCGACGGTCTTGTCGTCATCGCGTCCTCTGTTGCCATTCGATGTCCTCTTCGTCTAAATCATTTCTAGCTCTCAATTTAAGACGTTGGCGTTTCATACTTTGCTACGTAACCGGATGCATGCATTGACTTTGCGGAGACCTGCGAATAAAGCTGCAGACTATCATGCCGTGCATGTAGGTGCGAGGTTAAAATTGCGATTTGAAGGCCGGATTGAAGGAGACCTCGATCAGAACAGGCAGTTGTAAGACTGGCTGCACAATGATTACTGAGGAGAAAGACCGATGATTTGTACGATGTGCGCAAATTGTGGCGGGATGTATGGAAGTCCCACACTGCGGTGTTGAAAGTGCAAGGGAAGACTCGTGAGGTTGACGAGCATCAGCGCCAGTTCAGGAGCACCTTTATCAATACTAACTGAATGGCTCCAAAGACTGACACATATATGTTTGTCAGAACTGGCGGAATACATGCTATAAGTCCCGCCACATTTTCGTGCTCCTAAGTCCGTGGGTCCAACCGAGAAAGAGTGTCAGCCTGTCAAAAGTCTTCTGCATCATCTCAGTAGGGATCCAACGGGGAAGCTCTCCTTGCATTTCCGATGCAGTAGCCCGGAAGGCAAAAATCTGGCGCCATGGATATGTGAGTGTGGCTACCAACCTCCGATACGAATCGTTCCGACTAGAACTTCTGCAGGTGTGCGTCACGCGTCTTGGCTCGGGCTTATAGAAACGACTGACCTAAGCTGGCAGTCGCTAGAAAAGCCGGAAACAGAGTAGCCGGTACCGGCTGCCTTGGTACAGCACAGTCTTATACCTGTTCGGTAGCTTAAATTCTGGACCAGTTTCCCCTGCAATCTCTGGTCTGTGAGGTGGCATCGGCATGAACAAATCATTAATTCGCCACTTGGTACATATATGCCTGTATCTGGGTTGAACATAGGACATAGAAGCGTCTCCAAGTGGCCTCGGCTATACTCTAGCATCGAGTACACCAAGTGTTCAATTGCTACAAGCGAATTGGTCATTTGTGCGCCTGTCGACTGTCAGCATGCAGATGACTTCACAGCGGGTCTGCATAGACTTTATTGGCAGCACTGAACGGTAAAATGTCATTCGGTGAAATGTCATCAAAGGCACGATCTGAAAAGAGATTGCTTATATTTTCCCTTTGAGATCTCCTCACGTGTTTGGGTGCGTGGGTTCAGAAAAGATCTGGTACTATCTTTATCGGCAACTAGCAACCAGCCGAGCCCTAGCATTCGTGGTGGTATTTTTGTCTTGAGCTCCTCTAGCTTGATGTTGAGAGGAGGAGCAGTATCAAGGACTCCGAAGATATGCGCGCGCCTTGGTTGTGGTCTTGCTTGTCAAGACTAGGCTGTATCATCAATTCAGATCAGCCTGTGGTACTATATATGTGTACTTTTGTCTGCAGAATCTAGACAACTCATCCGAGATTCACTGTCGCGAGATCGGGAGTAACTCACACAGCGATTTTTGCAACCCATGCCATATATCCTTTCCCACCCCCGAGATGACGAGCTGTTGGGGTGGAAAGCTTCAATCTCGCG
Source organism: Usnea hakonensis (assembly GCA_013423325.1). Taxonomy (NCBI): domain Eukaryota; kingdom Fungi; phylum Ascomycota; class Lecanoromycetes; order Lecanorales; family Parmeliaceae; genus Usnea; species Usnea hakonensis. The sequence goes on from BLJB01000059.1 coordinate 43,662, forward strand.
TTCAGAGATGACGACCAAGACTATGCTGATGAGTCCAATTTTCAGATGATTTTCGCAACAATTCGACTATGGTAATGATGATCCTGACACACGATTGAGTCCACAAGTTCATAGCTCGCACACAAGAATTTGTCAAAGGGCGCTAGGATTCAAACCCACCATGAAAAGATACGAAGGACGAAGAATCCGGATCGAGGGTTTCCGAAAGTCAGGGTTCTGATGGTGGCCCCTGCCTCGTCACATTCGTCTTCAAGATCTACGCTTTTAACAACGACAAATGGAGTCGCAAAGAGATCTCACTGGTACCCGGTATTCGAAGAATCGGGTTCAAAAACCTCTTGCAACAATATGTATGCTTTACAAACCCTAATCCTTGCCTGGAATCATACGCCTTATAAAATTTGATGTGTTCAGGAGATTTTGCAAAGATTCTTCCTCATTGTTGAAGCCTCTATCGGTGTTTCTCCTTCGGGTTGCCAGACCATCATTATTCATTCCATTGCTAGCTTTGAATACTGGTGGCAAACATGTGGTGAGCTGGCGCGTTGAAACTGACTGGTTCGGAATGAAAGTCAAGATTCAGGCAAGCAAAACCCTATTCGCGAAGTCACTCCGTACTTAGATCTCGTGACCTGCACCTTGTACCACGCTCACAGTCCATATGCCAGAGCCAGCCCATGAAGAAGCTGTCCAGCAACCTTGAACATTCAACCTGTGTTCTGATAGTTGTCGATCTCATTTGAGCCAAATGCACAAAGCTTCAGCAATGCACGATTTCGAAGACTCCGACAAAATCGTGGAAAAGTTCTCAACTCCAAAGCCATTTCGACCAGAATACTCCTTCAGAGTCCAGGAAATTCCGAAAGCAGATCGTGTACTGGAGATCGAAGTGCAAGTGCTAGAGGCCAAATCAGGTACATTACCATCTTAGCCCTTACTCAAGACATGCTCTTGCTGAAACCCCTTCGAGCAGATCCGCCGTCGAACCCACAACCGGTTCCAAAGCAGGACCGTATCGTCGGAAAAGCGTTCATGAGAGTCGCTGAATCACGAGATTGGGAAGCCACCCTAGAGCTGATGCAAGCAGACACCGCTCAGGGCTTTCTGAACCTGGAAATCCCTGCCAGGCTCTTACGCTGCATTCATGCTATTTGTACCGAGAAACACATATCTCATCTAAAAATGGTGGACATTGATCACGTGGCGCAGAAGTGGTATCGAGATTTCTTTCGCCTTGCAGGGTTCCAATGTTGTCGGTGCCCAGGTCCTTCAGCTGGCAGCAGCACACAACAAGATCTTGTCCCGAATCAGAACTGTTTAAACCTTTGTTTTTCTCCTTCGGGAAGAACACTCGACGAGGAGGAACCCTCAATCAAAAAGGTGCATGAAACGCCCAGAACTTGCTTGGCTGAAGATCAATCCAAGAGCACGCTCCCGGACTCAACGGTGGCATCGGGCAAAGCGGTCGAGGTGGAGCGGAAGCATTCTCACAATATTCCCGCGCCATTGAGCAAGGGGGGGCAACCTTCCATCAACGCGCGGAAGTGGACGCTGCGGCGTACCTATTCGATGAAGCTGTCCCAAGATATACTAAACCAAAAACAGAAGGACACCATAACCGATTTTGACAGCAAGGGTTTCAGAAAATGGTTCCAAGGTCAGCTACAGTATCCTACTCTATGGTTGTTATATCATTGTTGATGTGATGTTAGGTTTCCTCAAAGATTGTCCAAGCGGCATAGTTCCGAAAGAGGAGTTTCAAAGAATCTACGAGCAATCCTTTCCTTTCGGCGACCCATCTTCCTTTGCAGACTAACAGAGGCGGTCATGGACCTCGGACGGGGTCGAAGAGGAGATGGGTAGTGTGGAAGGGATATGCCTTGGAGTCTGGCGATGGGCAAGGATGCGGTGGTCCGGTATCAAAAATTACCGAAGGAGCACATGTCAGAAACAAATACCCAAGAACGAGGGTTTCTGCCATAGTCAAACGGCACGGTATTCTCGGCAAAGCTGGCCATTCATCATACAAGTCCTGTTGGGAATATTAGTAGAAAGCTAGATTCATCCTCTGTGGGAACTCCTCTCTGCCAATTAGTGCGTCATTCGCCACACTCGAACCATGCGAATCGCGTGCAATGCACAGGGAGATAGGTAGCTGCAAGTGTGCTTGGCCTATCTCATTGCCATGGGTAGACCGGACAGTGACCAGGACCCATGGACCGGCAGGTCAGGGGTAGGCGACCGAACATAAAAAAAACAGTCCCTTTTTTCAACTCGCTGCGCTTTAAGAACGAACACCTTAATAAAAAAGTATTCAGTTTAAAAGTTATTCTTTTTAATAAGATTTAAAACTTTGTAACCAAAAATTATATCTATAAAGGCCGTTCGTAGAAAATCAAAATACTGTGAAAAGATATTTTGGTGTACCGCCAAGAGATTTTACCCTACATGTCGCCGATCCATGGGATACTCAGGCCCATTGCCACAGCGCTGAGAAGACTCCCATATCTATTCAAATATCGACCTGGAGTAGTATAAATACAGGCAGGAGTAGGTAGGCGGGAAGCAAAAAGACTGCAAAGACTCTGAAAGAGACGAATCGACTTGAAGAGCAGGAAAACACTGGTGACCTAAATCCTCCCATTGGCTTCTAGCTCGTGAGACGGCTCACTGCTACCCGCTTCATACATTACACCTCCACCAGATTCCAAGATATCGTCATAGCCGAATTCTGGAACTGCTCTTTCATATACTGCGTTCGGATCTGCTGTAGACTCCACCTCTCTTCCATTATCTTGTATAGGAGCAATTGTTCTCCCTCTACGCACTCTGCGCAGGCATACACGCAACGCAAAGCCTGTAATTGCCAAAGCTCCCATTGAAACTCCAACTCCGATACCAATCCTTGCGTTATTTGAGAGACCTATGCTCGGGTTCGCCTTTGGCACACCGATGGAGTTGGACACGTTGCTCGACGACATGCTGTTCGACGACACATTACTAGCTTGTGATAACGGTGTCCAATCTTGGCTCCAGGTTGCTACGAAATTGGAGATGGGATCCGAGTTGATAGATGTGTCATTTGGCCCAATTTCTTGAGTGTCAGTTGCGCCGCCTCGGCCTACACCTGGTCCTGGCGCTTGGGCCATGAACCACTTGCTGATCCCCCAATTGATACCAATGAAAGCGGCTTGGAGGAATGCTCGGCCGAGGAAGTAATTCGTGGAGTCGCCGTTTGCGTGGAATGGTCGGCATGGGAAGTATTGTTGGGGGCTTGAGACTATGGGTGGTTCCAAGGTAAGATTCAGAAGCCGGAAAGGTACTTTGATGGTAAGGTTGCCAGCTCCGGTATTCTGAAAAACGAACGCAAGATATGATGGTGATGAGACGATGCTCCGGTATTGAGGATCGGCCGTGTTCCAGGTGTATAACCCAATTTCTTGCCGAAAGGTCACGGGAAGGTTCTGCGCTATGGCAGCACAAGTCTGCGGCGACATGAACAGATACGGAACAACAGGGTTGATGACAGCCGGCTGAAACCCATTCAAGCTCTCATTGAGCTTCAACAACCGAGTCACTACATCCGCAACAAACGGACTCATCCCGTCTTCAACGCCAAGTTCAATATCCAATAAAGACGGCAGCATCTCGTTGCCACTGCCCAAATCGAACGCTCCAACCTCGCCCAGAACTCTGCTCTGATCGTATCCACCATATATCAGCGAACCTGCTTGATTCAAAGACGCAGATCCGATATGCAGTCCGACTGAATTCGAAGATATGGCGCCTTCGTTCGCGAGTTGGCCAGGAATCGTCTGCCCCTCCGAATCTTCAAAAGGCTGAACCCCTTTACCAGGCGCACCGAGTGACAGCGTACCCACCTCAATAGAATAATTTGTTCCATTCGGCAACTCGATCTGCGACGCATTCACTGCGGAAATCGAACTGTTTGTGATAGCGAACGGCCCGAATTGCGTGTACAAAACCATCGTATCAACCATATCCTTCGCAACCCCGCTCATATTTAGCGCATCCTGGCTGCTCCACTGTCCTACCCCGCTCGAGACTTCTTGGATTGCAGTTGTCGATTTCTCATAATCGTACAGACCGACAGAAGCAGCGGGGCATGAAGTACTACCGGGGCCTCCACAGAAGGATTGCGTATTAATCATGGACTCCCAGATTCCCCCGGGGTAGAGGTCGATGTAGGAGAGCGGCTCGTTGTTACCATTGCTTCCTACACCAACCGTAACCACGTTCCAAGGACCATCCGGGCCGTAGCTGTGTGTGGTGTTCCAGACTACATTGTACGGAGGATTGGCGGCAGTGATAAGGGAAACCTGTCCTGCTACAGCTAATAAGAGAAGAGGCAGAGAGCGCATCGTCATAGTGCGCGAAATACCAAAGATACGTAAAGCAGGACCGTTTGGCGTTCTTGCACCAGTATGCTATCCCAGCAGAGTGAGAAACGCTTGAGTGTCTGCAGAAAGTCTTGCTTGAGATGCTGCTACGCACCAAATGCAACAGAGAGAGAAGGACAGGAGACAAACCTGATGGGCTATGTTGCTTTACCTGAGCGGCGCCTGCATAAGCCCCACGGGCAAAGTCGGGCGTCAACAACACAGCCTCGCGCAGTATGACCGGTCCGCTTAAATCCTTTCACTCTGCACGGCACACAGTATCGCAGCCTTGCCGGACGCTGTTGGTTCCAAAAACCCTGAAATTGTTTCGAAACGCTCCGCTCTTCCCTCCCCTTTCTCTGCCTTCCTCCCCTCCTTTCACCGCCGTCTACCTACTTACGCACATACACAAACGCACGCACCGCTAGTCGGGAGCGCATACCCGGTGGCATCGAGGTCGACTCGGAAAAGACCGACTTCGCCAATTGCTGGTCATTATGTCCGTGTTTCAAACTTACGGGCCCCACCAGTAAGCACTAGTAACATGACCCTACCATGTAACCATACTTGTCCTTCAGCCTCCATCAACGAATTCGGTTTGCTGCTCACATGAGATGGAGAGAGTACTCCGGACTCGTGGGCGAGGTTGCATAGAGTAAGGCGGAGGAAACTACTCAAATCGTACTCCACACTCAGCCTCGTTCTTAGCAAAGCAACGAGGGGCACGATCAGGGCTCGTGGCTCCGTGAGCGCTTGCTTGCGTGAGGCTCGAAAACGAAGACTTCGGGGCATCTTACAGGCTCTTTCAAACAAGGCAACTTGTTGTTGTTCGTCGACATCAACTGAATGCTTTTTGTTCGAGCAACTCTCTTCAGAGGTTCCAGATGATTCAAGTGTGTCCAAGGCAAGATCGCTTCTATCACGGAAGCCGCTTTGCTTCGCTTCGCTCTGCCTACATCACGCCTCCTATGCATAGTATAAGTAGCAATTATGGATAAACCCGACGAGACGAAACCACCCAATTCACCTCGCTCTTGACTGAACCGACCGCCCCTCAACTAACATAGTCCCATGTACCTACCCCGCTACAATTCATACTTTCTTTTTTGAGCATGTACAACGCTCGCCCGTAGTTTTTCTTGATAAAAGATGTAGAGATGAAGTTGTTGGCAAGGCTGGGAGAGATATAAATTTCAGAATACCCACTTGCATTTTTTTCTCATATAGATTTGTTTGTAGGACTGGACTGGACTGGACAGTCGCGTTCATCTTACTATTTTGTGCATATAGGAGGATGATCGGATTTTAGGGACTAGGTGTACTTATTTGGATAGATGGAAAGATGTAAGAGTAATAGACATCATCATTGAAAGCGGATGTTACTAGATAGTAAACAAACTTTTAAGAGTGTTACTCCACTAATCAAATCTCCATGAGTGCAAATAAAACGTAAAAACAACATGTTATAAAGGTATGAAGCGAACTAAGGTATTGAAGGAAGGGAGTAGATCAACGGGAATAGGTGAATATCTGTCTAAGTAAACACGCAGGTGAAGCTGGAATATTCAATGTATGAGCATTTGGCCATGTGAATCCGGAACACGCCAGAAGATAGAAGGTTGCCGTGACGAAGCACGACCAGTGACTTCTTAGTATTTAAACACCTCCATCTTTCACCGTTTATGCTCCTTCATTTTACGAAAGAAAGTGAACAAGCAAAACGTGACTTACCAACTCTAAGAAAGAAGTATTCACAACCGCGGTGAATAGAAAAGATCACTTACAGACAGTTGCTGCACTAAGGGGTGCTCAATGCCCACCGTTGAAGACCACCCTTTTGGACAATATGGATGCACCACTCTCTCAACACATGGATAGCACACGATAGTGGTCTTGGCAAAGAGGCGTCACAGGGTATTTAGGTAGCACTTTCTTCATAGAAAATGGATCAATCCTACACCCATAGCCAAATATTCCAACAAAGGGTCGCAGAACCCCCTAAAGACCAACATGTTCCAGGACTTTCCGAAGAGCACGATTCGGAATTAGAAAGCCTCGGACCAAGATTCTTCTCCCGGGTCTCGAAGAAGCAGGGGGATGCAAAAACTAAAAGTATATATGATACATATCATATATACCTATCAGCAACCGGACTAGGTATGAAAGATATCTCCCCCTGCTACTGATTGGATATGCTAAATCTTGAATGAACAGCATACCTTGACGACCTCAGCGGTGAGGCACACCAGCTGACGAACGTCGGGTTTGCTGCTGTCTCCATAATGAAGACGGGCTTCCCCGATTCCGAGAATGTTGAGAAGAGCTGCAAGATTGAGCAGCTTGGAGTAGAAACTGGAAATATTCTGACCAAGATGGAAGCCTCCATCACAATGCTCCGCCGCCTACAGTCCTTCTGTGTCCAGCACAACGCCGAGGGCCTAACAATAGCTTATGCCCTAGGATCTTGCTGGTTCCCAGGTCTTCTGGAGCCTGCGGGATTCAAGCTTTGTGATTGCAAGCGCGTCCAAACGCAGGGATTTCATTATTGCATGGCCCTCCCAACTCCGCCAATCGAGTCACCAGTACGCATCAAGGAAGAGCCTTTTGATCCAAACACGGTTGACCGGACCGTGGCCACCATGGATGCTAAGAGCCGTGCCAATGCTGTAGCTAGTGAGTCAGGTGAAGAAAGAATATCCATATTAGCACCCGGATCAGGCTTGGGATCAGGCTTGGTCCACACCCCAACGCCATCTGAACAGAGCGGAGAACAAACTGGGCAGGAGTCTGAAGCACCTATTCAGAGTAGCACACTCAGGAACCCGTTCCCGCCTCGGTATCAAGGCACTGGTATAAGCCGACCAGAATCGCAGGAAGCAACGGACACGGATGGCATGATAGCGCAAGATCTCACCAATGACACCGCGGAAAAAACGACTGCTTACGGAACAATTGCCATAAGATCTCGACCGGCCGCCAAGATGGCCAATCATAAGATATACTGCTCGCACTGGATCCGCACAGGAGAGTGCGATTACATGCAAAGCGGGTGCAAGTATAAGCATGAGATGCCGGTCGACAAAGAGACGCTTCAAAAAATTGCTCGACCGGCCGCCAAGATGGCCAATCATAAGATATACTGCTCGCACTGGATCCGCACAGGAGAGTGCGATTACATGCAAAGCGGGTGCAAATATAAGCATGAGATGCCAGTCGACAAAGAGACGCTTCAGAATTGTGGGTTTCGCGAGATCCCTCGTTGGTTCAAGGAAAGCCCGGAGTATGAAGATTATTTGGAGAAAACGGGAGGATCGGCAATTAGAAGATTGACTGGTGTTAGCGCCGCAGAAGAAGAAGTCACGTCGGCAGCCAAATCATCTCATCAGAGCTCAGGCCGATGGGGAGAAAGTGATAGGTTGCCAGGGGCCGGGAGGACACTGCTGACACCGACGCCATGGCGTGACACGAGGCAGGTTGTCTCACACCCCATGCGGTCGCCATACTACAATTATCATCAACGCATTGTCACCCCCCAACCCGATGCAACGAGCACTCGTTCCAGCCCACCATCAGCTGCCAATCCCAATGTCACCGATAGAGCACGATTTCGGCAATTGGAGAGGCAGACTTACAAGCCTGCAGGGGCCACAGCGTCTGGAGGGAGCTCCAAGGTTAAGCACGAGGACGTCGAACACCTACCCCGGAGACAAGCGAGGAACAACAGCGGATCCGGTATTGCTGCCGGCAATCCGCATTTGAGACAATTGCAGCAGGCTCTCCGAGGATCACGCCCAGCCGGTAGCTCCGTAGGGTCGATGGTGGGTACAAGGACGAAGAGACAGCGTTCAAGCCCGGAGCCAGATGTGGATAGCAAGAGAGCCAGACGAGAACGAGCGGTAGCTAGTAGCTGGTTTTGAGACGTAATTGACTAAACTTACAACACATTTCTCAAGTAAAGTCCCTTCGTTCCGTGACGGTTTCCCCTCTTGTAAAAGTGCATCTTCTAGGACTAGATTCCCTGAAATCTAGTGTTGGTCCTCTTAGTTTTGCTTACATATCATATTACTTCGTATAGAGTAATGATAATATGCCTTTGATACCAAGTAAAGTAAAGTAGTTCTACGGGTAATATTACCACTACCTTACTCCTGCGTAGCCAAGCGCTATCTTACCTGTAAAAAGAATAATGGAAAAAATATCTATTTTCCTTTCCTATGTTCTCTAAGCTTCAAGGCCGTGTAGAAAGAGTAAATGCAGCGTATCAACCATATTTTTGGTATGATTAGAAGGGTAGGATATCTTTGAAGATACACATACGCGTACACATGCATCTCCCAAAAAATAGTGGAACCGGCCCATCACGCATTCTTCGACTGAACACAAAGCGCAATACCGCCCAGGACAAACGCCATGCCAATCCACGTATCTGTTCTCTCGGTATATTCAGTCAGCGAGTAGGTAGCAATGTCAATATGTGTGTTTGGGAACTTCGACTTTATGGGGGAGAGGAGGGGAGGGGCGTACCTCTGGATATGATTTTCCCTTCGACCCACCACTCGCCCAGGACCGTGAATAGGAACGCTAGGGAGTTGGTGATGGGGACTGTGAGGCTTAGTTCTGTAAGGGGTGAGAAGAAGACGGGTGGGTTAGCAGGGGCGCTGGTATTGGATAGTAGCAAGCATGAGGGTTCTCTTCCTCCTTTTACGGGCTGTCCCCTCCAGTCCTTGACCGTTCCACCTCTTCTCCCACCCCAGCCCCCGCCTTCCCCCACCAACCAAAGAAACCCCCCCCCCAAACTCACCAGCCTTCCCAATCAACAGAAAAAACCACACGCTCCCCGTCAAATTCACCACCAACGGCACCGCATACGCCGGACTCCTCAACAAATCCACAACCGTCCAGACCGCTTTAAGAATGCGCCATTTGACCCAACCAGCTTTCGTGCTCGTGTCGATGCGCTCGAGGGAGGGGTGGGGCGGGGGGTGGAAGTGGAGCGCGGCGCGCCGGATGAAGGGGGTTGTGAGACCCCAGGCGAGACCGACGAGGAGGAAGCCGAGGGTCCAGTTGAGGATTGAGGGGGATGGGGGGGAGGAGTCGGACATTGTTGGGGTGGGTGGTGGGTTGGAAATAAGCTGCTCACCAAGCGGTATCGTTGTATGACTAAGCGAAATTACCTCTCTTTCAACCAATGAGAGGTTTGATAGCTAATTAGGAAGCACTAGATGAATGATTTATTCTAATTAATTGTCTATATGGCAGCGCGGTCCTTAATCATCACGCACGTTTCTATGGGTCGCCGCCCGGTTAATATACATTGTTCAGTCCCCTTCTCCTACCCGTCCCGATGTCTATCTTTCTCATCTCATCACTTAGAGCGTCCGTTTGCCAGTCTTCTTTGCCACCGCCCATGGGTATTTTCCCTGGCACAGGAGGTGGTACGTTACCATGAGAACTCCTTGGATACTGCTGCATGCGCGTTCTATTAAGCGGATCTGAAGGGCTGTTCCTCGTGTTATGTGCATAGAGTGGAGTGGATTGCGTGCGGGCTTCATTGAATGGTCTTCGACCGGCCGGTGGCATAGGCTGCGCGCCTTGAGGACTATTTCTGAATCTAACAGTGACCTCAGGACCCCGTCTGGTTGGTGTCTTTTGCTCCGGTTCTGGAGCCCACGTATCTGTTGGTAGATGATCTGATGGGTCAATAATGCGTCCGTCGCTGCCAATGATGGGTCCGTCACCAAGTTTTTCGCGTCGTTCATGCTGTCGAGACGCCTCTTCAGCTTGCTCTGGGGTACTGTACCTTGGACCTGGGTCATTCGCGCTATTTGCAGCACCGATGGATGGGTTATAGGCATCGAATGAATCGGGCGAGAAAGGTATTCCAGATTGTGTTCTCTGGACAAGCGCCGGCTGCGGGCTCAAGGACTTCCGCATTGGGGGACGAGGATCTGGGCTTACAGCTCGCGGCTTGGATGCTTGATTCGAAAGCCGGTCGACAGGGGCGGAGTAGCGGTGCGCTCGCCTTTCCTCTGCGTTCTCAAGGCTTCGAGGCAACGGCGCCTGCCCATTACGAGGGGCTGAAAACGAAGATGTAGCCTGGGAAGACGCTTGATCAAGTGACTGTTGCCTTTCACTCATGCGCCTTTCGTATAGCCTTTGCGAATCATGCTTGGCATTTTTGGGCTCGTAGCCAGGAATAAGACTGGGCGGCATACCTTGATGCAGGTAGTTTGCTGACTGAGAAGGTGACGTCGAAGGCTGGTTCTCTGGGAATGGAGAACTGCTTTGGACTTTAGCCAAAGGACTACCAGGAAGACTGCTAGTGTTCGCGCCTCGAGCCCTTGTATTAAGCGGCGGTGTCAGGGGAAGAGATCGGTGAGCTGGTGGCGGGGGCGGGGCCGGTCCGTCATCTTCACTTAGGGTCTCGGTCTCTGGCCATTCATATGGCATATTCTTCTGGTGGCCGAGACCATATACTGCCGGTGAAGAGTTTGAATGGACCATTCGATTCTGCAAAGGTTGGGCCTGCCGCCCCATCTGCCAATCATCCATGTCCTCCGTATCCCATTCATTATCTTGATTATGATCTTGTTGATTCTGACCTTCAGACAATCCTTGAAAGTGACGCATCTCTCGCGGATTCTCTATTTTTGAACCTGTTGGTGATATCCCAGGATTATAATCATGGCTGTAGGGAGGTGAGGGACGGGGAGGGTCGACTCGATCCGGAGATCTTTGATAAGGCTTTCTCTTGGCTGGCTTTGGCTGTCTCGGTCCGCCGATGCCAGTGCCAACTTGATCCATAGAGCTTATAGTTGGAGCAGAATGATCTTCCGCCTTTTCCAATTTTGGGCGTGTATCATAGTATGTGAGCTCAATCCTGATGTCCCCTGCGTACCTTCCCTTGCAATTTAGGCTATGCCAAAGATCATTTGTCCCCCCACCAGGTACCACTATCTTTTCGAGAGCCACCCATGCTTCTCCGATGAGTTCGGCCTTTTTATCGTCATTGAACACAGAGACTTTTAATTGGTAGTAGTCGGGGGAATCGTGGACGGTGAAGCGCAGCTCCTGATCCCTAAAGCGAGTCAGTAAGGTAGCTCGGTCGGGGCATGTGTGTCGCACCATTTCGGCGTTTGCCCTCCTCTCTTATCCGTCTCGGTCTTCTTTGCCTCCTTTCCTAGTCTAGCAGCACAATAAGGATCCTGCTTTCCCATCGTCTTCCGATTCGGTAGGTTTTTCGCCCGATCAACGATGACGACAAGCGTACCAATCTCGGGTCCATCAAGTGTCAAATCGGCGTAGATGCCAGCCGTATGGGACCCGCCATGGGCCGTTTTGGCCATCTTGTATGCTCAAGTCGCAAATTGACAATGGCTGAATGTCAGATGCGCACTCAATCTCCGAATGGCTGGGGAAATGAAGCTGCCTCGTTGGCCAAAAATAGACGTAAACAGAGGCGGGTAATAGCCGCAACCTTAAAGAAAACCGACTCGTTCGGGGACGAGGGGAGATGGAAGGCTGATAGAACAAACATAGCATTCTGACTCTTCAAACATTTTCTGAGTCGAGAAGCCATTGGATACGTGTTCAAGCTGGTGAAGCTGCAAAGCCCATGTCGAGCAAGACTATGAATCGAGCAGAACAACATGAAGTCCTGTGCGCGGAATCAGAATTGGAGGAAAGCGGCTGCACTGTTCAATATCACGAAGATTTCTTGAATGAATGAATGAATGAATGACTGTTTGAAGGAGACATATTGCTCTCTCCGTCGTGGCTTCCGAGTCCGTTACTTCTGGTACGGCTTTTTGCGTCTTAGCGTCAAAACATTCCTAGTACCACAATTGATGGCTACCAACTCGACGCTTAGGTCTGGCATCAGAAGATTACTTATTCTACGGTGCTGGAAATAGCAGATGGTCGATCGTTTTGCTACGAATGATTCATGATAAATCACCTTTTCTGCAAAGCGTCGCAGCATCGTGATCAAGATTGGATTTCCGAGCTAGGATTGACCACGTCCGACGAATAGAGTAAATGTTGTCTTCGCTCCCGTCAATCTCAAAACGGAATATTGCGTAGCAATTCTGTGCTGCACATTGCTCATTGAATAGCTCAGCGCACGCCTATCAGATACTAACACACATTTCGATGACTTCCAAACACGCCAAATGCGAAGAAGAGCAACTAAATGGACCTACGACGCTCTACAAAACCAAACCTGCATCATCAGGAACTCTATTCCTGAACACCCACTTCTTCGCCTCGTCAAAGCTACGACACTGATGCTTTATCCCCCACCCGTCCACAAACACCGGCTTCTGGTCCCCAAACTTTTCGCGAAGCAATTCCTCACTGATCCCCTCAAACCATTCCTCTGGCGGCACATTTGGAGATTCGATCGTCATATCCCCTGCACACATGATGCCCTGCCGTACATAGTCGAAGCAGTGCGCGATGTGTGCGCGTTGTAGCATGTCTTGTTTTTCCTTGGATAAGAGATCTATGCCCGGCTGGTGCGACGGTGGAGGAATTGTACCGTTGAGAGCCGCGTAGTAGTTTGTTCGGACAAGACTCTGCAGGATATTAGCGGAGGAAAATGGAGCGCCTGCTAGCATAGTGGCACCGAAGAGACATACAAGGCAGTGCAGCTGATGGAACATAGATACGCTATAGACGTCAGGTCCTGTCTCGATAGGGATGCCGGGCTTGAGTCCGTAGGCTTCGGCGTTGGCGATCACGACCGCTCCTCCTCCTTCTGTATACAGAGAATTCTCAGTTCTCGTCGAGGGTTTTGGGAAACGCATCACTCACTGGGTCTGAGATCTTCCCACGCTGCGTCGCTTTCAGGCGAAGGTGGAGCTGTGAAGATTGAGCTTTCTTCAAAGACTGTATCTGTGGTAGATACTAGATAATACTAGTTGTCAGAAATTCGTGTACCAGCGCCCCTAGATCTGCAACGGTTCAATCTCACATGTAGGCGCAAAACTTCTTGATCGTGCAAAAATACGCGACAACTCCTGAGCAGTCCAAACCCCGGCAACAACCAGATTCAGCAACAGCAGAAAAGGCGCCACTTGATACGTCTTTAGGAGAATGGATTCCAAAATACCAAATCGAGATGATTTGTGTGGTTCTCCCTTGGGGACTCCGTCGCTTTCTGGGACTTGGCTATATGATCCCTGAGCTTCTTGTCGCCAATAGTCGAGGAGACCCAGCATAGCTCAAGCTTGAAGGATTCGCCGGGACTCGTTTTTCAGTAATGCCGTTTCTTCGTAATGGAGTACTCAGAACGAAACTCATCTAAAAAAAGGAATTGGATTTCAAGTCTTGGATGTGGGTATGGCTTGAATTCCAGGAGAATGTTTCTCGAATTTTTGGATTGGATGCCGAATGCGTAGATCGAATTCGCGCATCAGCTCTTGCTGCTGTTCCTTAGTATTGTTCTTGGTGCATGAAAGGGCTCGGTCTCGGTACCGTGACTTGATCATAATCCATGAACAAAGAGCGCTCAGACCAGGATCTCGAGGAACGGCAAAAGAGTCCAACCGGGCTTCAAGACCTGGCTTTTTTTGTCACTCAGGCCTAATCTAGATGATTCGAGCCTCACATTTCAGGAGAGCATTGGTTTCTTGATGGCCATCCGGCGTCTCGTGTCGCTGTCGTCGCTGTCATTTGACTTTCGTTCGGAGGAGCTTCTGTCCTCGCTATCGTTGCTCCCTTCCCCGTCTCTATCACTGCCATCACCTCTCTCCCTTTCCACTTCATCCTCTTCATTCTCGCTGCCGTTGCTCTTCTCACCGTTTCTATCACTGACATCACCTCTCTCCCTTTCCACTTCACCCTCTTCATCCTCGCTGCCATTGCTCTTATCCCCGTCTCTATCACTGACATCACCTCTCTCTCTTTCCACTTCATCATCTACCTCCTCATCAGATGGAATGACTGGATTGTCAGCGCCAGTACCTCTCTCTCTTCCTACCCCATCCCTTTCATCCTCGCTGCCGTTGCTCCTATCCCCGTCTCTATCTCTAACATCACCTCTCTCCCTTTCCACTTCATCATCTTCATCCTGGTCAGATAGAATAACTGGCTTGTCAGCACCAGCACCTGTATCCTTTTCCACTCCATCCTCTCTGTCCTCTTCAGATACAACATTTGGGTTGTCAGCGCCAGCACCCAATTTGAGCTTTCTGGCGCCGTGATTCCCTAGACCCTTATGTGATTCAACGTCGTCGTTACTTTTCTGTGCCTCACCTTCTGCAACCTCGGGACCATCATGTTCAGATCCCGGACGCGGTGGATATATGATTCTTGCGGTGAAAGGATTCTTAACAAATTCGGGACCTGAGTACGCTGAGGGATTTGTCAAAAGTTCCATAACAGGACGCCAGTAGTTTCCGTTCCCCTCCCCGGGCGGCATCTGATTAATCTCGCTGCCTTTATAGTAAAGGCGTTCGTGTTCAATCAGACTTGGATTGGCAGCATATTCAGCGGATATGCTCCGACACTTTGTCCCAATCTTCAATTCCAATTCTTCGAGCCTCGGACGATCCCCGGGGTCTTTCAAAAGGCAAAGTTTGATCAAGTCCGTCAAAGCGCTACTGTATTTTGGGTTGTGGGCATCGGGGACATTTTTGAGAACCGTATCAACCAAATAGTGGGCGACAGGCTC
Organism: Usnea hakonensis; assembly: GCA_013423325.1. Lineage (NCBI taxonomy): Eukaryota > Fungi > Ascomycota > Lecanoromycetes > Lecanorales > Parmeliaceae > Usnea > Usnea hakonensis. The sequence goes on from BLJB01000059.1 coordinate 58,737, forward strand.
ATGTATCCATAATTCGAACATTATTGCGCCAATAGCCCAAATATTGGTATGCGCAGAAATCTTTGGAAGTAGAGCTTTCCCGCTTTCGTGCTCATCTATCTGAGTCTGTCTCTCTGATACATCCTCTGGGAGTCTTTGCTCCTTTGACAAAAGTCAGTAATGTATCAAATCTTGCCCCAAGAGTACTTACTGGGGCTAAATAATGCGGCGTTCCGGCGCCTCGGAGTCTAATCGGATTTGCATGGTTATCATCGGGCTTGATTTTGCAGGCCAATCCCCAATCTCCAGTCTTGGCTACTGGATATGCCGGAAATTCACTGTTCTCGTCCTCGAGGCCTAGGAATACTATTCATGTTTTTAGTCATTCGACTGACTTTAAGACGATTAAATTGATTGACAACTTACTGTTTCCGGGCTTCAAATCCCGATGCACGATTTGATAACCCCAAGTGCTGTCATGTGGCCCTCTCTCCATTGCTGCGGCTACTTTAACCAGATTATTGAAAGTGTACCATAGAAATGGCTCCGGAAAGAAGGTCCTATGAACATCAGGCAACTCTTCAGAGGTTTGGAGATATGGTGAACAGACCAAAATCTCTTGTACTTGATATTGAGAAACTCCAAATCACCGTAGGGACAAAATTCCATATAAATGCGATGTTTTCTGACCTTGACATATCTTTTGTATCCAAACAATTTTGGCACAGCCTGACAATTGGTCTTGTTCATCCTGCGCATCATTTTGACCTCCTCGGGAACCCCTTCCCTCGTCCATTCTTGAGCGTGGACCGCATTGCTCTCTTTGATGACCATTTGCTTCAGTCCTTTTTAGCCATTTACGAGAAAGAGGGAGATTGTGTGGGCATTACTTGAGTCACGGCGTTGTCCTCGTCTCGCAATTCCCAAAGACCCGCAGTCCCAAATCCACCCGATCCCAGCGGTCGCACGCCAACCCACGTCGCGTTGCTGAGACCTGCCGCCGACTTGATGAATGTAGCATGCTCGGTTTTCCAAAAAGGCATCTCACCATCAGCTAGAGGAACTGCATGTGGTAGCTCAGGTTCAGAATCGAACCAATAATGAGGAAGAGAGTACGGAAAGGAGCTTGGGGATGGATCTCTTGATGTGACTCTTTTACTTCTGTTTTTCGGTCTGGATTCCTCTGAGAAGAACCTTCGTTGCCCATGTGGCTCAAACGACTGCAAAGGAGCAGGCATAGGCCAAGTACGGTTCCGACTTGGAGCAGCTTCCACACTCCTTATATTTCCATCTTTTTCTCTAGCTGAAGACAATCGCGACTTCTTAGGAGGTGAAGCCGAGTGAGCTTTTGCATTACTCTTGGCAGCGTCGTTAGAGCTATTTCGTCGCTTCTTCGTGGACATTTTGCTTGTGTGGTCTTAGTAGACAAGTACTACTTGGAAAGTAGGATACGTGTCAAAACGACGGCAATTCCGAATTACCATCTCTTTAGATCAAATCCTGGCTTTTCTCGCGATTAAATAGATTGCTTTCGGAATGATAAAGGAATTTGTGATTGATGGAAGTTCATACAATAAGAAGGGAGACAGAGCTTTGAGGGGCAGACAAAGGAAAAGGTTTGATGCCGCAATCGGTTGCGGGCAAATCTTGCGAGAAGTTGCGATCAGAGCAAGAGCTCTGATAGCATTTCATTGTCTGTATTCTCATTGGCATAATGCTCCTTGACTGGAAAGCAGCTGAATTGAAGAACACGATGACTTTTTTATGGAGGTAAAGTAAGGTAAGATTCTATGTGCTACCTTACTTTACGGAACAATCTGCGAACGTTCTGCATCTTTTAATTGCAACGCTACACGGTTTTGCATTCTCAACGCCAAAAATTGCCATCGTACCCCATTCTCGCAATATAATCTTATGAAAGCGCCAAATGACACGCACCAGCAATACTCAAGCCCAATGGCCAAGAAAGCCTCAAAGCGAACCTCTAACCTTCCATTCTCGCTGCCAAATTGCCGTAAACACAGGAGAGCCAGTTGAAGCACATGGACCCAGATCAAATCGCCATCAGCTGACCATCTAAATCAAATTCAACAGTCCTCATTCTCCTTCTCCTTCTCGACCTCTTTGACAATTTCGCGCGCTAATATAGCTTTCTGCTTCGTACACTCGACATCCTCATCGAGAAAGTCCCCAAAACAATCCATGTCCTTGCTAAACTCGTGGAGCCAAACGATCCAGCCATCCGCGTAAAAATTTAGGAGCGCCAAAGCCCAGTGACCGTCCCGGTTGTCCGTCTGCAATTGTATAGCCGTTGACCGCGCTCTGTCCATGATGCCTTGCATAATTTTCAGCAGATCGATGAGGGCTGGCGCGCGATTGATGTGCCATTTGTGAGCGTTTCGCTGAATCTCGGGAATGCAATCTTCGACACATGGGGCGAGGAAGAGACGTTTCCTCAGTTCTCGCATATCCTCCTTGGTCTTGAACATCTCGATCGGGCAGACCCTGTACTTTATCGACAACAGTATCCCACGTTCGGATTCTTGTCTCTTTTCTTCGGCTTTTTTCTGCAGGATGTCTCTGTCGCGAATGTTCAAGGCCTTCAAGACATCAATGGATTCCGCGGCCTCGTCCAACAGCTGGTATTCCATCACGCTCCGCTCTACTGGCCTCTCCCACGTTAAGCCAACACCCCAATGACGCAGCTCGGAGGGGAGCTTCGAGAGACTTAGTGTGGCGTCTAGTCTCAATTTTACTGCCGCGGCATCGGAGATAGGGACGTTGTTTGCATTGTTGATTCCCATGGGCTTTTTCCAGTATTGGACTTCTTGAGGTTGCTGGTTGTTATGAGACATTGTGACGCAAGACTTGAGACTGGATAAGGAGTTGGTATACCGAGTAAGTCGAGTCGCTTGCACGGTGGTAGCTGAAGAGAATTGATATGACTGGACCAGGGTAGTACGAACGAGAAAAAGCAAGCAGTAGACCATTCCGATTAAATAGTAGAGGATATTGCATTATCCAGTATGAGCCCTTTCCCCTGAAAACTCGAATAATTGCGTTAAATCTCTCTAAAACTCTCATGTGGATCATCCCTCCGTCAAAATATAGCATCATTCGAGCATCCGGATTACTACACACACATTATAGACAAGCATGCATGCATGCAATACTCCATTCTACGAGGCGCGTTCCGATGGGGATGGTGTCAGTCGCTGTACTCACGCGCGTGACAGGACTGGGAAATGTTTCTACGGGACGGAAACGGAAGAGTTTGGAGGGGATTAGTATACTCGAATTTCTATGGCGTAGTTTTCCCCCCAGAAAACCCCTTGTCCTCCTTGAAAATTCCCACCATACACCTATCTACTTGGTTAGGAGAACGAGATGGTAAGAGGGTTGGTATTTTTGCTCTTTCTTTCTCGGCTGAATGGGGAGAGGACGGGAGGGGAGTGTTGGGATAATATGAGCAGGATTGAGGTTGGGATTTTATATTGCATTATAAAGCTTGTTTTTATGGCTAGATACTTGGGCAAGGATTTTTGACTGCTCTCTATAGGCGCAAGCAATTCTACTCGGCTTCAGATCATTCTTACCTATCCTCCTGTCCTCGAAAAAAGAAAATAGAAAAGGGAAAATGTGCATCAAAAACGAACCCCCCCTCTCAACCGTCCGCGTCCTCGCCAACGCCCTATCCCTGAACCCCATCCCAACCCCCGAACCACCCCACCCAGAAACCCAACCAACACCATCAGAAATCGCACTCTTCAGACGCACCTTCCTGTCCCACCTAACCCGAACCAACCTCAACATCACCGAGCGAGACCGCGAAGAGATGAGGACCCTTGGCATACCACCCATCACGGACGCCGAAGTCGCCACCGCACGCGAACGCTATGCACAAGAACAAGAAGCAGCCCGAGAAAGGTTAGAGAGCGAGAGACGGTCCCATGCCCTGCCCTTGCGCTTGAATCCCGACCCTGTGATGCCACAGGCTCCTATCCGGGGTCCCCCATTGCGAGATGTCGGTACTAATGCTTTTGAGACTCGAACGTTGGAAGACGCTTTGTTGTCCCCGAGGCCAGAGGGTCCAGCGCCTAGATTGGAGATTAGGCTGCACGCTTTGATGGCGGATCTTTTGAGGACGCGAAGGGAGGATGAGGACGGGGGAGGGGAAGGAGGGTCTGGAGATTGAGGTTGAGTGGGTATGTATGGAATGAGGAGAGGGGGGTGAACATGGGAGGGGAGGAAGTGATAGGGGGGCGGGGATATAAATATTTTGCACCCTGGACGGGTTCTCAATGAAGAGGATTGATATTGGGTTCATGTATGGAAGTTGTGGTGTCTTCGCCATGAATACCTACCAGATGGGGCATTCACCGCAATGAAAATGGCGATTACTCTGCGGAAGATCTGACCAAGAACACGTGTTGCAATTGCATCTTCCACTTCAGTGAAGCCTCAGTCGAGATGTCGAGATCGTTTGGCTCTTCTGACTACCAGCAGTAGTAGGAGGTTCGTAGCCAGCACCACGTACAGGTAGATCTCGTTGCTGGCCTTCCATGATAATGGTACAACGAGAGTTGAAGATAAAGGACGATGTTTGAGACAGATGGAAAAGTAAACGTTTTCGTTGATCGCTTTGGAACAACGACCTGTGAAAAAATGATTAGTCTATAATGCATCTTCTGATACTTCGATAAATAGAAAATTTTCAAGCCTCGTTTTGGATAGGCCCACTTGGCGACCAGGCTAATTCAATTTTTTGCTACCACGGACAAAGATAAGACATTTGAGGCGATTTCAGGGTAGTCAGTTGTGCAGACTTTGATCGGAGTTGAGTTTGAGCGAAATGAGCACGAGAACATGAATAAGACTAATTCTTCGATCTGAATCTTTTGCATGAGGTCAGCACAGGTCACTATGGATAGAAAATTTCATGATACTAAATACTTTTCTAGTTCTGAATTATAACACTCAATCATTCTTACTTATTGAAAACCCACCAGGAAAACTTCTGTGCGTTTTCTGCGTATATATTGCGAATAGATGATAGCTTTGGACCACATGTAGAGCCCAGTTTGAAGCGTATTGAACGAGCAGCCATCTCCCCACTGCAGATCTAATCCTTCAGGCCCCATTTTGTGAGAATCATTCTTACCGTATTCAAGCTCTATAGTTGAGAGCGGGCCAACACCGAGGGGGTCACGTTTGAATAATGAGAGGATCGGTCCGGAGTCGGTACAAGAACGTCACCCTCAAGATAGTAGCCTGCAGGAATTGCTCGTCCTCTTGGTATTAATTCCATATAAGTAGCAAGAAATCCAGTCGAAGTACTCAGGAATCCGTCAGTATCCCAGAATTGACCCCGGTGATGATGATCATGATTACAGCGCTGGCTTGCTTTTTCGGAGTCCTCCCATTTTCCTCTATCATTCTTTCGACTTAAGACCCTGCAGTAGAAGCCATTGCTTCTCCATCTAGTCTCGCCTTTTGAACATGTCCATGTTTTCTTAAACTCGACGTGTTCCCATGAGGATTTTACAGGACGCCTCGAAATCACAGTCACGTCCATGAATTCTGTCAGTAGGTGGACGCCAAGACCAGTAAGATGCCGCTCTAGTAGGCGCATTGATGGCCGGTTGACCTCGATTGAGAAAGATCGTAGCGAACTTAAAGTCAGTAACGTGTCCATGGTTTCGCAAGGACACAAAAAGTCAGGCAGAGTATGCATTACTTCAACATCTCTGATCAGATGCCAGTGACGTCCAATACGTTTCATAAATTGTGCCAGCTGTTCAACACCGAAGACGAATCGCCGCTTGCCGTAAAAGATTGGCGCAGCTTCAGCGGAGATCTGGCGGTTGACGCGGAGCAGAGCCAACATGCTTTCTTTGGGAACCTCATTGGAAAGTAGCTCATTTCGTTTCCCCTCGCGAGGAACCTCTGAGTCTCGTGACAATATCAGGATCTCCATGCCAAGATCCCAGACGAAGTCATAGATATGCTCACGAGTCTCTCGCGGCAGCTTTGTCAAAAATGGCGGGGACACGGTGGCCCTGGGAACGTTAGAGAGCTCAGCGAGTGCAAGTCGTTCAATAGGCATCATACATGCTCAGTACAAGCGTGCTTGAATGTATCAACTGTTGAGACCCAGAAGGCGAAGGTAAAGCAGAGATTGATAGGTGTCTAAGAGGACCATTAGCCTTAAACGCTTTTGTTAGGCAAGGCTCTGGACGAGCAAGGGCCGCACCGGGTACTTAGACTTATTCACGACTACTCGATTTTGAAGATAACATGGGAGTAGAGAGCTGAGGATTTGCTCAATAAGTAGGTGATCAGATCAGGACGGTTGTCATCTTGTGATTCATTAATTCGTAATGGTCACCACAATAGCCCACAGGGCCTCAGAGGCCCATCTATTAGGCCCATCTATAAGGCCCAGCCAAATCCCACCCCTATTTTTCTCTCATTGAACCGCTTCTTGTCCGAGTTTATTGAAGTAATTGGAAGAAATAAACTGTACTGACTTATAATTCTCGATCACGAATGCTTGGATTATAAAATTTCTGGTTAAGAAGTTGCTCTAATTGACTGTTTACAAAAATTCTCCATCAAATTTCAAAGCGTATAGTAATCGTTGTGGACTTATTCGAGTTCAGAATTGCGCCACCCTGCAGTTTATTTCTTCCACCATGAGTTTGGGATATCCCTTAAGTCCGAGCACTATCTCCAGACTCCTACAAGTACACCACACAAATAAAATCTCCTTTCACAATTAACTCGCTGTTACTACAATGCCTTTCACAATAACATCTCCCATTGCTCTCCCACCAATCCGTCTAAATGACCCGTCAGACTCCTCTTCCGTCGACTCGGACGGCGACACCGCCATGCCCCCACCCTCCAAACGCCCCAAACTCTCCACCAAATCCCTAATCACGCCCGGTGAAACCGTGACCGATGACCCACAGTGGATGCGGTATGCCCCCAATCGGCTCCATTCCCACCTCACCCTCATACTAATCTTTGCCATTCCCCAAAGCCACAGCTAACGCCGCACAGCGGCCACGGAACATACACCCGCCCCGCATCCCTCCAAATCATCTCCTCTGTAGCCGGCACCCTCCTCAAAACCAATAAACTCCTGTCCATCCGTCCCCTCCGCGCGCGCTACACGCCTGAAATCGGCGACCTGGTCGTTGGCCGCGTCGTCGAAGTGCAAACTAAGCGCTGGAAAGTCGACCTGTCGGCCCCATTGCTTGCTCACCTGCCTCTCTCTGCGATCAATTTGCCTGGAGGCATACTTAGGAAAAGGACGAGTACGGACGAGCTTGCTATACGGACGTTTTTCGGAGAGGGGGATTTGCTGGTCGCGGAGGTGCAGAGCGTATTTCAGGATGGGGCTGCGAGTTTGCATACGAGGAGTTTGAAGTATGGTAAATTGAAGAATGGGGTCTTTTTGTCGGTTTCGGGGACGGGCGGGGGTGGAGGTGGGGTGGTGAGGAGTAGGAGGCAGGTGTGGACTGTGCAGACGGCTAACGGGGGCGGGGAAGTCGATGTCGTGCTTGGTGTCAATGGATATATATGGATATGCAAGCATGTGGTTGGAGAACTTGTGGAGGGAAAGGGGGGGCGGGATGTGGGTGTTGGTATGGGGGTAAACAATCTGGAAGAGAAGGTGGGAGAGAGCATGTATGAGAATAGGAATGAGAGTATCAGAGAGGAGACGAGGAGGGAGATTGCGAGGTTGAGTGGCTGTGTGAGGGCACTAGTCGAGGGAGGATGTAGGGTTGATGAGGAAATGGTAATGAGAGCGTACGAGGCGAGTCTGGAGGATGAAGGGTTTGAGGATGAGGAGGAAAGAGGGATGGGTGGAGAGTATTTGGGCGGGGAAAGGGGGAGAAGGGTGGTTAGAGAGGCATTGAGAGCTATGCATGATGTGAGGGAGTAGACGAATGAGTCAGTAGTGAAAGACAAGTCTGTCTGTGTTGCAAGACCTAATTATTCCAATAATTTAGCGCAAAAACTCCATTGCGTGAGCGTCGGCTCATCCAACTTATTGTTACACTTTTGGGTGAACGACAGACGCGAGCCTGATCGGCCGAACGCCCGCTTAACGCCAGATGTTCTAGAAACTGATAAACTAATACAGGTGAAGAATCGATTAAGACTGTCTGTCTGTCTACCGCCTCTTTCCACTCTGAATAGTCGTGAAAATCGTCTTGAAACCATTACATAATGCCCTCATATCGGGGTACATATGCTTCTGGAGCTCGAAAGCCTGCGGGACCACTTTAACAGCCCAGTGTTGTACTTGAGCATGTTGTCCAGCTTTGAAGCACAGGAAAAAGTAGCCGGCGTGTTTGGGGTCGATACAGAAGTTGTAAACGGAGCGCTTAGGATTGGCTTCCGTGTAGGTGGTTAACCATCGCTCTGAAAGAATGTATTAGCGAGCTATGATTGATAGGCTGGAAAAGGGACACTTGCCAGTATCGGCTTTGCTGGACGACTGGTATTTTTCATGAAGCATCATCTCGTCAACCTTCTTAGCCATGGCTTTCACGTGGTTGACAATCAACTCATCGAGATCACTGTAATTGTAACGACCGCCAATTTTAAGGGTCGTCCCTCCGGAGAGCTGATTGGTTTTGTCTAATTCGAGCACATCGACGTGCTGGTAGATGTTGTCTGAGACCTTCCAAGTCACAGCAAGATGATCAAGTCCCTTCGAGGAGGGGCGAATCACCAGATCGCCACGAGATTGAGAGCCAAGATACTCCTCTGCTTGCGTGCTGTTGAAGGGTCTGAAGAGAGGATGCTTTATTACCCTCTGAGTGCGGCCGGAAACATCGTTTCTCTCCATCATCGATTCCTTATCTTTCCGCTCTTGTTCTTCGTCCCATTCATCCCTCATGCGATCGATATCCTTTCGAAAAGGTCTTTGAAGCTCGTCTTCGCGGAGGGAGAAATTAGCGGTCAGCTGCTTGCGGTTGAGGTAGGTTATCTTGGCCTGTACTGTTTGATGAGTGGAGAACAGTTGCTTAGCGGAAACGTCTGGTCTATTGGAAACAGCAAGCGCAGGCACGGTTCCCTCTATGCCACAATCTAGCTTGGCTTCGACATAGTCATCGGCGACCTTTTTGATGGCGACGGGTACTATCATGCCTTCACATAGAGAATCCGAAGTCTCTCCCGTAAACATGGTGAAGATCTCATTCGTCGACAGAAGGGCAAAATTCCTTCGCAGTTCTTCGTAGGGTTGCTGTAATTCAGCACGGATTGTTTCCAGAGTAGCCCGCTTTCGCTGATTAAAGTTCTTCTCCAGCTGCTCCGCATACTCCTCCAGGATGAGATCATTGACCTTCTCTTGAGATTCATCCTTGATAAGCTTCCTAACAATGGCTCCTTGGCCATTCTCTTGCTGCTCGGCTTCGATATCTTCCTCATCCAATTCAAGAGCATCAGCAGCCATTTTCCGCCCGAGGTCGTAGTCCTCTGGATGCACTCGAGTGTTATCAAGATAGTCAGCATCTGGTTCTGAGCTGTCGAACTCGATAAATAGGAAGCTGGCACAGTTGACGAAGACTTTTTGCCCTACAGCAGGCAAGATTTTCTGATCATTATCGCCCACCAGTTCTGACCGCAAAGATACGACACCGCCGTTGATATTGATAACCTTGATGAGTTGTGCAGCCTTTCGAGGTCCCAGACCGCAAACATATGGCAATAGATTAGCCGTGTATAGATCACTGACAGCTTCATTGACATCTACACCGCACAGATTAACCATGTCGACCATAGAAGTTTCCAGGGCCTTAATGATTTTCTCTTGGGGCACGTATCGCTGAGCTGCATCGAAGGAAATGGAGATAATATCGCGGCCTAATGACGCATATTCTTTCAAAGGGTTCTGCAGATATTTCGCAAGAGCCACGCAGTACTTCGTCAGAGGTGCGAAACCGGGATGCTCCATATTTGCACGTTCACTGGTCTGGTACAAGCGTGCCACCTCGTCATTTACAATCACAACCTCCAATCTGTCGCTCCTTTCGTTGCCATCCTCATCTTCGTAATCGGCTCCGCGAAGTTCTTTTCGTTCAACAATATCGTCAATCTGTTTATAAAGCTTGCGAGTTTCTGCTGAGAAGCCGGAAACACCGATTACATCAGGTTTTCGTCGCTCGACGAGCTCCACGAATGCCTTCACATCTGCGCCATCCTCAGTCCCTCGTTCGACGTCTCCCATGACTAGGTCAGTGAATTTTCCGTTCTCGAGAACTCGTCCATCTTCCTCGACCCATGTCCAACAGACTGCGTCTCTGCCAAAGATACCAGTGCCGTTGGAAAGAGCAAGCACACGCGGTACTGTTCCCAGCATCATACCCTTTGGTTTGTACGGGGCCTGATCAAGCCTCTTACCATATTCTTCACGACAGCTTTTGGCTACCGAGTTTTCGCATTCGAACTTCAAAGCCTCCTTCACACCTCGTGCCATGATTTTCTCAAGCTTGAGAAGAGCTATGTCTAAAGTCTCCCTTCGCTCGCGATTCCAGGCGTCGGCAACTTCACTGAAGTTATCTGATTCAAGGTCTCCGTACAAGCGCTTTTTGAAACCATCATGGTTTTGAGTCCTCACTCTTACTTCGACCAAGCCTTCTTCTTCTGCTCTGAGCATGCGAAGGAAACGGTCAGGGCTTCGTGCAATATCGGGGAGCTGCTGATTACGAAGATACTTGAAGTCATAGTAAGGATGCTGATCGTCGATCTTGCGGAGCCCTTTCTCTGTCCGGTAGCACTCGATGACACCGTTTCCAAAATAGTGCCGACGCATGACCTTGCGCATTTTGGGACTCATTGCTATCTCTTCTGCAAACATTGCCTTTGCAGCCCGCAAACATTGTGCACCAGATGAATACTCAGGAGGATCTAATATATCTTCGCTGTCAGCCATGTCATCTGGGCGCTGGGTGGGGTCTTCGGTGAATTGTCGTCTGCCTTCTTTCATCAGGGCGTTTTGGGCGACAGCGTCAGCAGATATACCGAAAGCACGCACAAGCCGATATACCTTGCCAGTCCGAATTTTTTCAAACAACATCTTGGACGCACCAGGCCGCCGCTGGGTTGACCCATTGGTACCAGTTCCATTGTGGAGAGCCACATCAGCAAGGCGCGAAGGATGTTGGAATTGTATGTAGTCTTGTACGTCTTGGAGTTCCTCCATAGTCACGGCCAAGGGAAGCATTTCCTCAATAACGGGATCGTGAAAGTCATCGGATAAGGCTGAGATATTGTCGTAGATTCTCTGTAGAGCGTGACGTTTCTCGACAAGAGCCCTGAATCTGAGATCCATATCGAAAATTTCCCACAAATCGGACTGGTTGAGTAACTTTTCCGCATTGACAACATATGGCGTTGCACTAGGATTATATGGATCTGGTGTAACGGCTATCTTCTGCGCATGGATGAGGTAGTCTTTGCGGTGCTGGAAGATGAAAGGAACCTCGAGTTCGTCGACGTTCATGAATTCCAGGACCTTCGCGACTGACTTTTGGAATGCATCTCGAAGGTCTGGATCGAGCGATTTCTTCGGAAGCATGAGGTCGGATATCCAACTCGATTCCTCCTTGAATTCGTCTTCAGTAAGCTCAAGCTCCTTGTAGGGACTTCTTGCAAGTTGGAAGCGTTCTGGTTGATCCGTAGCCCGTATTTGATTGTCCTCGTCAGTCAGCATACGGTCGACAAGCTGAGAGGGCTCGAAGACATCCTTGAGTTCAATGCCCTTGAGTACAGCGTCTGGATCGTCAGGGTCTGCAGGTCTCTGTTCATTCTGTTCTTCCTGGTCTTGAAGCTCCAATGCCCAGTCATATTCAAAACCAGTACCAAAGGCTTCTTTCATATCTTCCAGCGCAATCTCGCTTAGGCCAGCAGCGTCTTTCACTCCTATAATGTTTCTGCTCGGCTTCCGTAGAACATCAACATCGTCGTCGTCTTGGCGCTGTCCGTCTTCGTCGTCAAAGTCCTCCTCAATGAAATCTTTGAACTCATCTTCGAGAGTCCGAGGGTCGACGCGGGCAGAGCCACGTTGGCCTTCGGGCGCCCGGGGCATTTCATCGTCTTCATCGTCGTCAAATATGTCCCCAACGCCTCTTGGTCTTCCTTCTCCATCGTCTTTATGCCCCCGTTTTAGACGTTTGAGCTTGGGCTACGTGGATTGTCAGTAGGGTAGTCTTTGTGAAGTGCTGAGAGAAACAGACCTCACTAGTAGTGCGCTGCTCATAGTCTGGGTGTGCTTCCCCGATCAGATCAAGATCCTCTTCATCTAGGCCAGCTTCCTCTTCCTCTCGCTCTTCCCTCCTACGTTTCTTTCGTTCCTGTCTTCTTCGCGCGCGCTCCTCGGGCTCTTCATCATCTTCAACTATGAAACCTTCTCTGATCTGAAAGTTTTCGAAGGAAACCATTAGTACTTATGTCGACTTTTCCGCGGCAGAAAGAAAATGTACCGCTTGAGCTGCCTCTTCATCGTCGTCGTCCTCTTCTTCACTAGAATCGTCGAGATGACCATTGACTCCGTTCGCCCCCTTTCCACTATTTGCGCCCCTTCTGGCCTCACCAGTCTCTTCATCAAAGGATTCATCTCCCTCATCGTCGTCGTCAAGCTCGGCCTCTCCTACGATCAGATCTTGGATGCCACTCATGTTGAACAAAGGCTCAGCTGTGGATGACGTAGGAATCTCACGAAAGGTAATATGAGAGTATCAGGATGGGTGTCAAAGGTGAGTGTAAAGGTGCAAAAGAAAAGGATGCCAACCCCCTTGGGGCCATCTCTAACACAAAGTCACCGCGAATATTGCGGGCTAAAATAGCTTATGTAATCAACCGCATTCGGCCTAGCTCAAATTTTCCATGTGGGATGAAATTGAATCTATTCTTGGTATCACTCTGGTCTGACCTGTCAAACGGCGAATCCAATGAAACGCATCTATGGTACATGATTCCTTGCAGCCTAATTTAGAGCCTGATGCTCAAGCAATCATGCATTTGCTGAAAATTTGATGAGCTACAAAGCTGCAGTTCGCATTCGAGGAGCTGCCAGTACCACTGCATCACTGGTTGATTGCGCAGATCATCTGCACCTATCAAATCGCCTCGACTGCCAGCACTGCCCTATTCGCGACATTGCCTCCTGAGTGACCATCCTCTTTGATCTCCCTATCATAACAACCAGGCCTCGCCATCGTTTCTACACTTCCCATTCATTCTTACCATGTCTGACATGAAGACCCGGACGTTGGGTCGCAAGAACGTCAAAGGTCTCGCCCTGAGTGCCCCGCCGAAGACCGCTCCAGTCCCATCCGCTGGTGACGCGCAGATACCAGGAGCGTTGGGAAACAATGTGACAAGGTCGGACACCCTGGAGATCGGGGTCGAATTCAAGCTGGACTTCAAGACTGAGGACCTCATCGTACTGAAAGAGCTCGGGGCTGGTAATGGAGGCACAGTGAGCAAGGTTATGCATGCAGCAACCAAGGTCATCATGGCCAAGAAGGTAAGGTCTCGAATCAACACAACCAGAGAGAAACCCGGCTGAACATTGTGGCTAGGTCATCCACGTAGAAGCGAAGAAGGACGTTCGGAAGCAGATAGTCCGAGAACTGCATATCATGCACGACTGCACCTCGCCGAACATCGTGACCTTCTATGGTGCATTCCTCCACAACTCGGGGGACGTCATCATGTGTATGGAGTATATGGACTGCGGGTGAGATGTCAGCTTTCATCCATATGCTGACAGTTTCTGATTCTGAGGCAGATCATTAGACCGAATCTCGAAAGACTTTGGTCCTGTCCGAGTGGATGTCCTTGGAAAAATTACGGAAGCCATCTTAAGTGGGCTAAACTACCTCTACGATGTTCATCGAATCATGCATCGCGACATCAAGCCGTCAAACGTACTGGTCAACTCGCGAGGATACATCAAACTCTGCGACTTTGGAGTATCGGGCGAGCTTGTGAATTCGATAGCTGATACCTTTGTGGGCACCTCGACTTATATGGCACCTGAAAGAATTCAAGGAGCCAAATACTCGATCAAGTCCGACGTGTGGAGCGTTGGTCTTACAGTGATGGAGCTTGCTATTGGAAGGTTCCCCTTTGATGCGAGTGATGCAGCAGCAGGGGATAGAGCAAGTGCCGGACCTATGGGGATATTGGACCTCCTACAGCAGATCGTTCACGAGCCGGCACCAGGGCTACCCCAGAGTGACGCTTTCCCTCCAATTCTGGATGAAATGATCCAAAAGTGTCTTCTCAAAAACCCGGATGATAGACCTACGCCTCGCCAACTGTTTGTACGTGCGCTTCATCTGAACCTCGTTGCACCGATCACTAACGCATAATTTTAGGACAAAGACATGTTTCTAGCAGCTGCGAAACGAACGCCCGTGGACCTGGAGCAGTGGGCTGTCTCAATGATGGAACGCCACAATCGCAAGTCTCATCTTGCCCCTCAATTATCCCCCTCTACGCAAGCCTTGCTCCGAGGAGAGTCTGTGCCCTCTCCCAAAGAGCCAACGGTCTCGGTATCTAGGACTCCGACTTCTGGCGAGATACCAATAGCCGACGAAGAGATTAGAGCCTCCCCGCGATCAGAACAGCCCGTATACCAGCGGGCGACTCTCACTGAGATCAACGGCACTGGCATGTATCCTTCCCAAAGCTCTGCGTTTGACCGCCAGGTCTTCCCTCCGCGCACATCAAGTACGACAGGTCCACCTTCAAGTCGATCTCGCGAAGGAGAAAGCTTCAGTCCCAAGAACGGCCTGCCGAGTCATCCAAGGGATAGTGGGACATTCAACCCTCATCCAAGAGACAGCGGGAACTTCAATCCTACCACAACATTGCCAATTCGCCCCGCACCGCCACCATCTGGACCGCTGCCTCCGCCACCTAGTGCGAACTTTCGGGGTCAGCGTCCGGTGACTAATGGTTCGCCTTACTATGGCGATAATCAGCAGTATTAAAGCTGGAGCCGACCTGAGCAGGATGTACAATAGAAAAATGTTCGAAAATTCGCCAGCACGAAAAGCCCCCACATTTTTTCGACTCGAAACCCTTAGATTGTCCGCCAACAATATCACCACATTTACTATACCCCTTCAGCAACCCCATCCTTTCTTTTACTATGCATATCAGGAGCGAATTGCGAGAGCATATGATGGGCGTTTCTCAATTCTCATATGGCTGGCGCGTACGGATGTATGAGATATCTCAGAACTTTTCTCTTCGCGGGCATGTAGCGTGGAACTGGGTAACACGCAATTGCCGGATGTCGATAGATAGGAAAGACTGTTCTAATACGAAGCAGCTAGTCCTACTCAGTTTCCAAGAAAGGTTGTCTTGTGCACTAATACGTCTGTACTTATTCGCAAATACTTTTCATTTCCGCTAGATTCCGATCTCAGATATGTGACCCTCGCCCTTCATCTGCCTTGTGCTATCTTCTACCTGCTCATGCTCTTGCCAGAAGGAATAAGCTATAGCGCAATTGGGTCACGTCATCAAATTTCCCTGTTTTTCTCAAAGCCAGTAATGTGAAGCCTTCTCGCTGAAGTGTGCAGTAAAGCAAGAAATGAGTGCTGTGGAACCGCGGCGGTCAAGGCACCGTTCCGGCGCGCCGCAATGCCCTTTCCTCTCAAACCCGAGCAAGTACTTCCAGTTACTTCCCACCTCATAATCTAATGGTCAATTCATTGTCGTCTAGTTCTTCTTGAATCGATCGATAGGATCTCGGATTCAAGCTCCGTGGGCTTAGCTTGGTGGCTCATGTCATTTCCGACTTCGACATCATGGGCAAAATGATAACGAGGCTGATGAGATTGGAGTACTTATCCTCTATGCGGGCTGTAACGGTTGTTCCCTAGCTGCATGCGTTTTCTTTGCCTGGCCAAGAGGTTCCGCTTGATAAGAAGATGCTGGCCGAAAGTAATCTCCCACCTATTGGTCGACGTAAAGTACTGGTACATGGCAACCCCCGCTATTCCGACCTCACCCCATTGGGCTCACAAAGGTGTCCTGAGCTGCGCCCGATAGCAAGACGCTGATCTCATTCGGGGTCCATAGTCTAGCCTCACGGGTATGTTTAACAAAAGAATGCATGCAGCTTTTGATTACAGCCTCATGACTCGTTGCAACCCGCTGGTACACTGCAACAGAGTACCCTACCAAGGCGTTGAGAAGCTAAGCTGATGAGCTCTAGTGATCTCGTGTGCGGATGAATACGAGGAGAAGTCTTTGAAGTACTGATTCGTGCCAGAGTATTGCATCCTGCGACCTGTTCTTTTTTTAACCAACAACGGCTTCTCGGCATCGTTGGCGATGCATCTACCATAAATCCGAGGATGGCCGACATCCTGTGGAACCAATGCCTTCGCATTCGCCCCTGAAGCTGTCTGCGTCTTCGCGGCAATACTCAATATTGGGGTACAGCCGAAGCAGACACTGCCCTCGAATCTCATGCTGCGGTACTCGATAAACCAAATTTAGATAAATCGTTGGATTTATAGCCTTGCAGTGCGAGATGGAGCCAGCTGATAAAATGGCAATGCCTTACAGTATGCCAGACTTCGATTGTGTTATAAGCATCTCAGACTGCTCCAAACCAGGTCCATCGTCCATCTCAGTATACTATTTGAATAATCTTTCAACAGTCTTTCAGCTTCTCTAGTATTATCACCAAGTATTTGCGCTGCGTAAGTTCATGTTCCAAGGCATTTTCGGACCCAGAATCTCACGACGCTAGCACTATGAGTCCAAACACAACGTTGACCTCTTTGGCGACGACCACGGAGAACAATGGGTACGTACGGATCAGTCTTTACACGCCTCTCCTGCTCATGCGGGTCATAGCGCAGGGACGCTATGCTCTCCAGATGAAATCAGAGAAGAAGATGGGCTCGATAGGTGATACCACTATCCTAAATACTAAGCAATGGTCATTAAGAGGTGAATTGTGATGGTACTGATCAAGAACTCAGCAGCACAACAACACTGCCGAATCCAAATTCAACGCACAAGAAGTGGACCCAAGTACAGGACGTATCTAGATTGGTCCTCCGTGCTCTAGGATTTAACCTCATCGTACATGCTTGCGGATCACTCCGTCATGTCACTGGCAAAGGATTGCACGAACCAGTCAAAATAGCTATTCGCAAAGACCGAGTCATTGCGCTTCTCAGAAGTCTTATACATATCATTCCCATCAGTGTCGCCCTTTGTGAGATTATCCTTAATTGGAATACCTACTACGTCGGCGTCTCAATCTACAATCAGGCAGTATACCAAATTGTAGCCAAAACCCATGAGCTAGCGATTCAAGCATCTTTGGCGACTATTCTCTATTCTTATATTCGATATGAAATGACGGTTGGAAATGGTATTCCATTTGGAGCTCTCTTCTCTGGCCTTCAGATCAGCCAAATCTCTTATATGTGGTCCATGGAGTTTTGGGGCTCTGTACGCACAGCACATCTCCCTCTTCGCAGAAAAGCCGGACTACTGGCAATCATAATTCTTTCCATCGTTCTGGCTTCATTGAGTGGACCTTCAAGTGCAGTCCTTCTCGTTCCGCGATTGGACTTCTGGCAGGCAGGCAGTACGGACATCTGGATTAACGCTACATCCGAAGATGTTTATCCAACTTTGTAAGTAGTCATCACATCAAGAAAGACCAATGCTGAATTTTAGCAGATTGAATGGAAGCCAGGTACCAGACAATTGCTCATTCTCACAGGAGGGGTTACCTAGCAATGGGTGCCCTTCAAGCGAGTGGGAAAAAATCCAACAGTATCTCGACTTGACTACCCATTCTGTACCACAGGAGTATCTACAAACCTATAGATACAAGATAGGTACTGATGAAATGGAGCTCTATGGCAAAGTATCACAGCGTCAGCTCTACATTGGACAGGATCTTATAAACGATGTCCATGTCAATCCGCTTCTATCCAGTACACAACATGTCGCAGTCGCCGACGCACTTACTACCACTGGTGCTCTGTGGTATATGGGCTTGACTAATATCACAGTGACATCAGGGCACGGCTCACCTTTGTATGATCAATCCGATGCTATCCATACCCTGAGCGGCGAGAGCTATCAACCTTTAAGTTTAGCAATATGTGTTCCTGACATAATTCGAGATGCCAATGATTCTCGTCCTGTGGCTTTTCCGCTCCTCTATACCGCCAACGATCCCAGTAATTGGAACGCCAACATAACACTGTCCGATAATTCCTCCGTCCCAGCAATTTTGTACTCTGATATTTCCCGAGCCGAGATAGCCAGTACTGCGGGCAGCTTATCACAATATCGACTTCGATGGGTTCAGTTACCGCAGGAGTCTTTTAATGGTAGCTCGATAGGGGCCATCATTCTTTTACCACAGTCTTCTTCGAACTCGTCCTCTTCCACAAGATTGACCCAAGACATATTGTTGTGTAACATTGCTGCCGGGTGGGGTACCACAACGTTGCAGATGCATACTTCTGGAGGCTCTACTAGCAGCATTACTAGTAAGATTACCAGCAACGAGAGTATTCCAGGCGTTACCAATCCCAAAAATATTTTTTTAAATACAGATTTTACAGAGGATACTAATTGGGAGCTCAGTTGGCACTATCCAGAATATCCACAAAGACCAATCAACGTAACGCGGGACTGGGCTCAGTATCTGAACCCAACTGTTAAGAGCCTTAACACGAGCGTGTTTGATCTCATGATGCAAAGGTGCTTGGTCATGCAAGGCCCTGAATTATTACCGTTTATCGCTGCTCAAATAGGTTCCACGCTGGCAGCTATGATGGCGAATGGGCTTGCAAGAATAAGCTTCGAAAGCACGTTACAAGGATCACCAAGATCTATAGTATCTCGCGATAATACCTCATGGATCGATGGGAACTACTGGCTTTCAGGTAAAGGCAACGTGTTCAAGGTGGATTTGGATGAAAGCAAGGATTGGGTGAAACTCCACGTCAACTCGACGGTCCAAGGTTATGGCTATGGCACAGAAAATACTTCCTCCCGGGTTGCGATCGCTATACTAACAACGTACTGCATCCTTGCAAGCGCTCATTTGCTATACTCGGGCATCTCAGGTAATCTTCATTGCCTTGCTGCAAACCATTCATAAGTTCGCTGGCTAATGACTCGGGTCCTTCACAGGCGTAAGCTCCACCTGCTGGGACTCGATTGCCGAAGTCACCGCACTGGCAATGAATTCAAATCCTACGGCCGCCTTGCGTAATACATGTGCCGGCATAACGGAGCTCCACATATTCCAGCTGCCAGTGCGCATCTTGACATTCCGCGATGCAGAAGGCGACGGTGAACATCTGGAGCTCGTATTCGGCAACGCTGACGAAGAGCCTACGAATCTAATCAAAGCCAACAGAACGTATGGGACGATGCCTCCTTCCAAGAAACATGGTGAATGAGGTACGTCCATTCGCTCACTGCCTGGTTGATGCCGCGAAAAGATACTCATAGTTGAGCCCAGAATTACCTGAGGAACAAGCATATCATGTTTGGCTTCATCTGCCCTCGACATGCGTACCGACTAAGCTGAGAATACGGAAATTGACAAGAGAAGACAGTATGGGACTGAGATTGCAAAATCTTTGCGCTTTTTGGGGGCAGGGTGGGGGAGGGGGGGGCCAAAGCTTGTTCCGCTTACCTTTTTCGTCTGGTTTTAAGCGAATCTTCCATGTGTTGTGGCATGCCAGCCTTCCACCGTCTCTCGACATCTTTCGTTTTAGACAATGTTTTGAGTCTGCTTTCTTGCGATGAGTTGGAATTTCGCGCAAGTCTGGTTTGGTTTGGTCTTAGAGTGTTAGCTTAAGTCACAAAAGCGCTGTTTCTATCGATACAACAATCCTCTCTGGTCTCCGCTAGATAACCCTTCGTCCGCGATTCAATACTGACAATAAATGGCTGGTTTTGCCAACCTATGGGGAAGCAGTGCTCTCTATAGTACTTCCTACGCATAGGTCAGGCTGAGAGCCTGATAACACTTTTCAGCATCCCATCGTATCTACTATCAGAGAATTGAATAATCAAAACACGAAGAATCTAAATCTTATACGTAGTAATACCATCCCTATTGAGTCAAAATTATAATCACAAACCCGTTCTTGTGGAGTCATATCCTCAGATTTGTAGTGTTAGTGAATGTAGCCCTGTTCATGCTTACCCTTGTCTGTGGCTTTGCCTGTGTCGTGGAATCATCCATGCGAGTGAGGATCTTTTTCGGGGATTTGGTGTTGTGGGAATCATTTGAGACATGGAGGTTGGGGGAAAAGTGTCGTGGGGAGGATTTGTGAGGGTAAGCTGTTTTGGCGAGTGAGCGTACACTATGAATTGGGGTTGGTGAACGGATTAAAGAGGAAGGAATTGTCTTTTAGACAATCTCTGTCATTTATTTCAATCGCCGACTGCTCTGTAGATATACTTCATCGACCGAATATCATCAAAACTCCCGTCCCCAACGGCGTCTCATTACCAGATCCTCCAACATCGAAATCGAACCCCACGCACTCATACGTCTGCACAAAATGGAAAAAACCCCCAATCAGGCTCTCAAGCACTCCCCATGTCATCTCTCCTTCCTGATATACCAAAAGGTGCACATTTTCTGACGAGTAAATCAGTGCGCGATCCGGTATTAGGGTTTGGGGGTGAAGTTGGGCGTAGACGTCCCGAAGGGCTGTGTTGAGGACGGTGTGGACGAGAGATGTGGGTAAAGTCGTGCGGTAGGAGTAGAACTTGATAAGTATGGGCTTCGAGCTGGGGCTGGATTTAGTGTAGTAGTAGTAAGGGGATGGGGGAAGGTTGCTAAAGATATCAGTTTCGAGACTAGCGATGGACTATTGACACGACTTACTTTGACGAGGATGGTAGTGGGAAGGCGCTAGGCACTGTTGCATTGGTTTGCGATAGACTGAGGGAAGGTGACGAGATAAGTGGTGCTTCGAGGGTCAGTGTACACAGGAGGCCCATGAGACAGGGAACTAGTCTGGCAAACATTCTTGACGGACAGTGGACGAAGGAATGAGAGACATTTTGGTGGGGAGATTACCAAACGCTTCTTATCGCTAATGCGCATATGTAGAAGGATTGGTCTGTCGCTTCTGGCGGACTTTGGCGGATGAAGTATTCTATGTCGGCACGCGCTGCAGAGGCTGTCTGGGGAGAGAGGCAGACTAAGCCACTGATCACCTTCTTGTTCATAGATCCCGGGCATCGATTCAATTTCCTAGCCGTAGGGGGAGCTTGCTCGGGCTACAGGGCGTCTTTGGTGAACAAGAAGCCCATTTCCTCGACGCTGGTTTTACGAAGATTTAAGCAGTTTGCCAAACGAGTAACCGCTATGTTATTGCAAGGCGGCTAGGGCATTAAGGACATCGGCGTCTCGGTTCTGCGACGTAGCGGCGAGACGTGGCACAATGTGCCGTGTTCATCTTTCTTTCCTCAACATACCTTCCACGTATTCGTACATGAAACAAAGACTCCATTTAAATTGTTCATCTCTCGTCTGTACTATGGATACAGCGACCCGATAATCTAGACAGACAAAGGGATATGCCAGTCTTCTAGCTTTGCTGGGTCGTGTTCATTTGTAACGGGTAGACTTGGCCGGTCGTCTTTCCATGATGGAAAACCTGGTGCAGATCCGGTCACCCGATGAAGTATGAAAACGAAGCCTCGAAGCCAACTTCATGCATTCCATCTCTCCATGTTTTGCACCACACAACCCTCAAAGCTACGCTGAACTAGACGACCAATCTGGGATACTCTTTCGCCGCTTTCCGAGAGCTGCCGCATCGCTTCATCCGTCAGTGATGAATCGACAACCAAAATCATTCCCAGACCGGTATTAAAGGTTCGCGCAAATTCGTGGTCATTAACTTGTCCGGCCTTTTTCAGCCATTTCAGTACGTTTGGGCACTCCCAGAGTTCTGCGTCTAGTTCTGCTGCTAACGATTTAGGTAGCATCCGAGGGACGTTTTCCCAGAGACCGCCCCCTGTGATGTGGGCCATACCTTTCACCAGATCTTTTTCGACGAGTTGAAGAACTGGCTTCACATAGATGCGGGTCGGTGTGAGCAGGCTCTGGCCCACTGTCTGTTCCCTGTTCCACGGCGCCCGGTCATTGTATCTCAATTGAGCCTTTTCGACAATCTTCCGTATCAGAGAGAAACCATTTGAATGACATCCGTTGCTCGCGAGACCGAGTAGGACGTCACCCTCCTTCATTGCATGTTTTTCGGGCAGCAGTTTCTTGTCCCGTGCGATCGCTCCATTACACGTGCCAACGACATCGTATCGACCAGGTAGGAAGAAGTCCGCCATCTCCGCAGTCTCTCCTCCAACTAAAGCACATCGTGATTCCTTACACCCATCACATATGCCCTTGACAACGTCTTCCGCAATGCTCACATCGAGTTTGCTACAACTGAAGACATCCGTAAAGTAGATTGGCTCCGCACCTTGCACGATTAAGTCATTAACATTCATCGCCACAAGATCAATTCCAATTGTGTCGTGTTTATTAGTAGCCTGAGCGATTTGCAATTTGGTTCCTACGCCATCAGTCCCGGTGACAAGCAATGGAACCTCCCTATACCCTGCCTTGGCGAGATCGAAGATACCGCCAAAACCGCCTAATTCAGCCGAAGCACCAGGCCTTGCAGTTGATTTGACGTGAGCCTTGATGCGTTCAACAAGCTCATTACCTGCCGTAATTGAAACACCTGCTCCGGCATAGGTCATGCCGGACTCTGATCGTGCCGACTCGCTTTTAGCAGAAGTATTCATTGCTCTATGGGCAATATCCCTCCTGTAGTACTTTCCGGGCCAATCAATGGTTTCCATGATATTGTAAGCTCGAGTCAGAGCCGCTGGCAAGGACTCTGCAGTCGATGTCGTTGCTATGACACGGCCGCCGGCAGTCTTCAAAGATCCCTCGCTTAATAATGTACCAGCATGAAAGACGTGATCGTTCTCGGTCAGCGTCTGGCTTTGCTCAATGCTGATGTTGTCACCCTTTTTGTACGATTCCGGATAGCCACCTGCAGCAGCAACGATTGTGACGGAAGACCCAGGCTTGGTGTTAAGCTGAACACCATCCAATCTACCCTCCGTACAGGCAACCATGATATCTGCAATGTCAGTGTCCATGCTCATGAGTGGCAGCAAGGTTTGAGTTTCTGGGTCACCAAAGCGAACGTTATACTCCAGAACTCTAGGTCCATCCTCGGTGATCATGAGTCCAGTGAACAGCAGCCCCACAAAAGGATGAGCTTCGTTTCTCCGCATAGCATCAATAGTAGGCTGTAACACAGTTCTATGGATCTCTTCGACCAGACCAGGGGTTGCGATCGGTGCTGGTGCGTAAGCTCCCATTCCTCCGGTGTTTGGCCCGCGATCTCCGTCGTTCAATTGCTTGTGGTCTTGGGCTGCTGGAAGTGAACGAATCGTGTAACCATCGCAGAACGTGAGAAAGCTGAGCTCGTCGCCCCGCAGATACTCTTCAATCACCACCTCGTTTCCTGCGTCTTGGAATTCCATTTGCACCATGATCTTCTTCAACGCATCTTGAGCCTCAGATTTTGATCTTGGAAGAATAACGCCTTTGCCTGCCGCTAGACCTGTGGCCTTGATTACGACTTTATACTGGACTTCATCGATGTATTGTCTAGCTTCTTGGTAACTGCTAAAATTTCTATAGCGAGCAGTTGGTATGTTATACTTGGCCATGAAGTCTTTAGCAAAAGTCTTTGAACCCTCTAGTTTAGCGGCTGCTTCAGAAGGACCGAAGACACGAATATTAGGGATAGCTATGATCCTTTAGCACGAGACCGTTCATGATACGCTATCAGAATAGTACCATTCTTGAAGTGATCGGTGACACCTTTGACGAGTGGGACCTCAGGGCCTGTTCTTGCAGTCAGCATAGAACCTTGTAACGATACCTGCTCCGGAGATGAAGCTTCGTGCTTTCACGAATAATGGAAAAAAGGGGAAGAATACAACTGACCAGGTATGACGAGGTTGACTTTCATTTTCTTTGCAAAATCGATAAGTTTAGAAAAATCGTCCACAGCTATTGAAACATTTGAAACTTTATCCAAGCCCTGGGCAGTCCCTCCATTGCCAGGTGCGACAAATACTTGAGATACTGGCATCAACTTTTAGCGAAGACTTCTTGTTTCAGTGCCAGGCCTTGTACCGCGGGGTGAGAGACTGATTTTCCAAGCTAAGGCATGTTCTCTGCCTCCATTACCTATGAGCAATACTCTGAGATCTTCCATAATTTAAAAACTATATTTTCCAAAGTTGAGCGAGAATTAACGTGGCTTTTCTCCTCGTGTGATGAAAAAAGGTCATGAAAATCCGAGATTCCGATGCCAAGAGATAATAAACGCGCTTGCGTAGGGCTGAATACAAATCGCGTCTTCGGCGCGAGATCTGGAGTCGATCACCACAACCATGCCTATCCTGTAGCTTACTTCAATTACATGCCCACTCTAGATGGCAGCTTGACCTTGCAATGTCTCAACCCACTACACCTACGCGCTCCCCTGCGCGCTCTATACTCTCAACGACATCAACTGCCCAGTATGGCGCCTCACCACAAGAGCTCACTCCCAGGAGCAAGGTCAAGGCTATGCTAGCAGCGATTGATGATGAGTCCGATTCTGAGCCAAATTCAAAGCCTAAGGAGCCAGAAAGAAGTGCTCTATCAGCGGTTGCTGGCAATATCCAGAGGGTGGGCAAACAGAGAAGCGTCAAAGAGGACGCCGAGGTTGGCCAGCGAGAGACTGGAGACGTGGACCAGGGAGAGGAAAGCGATGAGTCAATTGTCGTTCCCAGGGGTAGGCTGGCAGCCCGGCTCAACGGACAGGTCTCCCACACTCCCAGATCCAGCTCGATCGTCGATGGGGAGGGTAATGAGGACGCTTATGCAAGGATCAAGAAGAAAATCCTGGAAGAACAGATCAGGAAGACCCACGATTCAGCAGATGTGACCGAGAGCAGGAGCATTACTCCGGTTTCAAGGGCCTCAAAGCGTCAACGAACCTCAAGCATTGGCTGCCGTCACTCCCCCCCTACAGCTATCAGTACTACGCGAAACCGAAGCCGTTCACCAGGCATATTTCTCACGCCCGAAGCAGGGCCAAAGCGGCAGAGTAGTCTTCCGCCTTCAGCCAACAGTGATGGGTCCGATGCAGACCTACCGGCCCACCCGCAATCCAACAGTCTTTTTCTGGAGCTAGTGGCGAAGAAGAGGGCTGAACGAGAAGCAAAGGAGGCGGCAGAAGATGATAAAAGGGCAGGAAAGCTAGCAGGGCAGCGGTCATTCGAGCGAGCGCTCTCGCAAGATGCTTCGTCAGGCTTAGGCGTCTCGGACGACGAACTGGCCGCGGACCGGAGGCTTACCCAATACTCGCGACCAACACGCAAGGCAAGCAAAAAGGCGCTTGAAGAGATGAACCGGGAGACACAGCGGATGAGCCGTAATATGCAGCTAGCACATCAGGCTAAAACGAAAAAAAGGATCAGCAAACAAAGTCTTCTTGACAGGTTCAAGTTCCGCACGTCTGTGACACCGATTGTTGAGGCGCCTCAAAATCCAAGTTCTTCGACCGCTGCGAGCTCGGCTCATGGTTCAGACCTAGAAGAGGTGCACAAAAATGAATCACCGCCCACAAGCCCTGTTGCGCCTGATGATCCGTTGATAGCGCCTCCAAAGGGTGTACTTGGCAAGCAGATAGATACTACTAATACGACGCAGCTCTTAGAGCAAGGAGATGAAGAGCTACCAACAATGCTTGAAATGATGAGCCAGCCAATACACAAAGTTGATAAAGGAAAGGGAAAAGCTCGCGAGTACTATGAGCCAGATAATGCTCCTCGAAATATCAGAGACCAGAAAACAGCTTATAAGCAACGTCCCATAAAAGTTCGTTTACCAGAGTCAATGTTGGGTGGGGGAGAGGTCGACTTAGATTCTGGCAGCGACTTGGAGGTCTTGCCGGTCAGCAAGTTTAAGACCTCAAAGCTTGATGTCTTCGATCGACTGCCCGTGAGTAAGGCGCAGGAAGGCCGTTCAATGCAGACTCTTCGTGCACTTGCCCACCTCAATTCTCCAGAGAAAATCTCCCGCACCAAGAAAGCGTCTATGACTCAAGCAGACATGCAGATGTCATTACAACAGCGTGCCAGACGACAAGCCATGGAAGAGCGGAGAGCAAAGATAGAAGACTTAAAAGCTCGAGGCATCATCGTACAAACAGCGGAAGAGAGGGAAAAGGACCAGGCAGAAGTGGAAGATCTGGTGGAAAAGGCTCGGAGAGAAGCGGACGAGATCACGCAGAAAGAGAAGAAGGCGGCGAAAAAGGAAAAGGTTGCCAATGGCGAAATCGATGGCCTAGCCGATAGCAGTGACGGCGATGATGACTATGAAGCTGATGTAGACCAATCTGACGTCGAGCTATCCGGGTCCGATGAAGAAGAGCGCGAAAACCTATCCGGTGACGGTGACGAGGGTGCAAATTCAGATGGCGAACAGCTCGACGACGATGAAGATGGGGGTGTGGACTTGAGCAAAGGCAACAAATCTCTGGGCTTGATTGACAATGAGGCTTCCGAAGATTCTCAGGACGAAGAGGAAGATGAAATCTCTATTCAAGATGGGGACGAGGATGGCGAAGAATCTCAAAAGCCCCTCAAGCATCGGCGCAGAATCAAGACGGTAATCGACGACGATGATGATGACGAGAATGACGAGTTAAATGAGCAATCTGGATCCGCCCAACAAACAAGTTCTGCCCCCGAGGTTCCCCAATTTCCTGCTCTAGCAGGACCACAGGCGATTGCTTCATCAATGGGAATGACCCAAGCTTTTGCGGCAACTATGGCTGAGACGCAGACCCCGCATCCCGATTACGACGACGACAACGAGCAGGATTCTCTGGCATTTCTAGGTCCTCCGCCAGAGCCGAACTTCCCTATTTTCGAAGACACCGACTCCCTGCAGGTAGTAGAGGACAGTCAGAACGGCCAGCTGCTCAATGCAAATACGGGACAGAATACAGAGTCGTCAAGAGATATCGATCTTCACTTCACGCAATCGCAGATAGAGTATGGTGCGCTGAGCGACACTCAAGAAAAGGTCGAGGCTAGTCAAATGTCGGAAATACCGGATCCCACACAAGACGTTGGGTTTATGTTCTCCTCGCCAGCTCCTGAGCGCTTCGTATATGATCCTCCCTCTACTGTTGACACCGTTCCCTTATCTCGCGCGGTTGGCAGTAGCTCGCCGATCAAGAAAAAGAGAGGCCGTTTGCAAAGACGTTTGCTGGCTGAAGAAGATCCGTCAAATGTTGATGAGAACTCACGGGCAAGTAGTGATGACTTGGCTGAAAATGACACGACTAGCAACGCATTCGACTTGATGAGGAAAGCAGGAAGAAAAGAAAAGTCCCAGGCTGCTAGCTTCGATAAAAAAAAGAGTGAGGCCAAAGGCATGGTCGAAGAGCAAGCTCAGGAATCCGAAGACGAATACGCAGGTATTGGTGGAGCCAGTGACGATGAGAGTGGTGGAGAAGAAGACGAATACGTTCGAGAGATGATAGATCAAGGAGAGGTCAATGTCAATGAGAGAGAGCTGGCGGCTCACTATGCGTAAGTCAACTTGTGACCCTTGAGTTGACGTCTTACTTATACTTTCTTAGGGACAATGAAAGAGCCAGAGACGAGAAGGACATTGCGAGAATATACAAAGATATCAACAGCGGCGGCCTTCGCCGTAAACGTGGTGCTGAATTTGACCTCTCTGACTCGGACGATGACGCTGAGGCTCGCCAACGAAGGAAGCGGCGAGAATTCGCCAAGATGAGAAAGGCTTTACTCGAAAACGAGAACGTTGGCAAGATCGCTGAAGACCCAAAGAAGCTGGCATTCCTACGAGCTATTGAAGACCGCGAGAACGATGATGATGATCTTGACTTCTTGGATCTTCCTGCAGAAGATTCCTTCAGAGTAGAACCCGATACGCAAGAAGGCCCCGAGTCACAAACTCAGTCTGCTCTACCAGAATCCACTCTGGGAAAGCGGAAACGTCCTCTCCAAGAGTCGGTTCCTGACAAAGCCAACATACGCCCAATCGCCGCCGCCCGCCGAACCCAAGCCCCTAAGAAGCCCGCTACTCTCGCCGAAATCCGCGAGTCAGTCTCCTTCCTCATCGAAGAGCCCGGCTCCATCAATATCGCCCCTGACCCTTCCTCCTCCGCTTCCGAGGACGAATCCAATCCCAAAGGCAATCCCCGCCGCCATCCAAACCCAAATCCTAACCCCATTATCGACCGCCTCTCTCTAAAACGCGCCGAGTCTGCCACTGTCTCATCCACCTCCCGCCTAGCTTTCCATGACCCTTCTACCACCAACCCCTCAATCGGCGGCTTCAAAGTGCCCAGTCTGCTCCGTCGCGCTACCACCTCCAATCTCGCCGCCGACAATAATCACGGTATTACGACCATGACGACTGCATCTACGGAGAGGGCGGCCGGGGGAGGGGAGAAGGGCGATTTCGTGAGGAGAGGGGGGACTAAGAAGAGTAGTGTTAATTATTTCGCGAGGGAGATGGAGAAGAGTAGGGTTCTTGAGGGGGTGGAGAGGAGGAGGGAGGAGCAGAGGGAGAGGGAGGCTAAGGGGAGGAAGATGGTTCTTGGAGGTCTGGGTGTGGGGGCTTTTGAGTAGGGTTGCTTGGCAAGTGCCTGAGGTTGGTTAGGGTGGTGTGCTTGTAATTCGTGCGCATTTTACTATCATTATGCTTGGGACGACACTGCACGTCGATATGAAATCCTAGCTTGCAGCACTCTCCCGAGGACACTCTTCCCGTCTTAAAACAACTGATTGTTGCACCCCTTGTACCTTTTGGGGGCGGGGGCCAGGGGAAGGGGCGGGAAATGATGATAGTATCTCCGCTAAAAATTGAAGAGCCTTTCCGTTTTTATGAAAATCGGCTATATAGTCATTCGTAAAGAAGAGAAAAGCTTCATCCCTTCTCCCTACTCTTCCTTCTAACCCACTTTCTATTCCGTCCTCAACGTCCCTCGCAACACACACCTACAGCACAAAAAAACAAACGCTCCCAACACTCACCATCCCCCCCCCAACCACCCACCCCCTCCACCCCCCAAACAGATTCCCCACCCCCCTCCACCCCCCAAACGGATTCCCCACCCCCCCACCCACAGCCCCACTCTTCCCCTTTCCCCCACCCGCCGCACTGCCCGCCGCCCCCCCCGCCGTAGCCGTAGCAGCCGCATAACTCTTCGCCCCAGCATCGAAACTCAAACACTGCGTCGGCAACGCATATGACGTCTCCAGCAACTCAAACGGCTTGTTATCACTGAATGAGTACTCCCCGACATTGATCTCCGCTTGCGCGGTGAGTCCGAGGCCGAGTTCGACGCTGGCGTCGATGTGGGTGAGGAAGGGGAAGATGGAGGAGGGGGAAGTGGAGGTGGAGGCGTTTTCGCAGTGGGAGGTGGCGTGGGTGATGGTGGAGAGGGTGCTGGTTAGGAGGGGGGCGTCGAGGAAGATGCCGGCGCCGGCGGTGCCGTGGCCGGAGAAGAAGGTGATGCCGAGGAGGAGTTGGGGGCGGAAGCCGCCTTGGGCGGTGAGGGCGAGGTTGGGGGTTGTGGCTTGGAAGGGGAGGGCGGTTATGTTGGTTGTGGAGCTGGGGGGGGGTGGTTAGGGGGTTTTTGGGGGCGTGGGTTGGGGGGGTGGGGTGCTTACAAGCCTGTTTGGGTGGAGTTGGATGTGTTTCTTAGATCGAGTAAGACGCTTGAGTCGTTTGGTATCTGTTTACGGTTAGCTTGTGGGCTGGGAAGCGTGGTGAGTTTGGACGAACTTGTACTTCGAAGCCATAGAAGAAATCGATACTGGCTTCAAGTTTGAATCCGACGAAGACTAGAGGTACAAGCTCAGGTCCTACCGATGCGATACCCGGAATCTGCGCGTGCTGTCAGTCACTGGGGGAAAGTTTTTGGAGCTGAATTGTACTGACTTGAAAAGGTGTCAGGGGGATTGTTGGTAGAGGCGCCGTGTAATTATATAGAGTGCTAGAAGCACTAACGGTGCTTTCAAGTTCAATGTGGGCCCCGAAGTTGTTGGAAGTGAATTGAACGTAGCCGTGCTCGACATAATCGATGACAGACTCGGTGATATTCACAATGCCTTGGGTTGTGTTGGGATTCGCGTGATTGACTCCTCCCACGGACAGTGATCCAGCGACGAGTTCAATGTTTCCTTGGACGGTGCAGTTTTTGCACTTGACGTTGAACCCAACAGGTAGTCTGATAGACTGTTAGAAAAAACAATTCGAGAGAGTTTCTTGCTGGGGGGGATGTTTGACTAACGTCTGAGGACCGCTGACAGAGAGCTTCCCTAAAGATGGGTCAGGGGGTAAAATAGACTTGTCAATCCATGTTTTGTTGAAAGATGCACTTGCGTTGAAGTTATTAGGCGTAGAAGAGGGTGCTGCGGGATACGCTATGGACGAAGTCGCTGCCACAGTTGATGTTGCTGGTGCTTGTCGGGGTATGAGTGGCTTGTGTCGACGAAGCACAAATTCATCGTCACTTTTACCGAAATCGAGGGTCATCGAATCAAACGTGCTTTTCCATGGCACTCTAGTGATGGAGAGAACGATGACATGATTATCGGGGTCCAGCGTAACTTCGGTCACCCTGGGGTTGTAAGCCTCGTGTCTTGTATCACTTGACTAGCTTACATGTGCGGATTTCGCTCGCCATCTTCATTGCAGCCTTCGTGCGAAGTCACCAAAAGAAAGCTGTCAACATCCGTGATTTCCTTGTGGATGCGCTTCAACGCCTTGGGGGACTTGAAAGATAGGTGAATTTCAGAGGTGTAGCAGCCAATACTTTCGATCTCATCCTCGACGTCCTCAAGTATCAGTGCCGGAGCGTTGAATTGCATTCCCAATTTGGCAGCAAATTGAGATCTCGACCCATGGGTATCAGCTTTTTGGCGAATGTCAGTCATAATCAGCTACTAGGAATGACCACGCTTACCGTCCACGTAGTGTAAGCTATGGTCATACTTGAGACAGCTTTTTACATCGCGAGCACCAAGCCCATCCCTGCGTCTGGCTGCTCTTAGTCGCCGCCCAAGTTGTAAAGTTTCGTCACGTTCCGAGTGGTGTACGACAACATTGGTCAAGCTCAAGACTCCATTGACAAAGATGAAGAAATAAAACAGAGCTGTACGGAGCGAGGACCGAGCCATATCGAGCAAGTCAAAGCGATGCTTGTTACAGAGAGATCACCTTTAGAAACCGAAGCGGTGATAGGTTATAGTATTCAAAGTGAATTTATACGAATGAGCCTATTATCGTCGTCTCTTCAAGAAAGAAACTTTTTCAGTAACGAGCGCTAGATATATGTACATTGGACCGCGGTGGCTGGAGAGTCAATGTTGCATCTGATGCCGGCAAAGGCGTTGCAGTGCCCCAAAAGAAACGCAACCTCAGTTTTCGTGAGTACAACTCCACGACAACGATGAAACATGCGAGACTAGAGTAACGTGTTTCGGACCCCAAGACACGCGGAGGGAATCAAGATCTGGGTCTCGGGGACCAATAAAATGACAGAGCACAAGCCAGCTAACCTCAACATAGATTCGATGACCGATGCTATGCTGGTATCAGACAGGTGTCAGAGCTGATGGTGGGTAAGATGTACGCTTTCCACATCAGCTCGCACGCCATAGGCACTTTGCCGCTCAGCTGCATCTCCTGATCGCCGGGCTTTGTTCCGCCTGAAACACAGATTGTGATAGCGGCGCATTAGCAGGGCTGTGCAATCGACGCGCTTAGACTGAGGTAGACAGTAGACACTAGATCTTGACATATGTTGTATGAATCGATTCTTTTGATGTCAGGCCCACTGTTCGCTGTTCATTCCTTATGTTGTATCTATGTTGTGTAACTCCGTAGTGAGAAAACGATCCAAGCACTTTCTCTTGGCGGCAAAAACCACTCGATAATTCGATGGTTCCGGGCACGACGGATACATGCCGCTCAAAGCCTTGTTCTGACACCCCGCTAAGGTACCTAAAGTCGCTAAGGTACCCCCCAACTTTAGGTACCGAATTAGCCTCTTCCACTGATACATACCTGCATAACTAGCCTCTCTACAAATAACCATGAAGGCACCCCGAACTAAACGCCTCCAGCGCTTGCAATACCAGAGCTCACGATTCGTCCTCATTCACCATCGACCGAGCCATCCTCAAGACCATCAAGCTCTGAGCTCTGAAACTCTAATACTCACGCATAACGCAGCGCCGAGAGCTCCAAAGGAGCGGAGGGTATCCTCCCCGGAGGATGGCGGCCGTACATGGGACTTTACCCAGAGAAGCAGGTGCCAAAAGAAAAAAAAAAGAGGGAAAGAAAAAGAAAACGCCGGCAGATCGGCACGGCAAAACGGGCATCAATGTTAGAACTATCCACATGAGGAATGAGGGAACCCAGACGACGCTAAATGCAATGGGTGTAAGTATGTTGTACCTTGCTTGTCGACGTTGCGCGGGCCCATTTTCCCCTCCTTCAACTCGTAGTCCGTATCATTATATAAGAAGACAAGATACCACAAAGTAGGAAATCATGCAGACCTTTTCCAAGCAGCCCATTTCCATACTGCTAGTCTTATCTACAGCAGCAGTAGTCGCAAGGGGCATATCGGTCTGGCCGCTGCCTTCGAATCACTCGACGGGCAATGATGTGCTCTGGGTAGCTGAGGATGTGCGGTTCACGTATAAAGCGCTTCATGGCTCGGTAATATAATGCTTTTATGATCGATCTTCTTAAGGTGCCAGATGCAATCCAAGATATTGATATAATGGGTTTCCTGGTAGCAGACGAATAATTTCACCCACAATGATCAGGGCACCACCGACCCCCGCTCCCCCTTGACGAGCACCTCAATCATCCACGCCGCCATCTCCCGCGCCCGAAACCACCTCTTCAACGACACCTTCATCCCCTGGAAATTCCACCCGCGCAACTCGGATTTCGAACCCCCCTCCACCGCACCCAAGCTCTACATCACCGAAATAACCTTGCAGCAAACCCTACCAGATCCCCCCAACGCCTTCAGACCCTTGGACGGCTACCTAGATGAATCCTACACCCTAACAATCACCCAAACGGCCCAAGTAACACTAACATCCACTACGAGCATCGGCCTGCTTCACGCCCTCGAAACCCTCACCCAACTCTTCTACCAATCCACCCATAGCGGTATCTACACCCCCACAGCCCCCGTCTCCATAACCGACGCCCCCAAGTTCCCCCACCGCGGTCTCAACCTTGACGTCGCACGCTCCTACTACAGCCCCGCGGACATCGAACGCACCATCGACGCCCTCGCCTGGAATAAATTCAACCACCTCCACCTCCACGTCACAGACGCCCAGTCCTGGCCCCTGCAGATCCCCTCGCTCCCGCTCCTCGCGCAGTCCGCCGCTTACGCGTCGGGTCTCTCTTACTCTCCTGAAATCCTAGAGCAGATCCAGCAGTATGGCGCACTCCGCGGCGTGCAGGTGTTTCTTGAAATCGATATGCCGGGACACACGGCGTCCATCGCGCTAGCGTACCCGGAGCTCATCGCGGCGTTCAATGTGCAGCCGGATTGGAACACTTACGCCAACGAACCGCCGTCTGGACAACTCAAACTTAACGATTCGGCCGTGTATGCGTTTTTGGAGACGTTGTGGGCGGATGTATTGCCGAGGGTGGAGCCGTACACGGCGTATTTCCACACCGGGGGCGATGAGGTGAATGCGAACGTTTGTTTGCTCGACGAAGGGGTGAGATCGAATAAATCGTCGGTTCTGCAACCGTTGTTGCAGAAATTCATCGATTTTAACCATGAGCGGGTGAGAAGGGCGGGTCTGACGCCCGTGGTTTGGGAAGAGCAGTTGCTGGTGTGGAATCTGACGTTGGGGTCTGATGTTGTGGTTCAGACTTGGCTGAGCGACGAGTCCCTGGCGCAGACGGTGGCGTTGGGTCATAGAGCGCTGTTTGGGAATTATGATTATTGGGTACGATATTAGCCAAACCCACTTGTCCTGATAAACGTAAGTGAGTTTACCTTGGTTTACAACTTAATGTAGTACCTCGACTGCGGCAAAGGCCAATGGCTCGATTTCTACCCAGCCTCCTTCCAAACATACTACCCCTTCAACGACTACTGCTCCCCGACCAAAAACTGGCGCCTCATCTACTCCTACGATCCTCTCGCCAACATCCCGCCCCACTCCACCCACCTCGTCCTGGGCGGCGAAATCCACATGTGGAGCGAGCAAACGGACCCCGTCATTTTGGACAGCATGGTTTGGCCGAGGGCGTCGGCGGCGGGAGAGGTGCTGTGGAGCGGAGCGAAGGATGAGAATGGTGTGAATAGGAGTCAGGTGGAGGCGAGCCCAAGGCTGGGCGAGATGAGGGAGAGGATGGTTAGGAGGGGGGTGGGGGCGGGGCCGGTGCAGATGGTTTTTTGTACGCAGAATGGGACGCAGTGTGCGCTGTAAGGATTGCTGTTGGGTTGTGGCTTAATCGTAGATGTTGGCCGCGGCGTCAATGTAAGTCTTTTAGGCTGCTAGAAGATGGGTAAGTCCGATCTGAGCGTCTAGGGAATCCTGGACTTGTTGAAGCCTGAGCTCTCCGGTTCTTGAATTCCCCTTCCTACTACCATCAAGAGTGATGGTGTATCTGCCCCTATGGCACAGACCTATTTCGTGTTCACTAGAATACTCCACAATAAACCAGTGAAGGATATCATATTCTCGTTTTAGGTATTTAAACATTGGCGCGATGAGCGAAACAGCCCAAAGTAATTCCTCAAAGGCCACCCATATCCCAAAAGTCCAGAGAAGGTCCCATTTCCCCGGATACCTCGTCCCAGGCTTGCCAGTCCATTTCTGAGCTAAGAAAGTCACTGAAAATGGTATCATCGGGACCATTCGCAGCGGTCAAGGATGGCTCCGGAGGCGTCCAATTTGAGTCATTTTCGTTAATACCAAATTGTGCTAGAGGAGCGGATAAAGTGGATGCCGTCACCAATTTCGCTTCAGCGTGTGAATCTGCTGAACCTCCGGGGTTTTTGTAATGAGCCTCATTTGCGCGAATTCTTTGCACGGTTGAAGACAGGACTAATAAATACTGGTATCGGGGATCCGTTCGGGATGTTTCGGGGAGATTATCGAGGGATTTTTTGGCGGATGACCAAGCGCGATCGCAGAAGGGTTCCCAAGGGCGCGTGCACAGCTGGCTGAGTACAGCGCGAAGAGCACGCCAGGGTGGCTGCCGGCCTTGTATTTGCCATCTCCAGCCGTTCCAGCTGGGTTCGCTCTGTAGGGCGTAGGTGTATTCGATTATTGACAGCGAGGATAGAAATACTGTGTCGCTTTGTGGAATGTCAGTGCGCTGTGGTTCTGTTGCTTTGGCGGAGGAGTGCTTGGTGTGTAGTATAAGGCTAATTTTAGTAAGGAATAGCCGAGTACTTGTTGCCACGAAGGAGTGCAGCGGCTGGTTCGGGTTGAGGAGCCGGAGATATGTCTCTTCCAGTTTTGCTTGAGACCGCTGGAATAGCTTTAGTCTCTCAGCGATGTCAGGAGTCAAGGTGTGGCTAGCAGCTTTAATAGACTGAAGTCGGCGGGACAGCTTCCAGATTTCACATTGAATGAGAGAGACAGTCATGTCGGTCCAGACCTGCTCAACGGCAGGTGGGTTTGACATTTCGGGGTACATGTTTGCATCATCAGCATTCGCTGGTATCTTTGTGTCAAACATCTCTTCTGATAACTTGTAAGTGGAAACTTGCGTATCATCAGATCGCGAATCAATGAAGCATATCTGCCACCATAATCTACGTCGCATCTCGATATCAAAGGCGTTATTGTTGGCAAAGTGTGGGCCATCACAGTGGAGCTTTATGGAGACGGCTATCCTGATCAAGACACCTGCCAAGAGCCATGCGGACTTTGTGTCGCCGCTGTATTGGAGAACAAATAAATGTATGGTTAGAGCCTGAATAGCGACTATGTTTGGATTGCTCAGAAGATCAGCTTGTTCAATGGCCCGTTCAGTGCCGAGTCGATAGCGGGTTACGAGTGTGTCTTTATCAGTTTGGAAGTTTAAGCGGACCTTTGTCCAAGCTAATCAGCAGATAACCACATTACATCTTGTATTGAGTTGTTGTACCTCCTCACCATCAAGCGACATAATGGCAGCCAAAGCAATCACAAGTAATAAAGCCTGCATGCTTAGGTCAAGAGAATAGTAACTGCCTCTCAATTCGCGGATGATCTTCGTCATGGTTGGAACATGTAATACTTTTACGAATGGATCGATGTTCTCAGTATAAATTTGCCAAAGGAACAGCATCTGGGATGGAAGTGGATGTAGGTCTTCCTGCTGGGGCTGAGCAGATACACTCCTAAGAAGGAAGTTGTAGTAACCAGTGTGGCGTTGATTACCAGATATCGATGAGCTGCTGTCGCCATGAGGGTGATGATCTATGGGCCCATGTACGGCTTCAAAGATCTGTTCTACCTTGCATACATTTCAGCGAGCAACGCACATTTAAGCGTCGACCATATATTCGTTTGTTCGACTACCGTCGACACAATATAGTGGGAGTTAGAAGAGCTGAAACACACCTCCTTACAAAATACCGTCCAGAAGCCATCTTTTACAACTAAACCGCCGCTGCTAGTCACCAATAGTTCATCTGATTCTTCAGAAACATGCTGCATCTGTCGAGTATCTCTTGTCATGCCGAAATCAATCGACATCCCATCGTGCGTGGTCTGTGGGTCCTCGTTGACTAACTGGCTATGAAGAGCGGGTCCATTGTCTGACCAGGCCGTCGTCTCCCTAGATGTCGCACTCGTTGCACTCATTGAGCTCTCCACTAGTTGAGGGTCTTGAGGTGCTACTGCGGCATTCTCAACCTGCGAGCCAAGGTCACCGACCAAGGCTTCTAAGCGTCTAAGGCGGCCCACAAGCTCGGCTTGCTTCTGGGTCGACGGGTTGGGACCGCGACGAGGGATGCGACCAGAGACGGGAAACACACACTCGGTCTTATTCCTGGTGCAAGGAGCGCAAGGATGGCGTCTATCGCAACGCACTTTACGCCGGCGGCAGTTGACGCAGTTCCACACCTTAAGGGTTTCTGTCCGGCTAGTGTCTTTGGCATTCCTCGGTCCTGAAGATTGCAGAGACATCATTCCAATGGACCACTGCCCATTCTTGTGCTGTGTTAGATTGTCTTAGTGGCAGGAGTGGTACGTAAAAAGATGTTGTTTCGGTCTCGGTCTCGGTCTCGGACACGGGCGGGTTGGGTCTAGTCCCTTACTAGCGCGGGTCCCTTTTACGGCATTTCTGATTGGCCAGTAGGCCGAACTCTCCTTTTCGTAAAACTAAAATTGACATTATATTCTACATAAATAGCTTGGCCCCCATCGTGGAAGACCCATCAATTAGAATCCACTCAGCCACTAGAACGTTGTCCGTGGTTCCTGTAGAGAAGCAGAGCTCAAGACCTAAGTCAATGCTGTTATATCGCTGTTCGAACTAGACTTCTCGATTACCTTACTTTAGAGACACACTCATCTTATTAATTTTCGAATGGGGAAAAAGGTCGTCATTCTTGGTGCTGGCTGGGCCGGGCTACCACTCGCCCACAAATTGCTCAAGTACACTTTACCAAAAACCAAAGGTGGCTTGAAAGTCTTCCTCGTCTCACCCAACTCGCACTTCTACTGGAACGTTGCCGCCGTACGGGGAGTCATTCCTGGTGCTATTCCTGACGAGCAGCTGTTCCTCCCCATTGAACCAGGCTTTGCCCAACACTCTGCCGACAACTTCGAGTTCGTCCAGGGCAAAGCCAAGAATCTTGATGTCGAGAGAAACACCGTTGAAGTGGCCAAAAATGATGGAAGCCGATGCTCTCTCCCCTATGACCAGTTGGTCATTGCAACCGGCTCCCAGATCCTCAGCAATTTGCCCTTCAAACCCGTCGGCACACATGAAGAGACCCTAGCGGCTCTGCATTCGCTCCAGAAGCAGATTGACGACGCAAAATCTATCGTAGTTGCGGGCGCTGGACCCACTGGCGTAGAAACAGCCGGCGAGCTGGCTGCTACTTACGGTAACAATAAGGATATCACTCTCATCATCAATGGAAAGCATGTCCTGCAATCGTCTCACGTTCTGCCAAGCGTTCACCAGGTAGTGGAAAGAGACCTGCAGAAGCTAGGTGTGAAATTGGTGTACAGTACACAGGTGAAGGGAGTGCAAATGACCCCAAAGGAAGGTCAAGTCGAAACTTCGCAGACGAGTCTCAGACTCTCGAATGGCTCCGATCTCATCGCCGACCTGTATCTCCCACTATTCGGGGTACAGGTCAATACTGATTTCCTCCCAAGGAATCTACTTGACTCCGCAGGAAACCTTGATCAGGATAAGACCATGCGTGTACAAGGGACAAAGAATGTATGGGCAGTCGGAGACGTAGGAAGCATCGAGACGAAGCAACTTACTGTGACGGATGCGCAGATCATCCATCTGTCGGCCGCTCTGGATTCCGTTCTGACTGGGGACGATCGACAGGTCAGGGAATACAAGCCGTCGAGTAAGAAGATGATATTTATCACTATGGGCAAGAAGCACGCCATAGGGCAAATAGGCGGATGGAAGCTTTGGGGCTGGATAGTATCATATGTCAAAGGCAGGATGCTCTTTGTTGACACTGCTCAAGGGTACGTGGGTGGAAAACATCTGAGACATGCGTCAATGTAAAATGGCAAGCGTACCACGCAACAGGTTGTCTTGTGCCAGGAGAATTTGAGAGTTGACGTTGACAGCTTGTTGGCTTGATATCGTTCATGAGCGTCGTTATCTTGATCGAATGCTCAGGTAGCTTGAACCATACAGGAAGACCTAAGTAGTCAGCACATAGCGGACGTCTTGTAAAAGCCATGAAAAGGACTCATCTGTTCGGATCTTTGAACGCGGCCGCGCTGTTAGTCCGACAAGGAGGGTCTCTTCTCTGCTGAGTATTTCCTCCACAAGTTGGCCTCATGGCATGTGCCCAAAGGCTAGCTTGATGTGTCCCATTTCTCCACTTCTTTCTGCTGTGCCAAGAGAACCTGATAAGCGGAGCAACAAGCATACCCTCTTCTTCGTAGGACCCAAGGGGCTAAACGGGAACGTTTACCATACTGACATACTCGTACCTTGACGACCGCGAGCATAAGCTCGACTTCAGGACCAGTTGCTGCTGTACCTGCGTTAACGCCGACAGACGACGGTACAGAGCAGACGGCTACTCTGCGGAATATAAGGACGTTATCCAAGAAGGAGTATCAAAGCAGGCTCGTTTGATAGTGTTGTGATGTTCGACCCAATCAGCACTGGAAACCAACGGGTGACAAGGATTACATAAAGATCGGCGGAGTCAGCCTAATGCAGCTTAGGCCCCTTTAGCGACATAAGGTACGTTGTTACATCACCGGAGGTGGGGGTAGTGTCAGCAAGAGGACTTGAAATTAAGATCCATGGCTGACACCAATTCTCCAACTACACCGTGATGTGAAGCTCTCTCTATTGACCATCTCACAATTGGCCCTCCCATGCCTATCTAGTCGCGATAGTCCTCAATAGACGACAGCCACGAACGACTGACGGCAAGGCTGTCGAATAACGACAAGGCTGTACATACCTAGACTGCCGTAAGGATGGCTGCAGCGGCTGTGGGTCTTGCTGCATCGCTCAGCTCATTGGTAGCCACTGCGTATTCATCATGTCAGAAGTTGGACAGCACTTTCCAAGG
Source organism: Usnea hakonensis (assembly GCA_013423325.1). NCBI lineage: Eukaryota > Fungi > Ascomycota > Lecanoromycetes > Lecanorales > Parmeliaceae > Usnea > Usnea hakonensis. Next base: position 98,699 of record BLJB01000059.1, read on the forward strand.
AGCTCGCAATGCACCGAAGCATATCAAAGCACTCTCGAGCGACTTGGAAGACTTCTACCTTGTTCTAGGAACACTGCAAGCACTTCTCGACGATGAAGAGCTCTCACCCGGCGTCACTACACAGGCTACGTCCTTGAATCTGTGTAAAGTGCTCGAGAACTGCATTTCGGTCTTTAAAAGCATTAAAGTCATTGCGTCGGAGTATCAACTTGCTCATAAGAGGTCAGAATTAGGGACCTGGCAGCGTCTGAAGTGGACATTTAAAGAATCGGAAATCGAAAATTTTAGGAAAGATCTGATGGGTTGCAAAGCAACATTCAATATGTCGATATCCGTGGCTAATTTGTGAGTCTCTGCCACGGAATCCTTGAGTCGAGCTGACGGACTCCAGCTATAATACGCGCGCAATAGCGACGAACAATGCCAGGATGGAGGCAGACTTCACAGCCCACCTAGAAGAGCTCGAAAAGCTTCCAGATATCATCCAGCAAAAATTGGAGGATATCAGGGTCGCTCAAATTCCTCAAGCGCCGCCGCACGGAGCTATAGAAAGAGCAAGCATCAAAGTCGACTATAACTTTGCGCTCAGGCACTATATGGATGGTGCAGAGTCCATATGTTCGGAAATGTTGACGCCGAGCGAGCCTAGTCCTCAAGTCAGCTCCTTTGATCCTACAAGCTGCATCACGACGTCCAAGTTCGACACGGCACCAATGTCTGCTATATCTGGCGATGAAGCAGATCAAACGCCAAGACGGTGCACTCAGGTCCTGGTGCGACACGTTGGTTTGTACAAAACGATAACACTGCAGACAAAGCCTGAGGACACCATCGAAACGATCAAGATCCTCGTCCGACAGAAGATTGGGATGCCGAAGGCGCAATTCGATCTCCTCTACTCCTCCCGTATTCTGCGTCTGCGCGATTGGTCTTTAGAGGAGTATAATATACCTCATGATGCTACACTGACTTGTGTCTCATTCAGAGCAGGGCGGCCAGCTGCTGTGAACCCGCCACTTGCTAAATCCATTGTCCCTGGGCGATTTGTAGTCCTCATCACTGATGTAAAACGATTTTCTCTGTCATATTCCCAAAGGGACCGTTTGATCAACGTACCTTCTAATGCCACGATCTCCGATCTTAAATACCAATACACGGATGCCTTGGGTGGAAATTGGACTACAAAGGACGTTGTACTGTTGTGGAACGGACACAACCTTGACGACCACACCGTAGTATCGACCATAGGTGTCGACGAAGAAGATCCGGTGCTCCATGCATTACTCAGATATGACGAGGTCGCATTGAATTGGGTGGAAGAAATCGCAAAAGCAGTCGGAATCACAGCCTATCAAAGCATGCGGCAAGCGGACAATAAACGCTCAATGCACACAATTGAATGGACGGATGTATCAAGGAATCGTGCCAAGTTGGAGCGGAACGCGGGGAAGCTCACCTCAAGCTCCAGCTTAGATGCGGTTCTGGCAATTTCCAGAGGAATCCCACATTGCTCATTTGCGGATAGGACGATCTGGTATGTCAAATATGCCTAGCATGCGAGCTCCTCCGGATCTCACCTCTTCCATCTGGGCACACCATACCAGACTTTCATTCTGTCTCTTGGTTAGAGTACCTGATCTCAGTTTCAAGAAAAGAAGGACCTCCCAGGAAATCTTCTTCCTCAAGAGTATCTGCCAATGTGACATGCTTCGCCTCCCTCAAACGGCTCCGAGGACATCCGAATTCTATGGTATAGCACCGAGCAGAATCATTTTTGGGAAGTGAGGGTCCTGAAGCCCAACATATTGGAGATAGATCGCGTGTTTGCCGTTTTACCAACCATTAATGAAAAAGTAAAGATTTTTAAGAAGAAAACAGCACCTTTAAAAATCTCGAACGGAAGTAGCGCCTTCTCAGTAGCAAAGAACGACAAGATTGTTATTAGATCAAGAACCAGGGTTTTAAATTGAGGCGTCTAGGTGACATTGACAAGATCAGCTTCTGAAGTCAATTAGCCCGCCGTTGCTCTGTTTAGGCACAATGGAAGACGTGGATAAAGACCGACGCGGATGAATGGGAACATACCAACTTTCTTGTGTGAACTCGAGCAGAATGAAGCCGCATGAGTCTGACCCCACGAACTCTTCAAGGAGATATAGAAGTAGCGACAGCTCGTCTCTTAGCGATCTAGTACCTTCCACTCAATAGCTACCATGTAAGACTCATGTAGCGCCGGCGCTTCCCACGTAGGTCCTCTGATACCCACCATGCATCCCACTTCGACCATTGCCTCGCCAATTCCATGCCCCACCAGCATCCATCTCTTTGCATTGCTTCTTTCCCGGACAAGTACCATTCCATCATTCGGATACTCTACCCGACAGTCACCGACTCTGAAAGATGTATCCCAAAGTTCTTCTTCGCCTCTTCTTGCATGAGCTCGGTTGTGCGCCTCTTGTGATGTCTCAACGATCCAATCTCTAACAGTAGATGCAAGTCCGCCAGGGACATACTTCTGACCTTTGCGGTGAGGGGAGAAGAAGGCTGGAGTTGTGGCTGGAGGAGTTGGGGAGCGTGGTGGAAGAATAAGGGGAGGTCTTGAAGGTATTGGTGGGGAGTCTGTAGGCTTAGACGTTGGAAGGACAAAACGTGGCCTTGCGTATGAGTTTATGTCGCTGTGAGGGACTGCTTCATTATCATCCTCCTCTATCGTGGGATATGGAGGCGTTGTGGGAGGCGGCGATGGAGAAGAAGAGTCGGAGGAGATGACAACTGCCTCTGCAGGATTTGGTCGGCGGCGCTTCGATGTTGGCTGCGTAGGAAGAGCAAATGGGTGTCTATCACTCCCAAAATTCTCCGGCTCCTCCTCATGGAATCCTGTCTCCTCGATATCTTCCCAATTCCTGTTTGGTTTTGCGCCAGCCAAGTGGGGCCTTCTGGAGGAATGGAGTACCTGTTGTGTTGCTGCGGTCGCATTCTCAGTTGTGGGCTTTTGGGTAGAACTAAAGTTGAATCTAGGCGCAGGCGTGAATTGCTGAGAAAGTGTCGATTGAGAAGCTCCATGCTGAAAGCGAAGAGATGAAGATGATCTTGATGGGGGATTGGCTGGCTTGGACGTGACGAAGCGGTGGGGTGAAGGTGTCTGAGCGGTCAGCCCAAGCTGGCTACAGTGCGAAATGTCAGCGAGCTTACAACTGGAGGTGGCGCCATCACCCCTGGATGTGTTTCTATCACATGGTCGTTGCGGTTTGGGTTCGGTGATCGTCGCCCTCTTCAGCCCTACAGCAGTACCTAAGTCGGCACCAAAAGTCCTGCCACAAAGCCCTAACCCTATCTTCGGAAGACGACCCCAGATTTGGGTGGAGAGCATTATCCGAAGAGTCTTTGAAACGACTATTGCACCGTCACACACGCTTACAACATTATCTCGATATGATAACTGATACACTGATCATAAAATTCAAATCTAGCGCTCACCCTATCCAGTCCACTGGTTGGTAAACCTTGCATCGAGATTTCAGTAATCAGCTTGGGGTAAGTACTTGTGTACGCACATCCAGTAGCGAAAACTCAAGGTTGACAGTCTAGACAACTAAAGAAGATGCCCACAATTCTCACCACGCTTCCTCTGGAAGTCCGCAATGAAATTTACAAATTTGTCTTCGATCACGACCATTTGTCACCTCATGCAAATTGGGGCCCGTGCAAATCCTTTCGATTCGAGCTTGGTCATGGTAGCCCTTGGCCTTTGGCCAACGACGTTCTCGCGCAACAAATCCTTGCACTTTTGTCTGTCAGCCAGCAAGTCTCGGATGAAGCAGCGGCTTACTTCTACGGCAAGACAGTCTTCTACGGCAATTGGCCTCTGATTGCAGCTTTTGTCAAAGGTATTGGCGCTCAGCGTAGGAACATGATCAGAAGAATAGAAATCGACTGTGAAAAATCATCGTTCAAAGATGACGAGAACTTTGAAATGCTGGCCGAATTAGCAAGCCTCCGAACGGTGCACTTATGTGCCATCTCGAAGGATTTTACGCCCCTACAGAATGACACTATTCCAGGATGCATCTTAGGTCTTGTTGGGAAAGTTGACATTGATATCACTGTCTACACATATGGCGAATATCTGAGCGACACTATACCACCAGGTCAACAGCATTACAGGGAAGAATACACCTGGAGCTGTGCTAGGAACACTGCTCAATGGACTTGTGGAGAGTCTATCCGATGCACAGCTCCATAGACCCCAAGAAGTTCTAGCTAGGTAGGATGGGTCACTCTGCGGCCAGGGAAGCTCGGCTCTGAGCACATAGTCCTGGGGAGAGCGACAATTCTGCGCCTCTGGGCGCATGCGAACAGAAACTTACTACAAGCTTCCCAATTCCGACACACCGTCTCAAAGCGAACGAAATACATACCAGAAATTATGGAAGATTGAGCTTTTGTGGTAGAAATGGAACGAATATGTCATACCATCTATTACCAACAGTGTCAAGACTCCTGCGCTACATTTACTCACCCGACATACGATGAATCTTTCAAAGTGACTGCCAATGAACGCAATACGAGGCATGTTGTTCTTTTCATCCCAATTGATTCGACCTTGTCCATCTTGTACCAACTACCCTTGCACCTTTGCCTTCCTCCTTTCCCAACTCACCCCAATCCAACTCATACACCAAACCCATCCTGCTCCAAGCATCGTTGAATGACTCCCCTCACCACCCTCACCACCCTACTCCCATCCCATCCCATCCCCCATCAAACAAAGAACCCGCCCACAAAAAAATCTCATCATACACAGACCAAAGCGCCTACATCCTATCTACCTCAACCGCTGCTCCAAGCTGCTCTCACCAACGAAGCCAACTCACTAAACCGGTTCTGGCCGACTTGTGCACCAAACCGGTCGCGACTGATATACCAGCTCTATACCCAAATTGGCGGTTGCATAGGGCGTACCGGCTTGGTGGGAGCGGTGGAATCCGGCTTGGTGTAGAGCGATCGCACTAAGCCGGTCGCAGCCGGACGCACCCACCCGCGGTATAATTGGTGGAAGTGTGTTTGTTGTAAATCTGCCTGCGAGATGGTGCCGGTATTGGGGAGTGATGTGCGTACAGACTAGAGAATGGTTTATGTTTGCTAAGTGTTTGATGCGCTAGAAGGAGTGAGGTGTGAGAGATGGGATGGAATGGTTTTGAAGGAAAGGTCTTTATACTGGGGAGATTGGTATTTTGTGAGATGCAGTACTAAGGTAGGTTTTGATGGGAACCTGGAGACAGCAAGGCTGATGTGATTGGAAAGGATGATTTGAGTAGATCAGTGAGGAGGGGGTTCGTGAGTACGCCATTTTTGATGATGGTTATAGCTTTGCTATGAGATGGCTGGAAGATGCTCGAGGTAGGCATGACGATTGTTAGGTCTTTGGAAGGAGTGCTCGTCATCTACTAAGGAAGTGGTACTGTGTTGGAGAGCGTAGACACATTCAAACGTACGTCAGGCGGAGACTTGCATTTTTTGAGAAGAACAGTCTTGTTGGGATGTCTTGTCTAGAATCTTAGGAATTTTGCTGTAGAGCTGCATTGAGAAGAATCCTGGATACAGACTGCGACCTGCTCTACTAGAATGCGGACACCTTGTGGTGCAGGGCTTTTGGCCCAGATTATTGGCTGTAGGTAGACCCAAAATCTGCAGAAAGAGGTGCAGACGAAAATGCTGTTTCTTTCTAATGCGCAGAGCTCTCGGAACTGCTAGTACTCCATCGTCGACTGCCTGTTTGATTCGGAATACATGCCCATACCTATTGTCCTAGAAGATTTGCTTCCATTCTTGTCGTGCCTGGAGAAGCTGTCTCATTTGGCTGGTCTGCTGCAAACTATGGTAGAATTGTGTTTGTGTAACGAGCAATTGCAGATCCTTCGTGGGTCCAGATTCGCAATATTATGACTGTTACCGATCGTTTTGGTGTAATATAATGAGAGAGTGTACGTAAACTTGACTGCAAGATCGCCTCCTTCCCGAACCAGATTTTCGTATTCAGCGGTGAGCTCAGCTGGTTGACTCGCAACAACAATCCATGCTGCGAGAGCCACCGAGAGATCGCGGAGTGAATCCACAGGACATGTACTCTGATAGGCATAGCGGAGGTACTGATGATCAACAGATCTTGGTTTTGTACGACAAAATCGGAGGATGTGATCTGTGGCTTGATTCTGAAGATACTCCAAGCATAGCTTATTGGCCAAGACCGCGAGACCAAAATAAGCCGGCAGCTCATCGTTTAAGCTTACTTTTTTCAGATGTGTACCGTACAGCCATGTAACGAAAAGCTCGAAGCTTTCAGCGTTGTCCTCGGGCAGGGACAGCTCCTGCTGCTGCGCTTCTTTGAATTCACCCACAAAACAGGCTCTGAAGTAGTCAGACCGATTGCAGAGTAGGTCGCGATGTAGATGGAATTTCGTTCTTTCGGCCCCGACGAAGATGTCGACCATGGAATCAGTGAGGAATCTGAGCAGAGTCAAGTTGTGTAGCTTATCATGTTATTTTCCGGCCAGACTCACTGGCCAATTTTCTCGAGCTCGGGCGCGCAAAGCTCTTTGTCCAGATCTAAAATCTTATCAATACGGTGATCCTTTGCCATGGTGTATTTTCACTGAATTGACGCTTGAAAGTTGTTTGGGCAACAGGTCGAGGAAATGATAATTGAGAGAATCTGAATGTTGGCAGGATACCAGCGGGATGTGGTAAGGTTTGATGTAATGGTGAGCTGTCAATGGAATGTTTTCCCGCTAGTGGCGGCAGATATTCGAAGTCATGCGGGCAGTGAATTTTGTGGAATTTGTCCTCGGGCCATTCCAACCGATGCTGACCAAAATCGCCTTGTGGCTAGATACCGTAGTTTACAAAATGATGCATCTAGTCGTACAGCTTTGAATACTCAGCAGAAACCCGGGTCCTTTGACTGGTCACATCCAGTCAACATTTCGCAAGATACCCGTTCCAGAACTTCCCTCAATGGCCCTCCAAATTCCCTTTGCCGTTTCTTCACCCTCAATAGCAACACCAAGCTCTTGAGACGTGTACCAGCTCGCACGATCCATATTACCACTTCCCAGGACAACAATGCAATCATCGATGGTGCTACACTTGATATGCGATCTTTGATACATAATTGTAGGACGATAGTAACCTATCCGCAAAGTACCAGTATTGTGAGCTCCTACCACTATCTCCATGTCTTCAACATGGGTTGAAGATAGTCTTTGGCGACACATCTTACTATAGCGCCGGCGAAGCTCCCACACACATATCTCTGTGATGGTACCGGAGGTGACGAGCTGTTCCAGTATCATCATGCGACGATTCGTGATTATAGTGACGTTGACACCCCGAGACACAGCTTCCAGAAGAGCGGACAACACAGGTGGGGAGGTAAAGTTTGGTGTCAGTAGAACAATACTGGTCATAGCTCTAGAAAACAGGTGCAGAAGGAGCGAGTTCAGAGGCGTAGGTGGAGGTGGCGCGAAAGATCTGAATGGCAGAAGCCGAAATCTAGGATTACGGTGGTGCGGAGATGGGAGGAAGACAGCTGAATGGGTGGTCACAGCGGATGATACTTGATAGGGATGAGGAGCAATGGAGCGGTCGGCCCAGTCGTCGCGACCCCAAGTATCCTGCCAGAATCGTACGAAAGAGTTGACAATGGGACCCGTCAGCGGGAGGCAGCACTCAAACCAGCTCTCCCAGCTTAGGTTACAACTGGGCAATAAGACTCGTTGTCGGTCAATTATGACGAATTTGGGATGCATAACGCTAATAGGTAGCACGAAGAGGCTTTTGACCTGTAGATCTAGCCCCTTCAGATCTTCCGGCGACGGTAAGCCGAGCGAGCGCCATTTCGAAGGCGGGTATATGTGGCCGTTCGGGGAAGATGTATGGAAGAGCTTCTGGGCTAGAGATAGGGAGGAAAAGCAGAGGCGTACCCGTAGCTTGGGTGTGCTAGTAGGTTGGGTACAAGAGATGTCGGAAAGCTTGATGAGTGTGGAGCAAAGCTTTTCCAAACATGGGGAACGAGCCCAGAAGCATGTGACGAAGAGGATCTCGCGCTGGGCGGATTCAAGAGCTGGGAGTATGGTTGACGTGTATATGTCGACAGCGCTGCCAACAGTGAAGTCGGCGAGAGATAGCTCGCCTGTTCTTAGCAGGACGGATGGGTCGCAGCCCCAGAAGTGATTCTCATTTTCCTTTATGCCTTCTATTGTGCTCAAAACCTCGAGGCATTCTAAGGACAGCATAGAGTGATAGGGTGACGGAAGCCCATCACGTTGATGTGATTGTTATAGAGGAAGGTCTCGCTCTTGCAGTAGAATAGCACTGGCCCTAACCCTAAGTCACTTTCAGATCTTACTAGGTACCTTACGTGACTCCGCATAAGGTCCCCCGGACTTCAACGGTGGCAGCAATCCTGTCAAGCTTCTGTGTGGTATTCTCTATCGATGAAATCTTGCTCGGATTTGGCTATCTAGTCTTCTTGAAATTTGGCGTGCGTCGCGCTAGGTTGTTATGATTGCCGAAAGATTGCCGCCGATATCTGCGAATTGGAGCTGGGTTGTTTCAATTCCTGTAGCACTTATGTAAAGTGTCCATGACTTCTAATGATCATGTACCTGCAAGGCCTCATGCTTTCTCCTTTCCCTCTAGTGCCCGCTGGTACATCTTCTCCGCCTCAGCCAATTTACCCCGGTTCTCGCGTAAAGAGAGACCTACTCGATACATAACAATTTGGTGCTTTTACTGGCCAAAAGAATATTTCATCCTGCGCTAGTACATCGGCTATTGCTTACCTAGCCCACCGAGAAACGACATAAATTCCATCTCTGCATTTTTGCTGATCGCAAGCACCCCGCGAAACCAGGCTGCCAGTGCCTTGACCTGACACTCGCAGATCGAAGGCCCGCCAGGACCCCAAGTCGCCAGCCAATTCCCTTGGTCTTTCCATTGTGCCGCTTTTGCGTCCTCCGCACCGAACAAATCCACCGAGTCGATCGGCGGGCTGCCATTGCATAGTGGACAAGCACGATTATGGTAAGCGTACATGCAAGTAACAATAGCGCTCCTAAGCACACCGGGAATAGCGAGTGGGTTGAGTAAGAAGTAGACTCTGGGCTTAGGGTTGGTGGACTCGAGAGAGACAATGCGGGAGATCTGGGCGGCGTTCCACACGGCAATGCAGGCATGAGGGGATGTAATCTAGGCGCGGAGGCGTGCTTGGCTTTTTCGCTTGTCCAAGGGAATTCTGAGACGGCACCTGAAGCAGCAGCCCTGGCCTTGGAGAAGCTTGAGCGAGGCATGGACTTCGAGAACAGAAACGTGCCACAGTAGGAGACTGAAGGGGGAGAATACAGGGTCGGCACTAGACCTTGAAGCGGAGAAGTAACTTTGCCGGAGCAGGCATTCTTTCTCCGTGCTGGCCTGCCAAAAATCGAGATGCGTATTCCAGAGGTGGTCCGGGTTTTTAAAATTTTCATCTGTGAGGAGTTCGTCTGACTCGCAGCTATGGTTTCGCGGACCGCTTCCACGTCCTGATCTGATGAGAGCAGAGACCAAGGTGGTAGTCTGCTACGGTGAGATGGTACGGGATGTGCCGACGACAGTCGGGATTAAGAGCCTCCCGCATGAGAAATCGGAGGGTTGCCTTTTCGCGGCCTGCAGGCTCATTCCACTGTAGGCTGCGTCTTTCGTCTTCGCTAGCAGCAATCTAGAGGTGCGCTGACTTGGGTAGCGGGATGCAAATTTCTTGATAACGGACCGAGGGAAGTTAGTCCACAAGAATGCTAAGATAAGCGTCTACGCGGAGAACAGAGAAGGCAAGCTTACAGGAAAGACGTACGTTAGCTCAAGACACAAATGCGCGCTGGATTCTGGGAAAGTAGTGTAGCGCACCTATGCAGCTGCTCTTGAGCCAGCCAAGAGCCGAATGGGCAGTCTGCAAGGTCGTGATCGGCGTGCTGACCGTTGAAGACACCTAAATGGCGACATTTCGAGATCAGGATACTGTTGAAGTGCACTACTCGGGCCATCAATCCCTCCGAAGTCTGCTTTGACATCGGTCAGAACTTAGAGAACACCTTTTCAGCCACCTTTGCCCCTTGCTATACCTACTAGACAGCAAGTGAGATACACAACACATAGCAAAAGAGCCTGCAAGGTGTGCAATGGTGCCTGACTACGATTGCCGGAAGAATGCTCAGATTCCTAAAGGCCGGTATCTTATTAGTGTGCTGTAAGGTCACTAAGGAAGCAACTTCGTACCAGCAAGTTCGACGTCACCAAATCGAGTACAAGAGTAGCAAGCTTAGTGTAATCTAAGTCGCTCTCCAGCCAGCTAGCAAGCACAATTATAGACCCTAGCAAGACGTCTGAGACATTTGCAATGTCGAACGTTGGTGCATGCAAGATGGGCCAGTATGGATGGACATCTGCGAAATATACTCTGATGATCCTGTGGATGACCGGTGAGCCTTTGTTGAGGCCATTGCGTAGGGCTGTCGTATGATCTTCTTGAGATGATCGTGAGTATGCAGGGGATTGTGCTGCCAGCGATACCGCGGTTCTACTACTATCTTGGTAAAGATCATGTAAAAATGGATTGAACAATTGCTCGACTTGAGCTTCATTGGTTGCTGGTGAGAATAAAGATGTATCTTCAAACGCAGCGCTAATGTATGGGGCTTGACCGTGTCCCCGCTCACAAGAATCTATGGCAAAATCTCGAAGGCCGACATCGCTAAAGACGCCCGGGGACAGTACATCTGGTCTAGCTGGAGCGACTGGTAGTGAACAAGCGGCGTCTTGAACCGGAGGGAGCCACGTTTGTTGACGATCATTGGCAGGCAAGAGAGAATTGGTCTGGAGAGTGGAAATTTGATCCTCATTTGGCAAGAAGGTACGGGCACTCCTGTCATCAGCCAGGACTTGACCATTCCCATTCAGCATATCAATTTCATCCTCGCTGCCATTCTGAGTGCCCTGTCTCATATCTAGACCACTTTCTTCCCCTGAGCCGACCCGACTGCACTCTAACGAGTTTCGGGTGCAGGACCGACAAGGTACATGATCATCGCATTTTAGTTTGCGTTTGTGGCAAGAAGCGCACGCTACCGGTGTAAGACTAAGACTGGGGTCCGAAGAATGATGTTCCACATGACGCTTCAGCACGTCGCTAAACACCGAAGACCAGTAATTAGGCTTAGCTTTACGCCTTAGAGTCGGGCCGGAGTGCGAGTGTTCTCATACCTACGTGCGTAGCGCTTCCCACAAACGTGGCATTCGTGCTGGCGTAGCTGATTATGCGATTTCAGATGTCGAGTCAGATGCTCTTTCCGATTGAAGAATTTTCCACAGCCAGGGACAGCGCATTTGAGGCGGTCAAGGGCTGGTGACAAAGTTGGATCCTGCCATACTGCTACCTCGAAGGGGAGAGCACGAGGAAAGGGCAGTCATCCCCCTTGAACCAACCCACTACCAGTGGAGTAGATCTGAGTGAATCTTATAGAGTGGATCATGCGTTGATTCAAGGGTTGAAAGAGCATCCGATGAGAAGGAGATATTTCAGCCCTTCGCGCTCTCTGGCTGCGTAACAACATATGTGAGATTTGTGAATCGCTAATACCTGCCAATCTACAATGGTGCGTGCTTTAGTGACGTAGGTACCTTAGCGGACTTCTCCGTAGTACTACCGTGAAGTAAACGTAATTTGAAAGAAACGTCTTAAAAAGAGGTACCGCCTTTTGGCAGCTCTTTTCTTAGCACGTAACTTTAGATTTACGGTTATTTTTAAAATTACGGGGGTAGAATACTGCTTTGTCAGCTATATTTTTTTCAATTAGCGCAAACCACTCGGCATCACCCCTATTCCTTGCCATGTCTCCCCTTACTAAGCACTAAGTACTAACTAACCAAGGCGGTCCCCGCATACTATATGCGCAAGTATCCGAAGGCCTCTACCCCCGCGAGAAAATCGCCTAAATCGATCGATTCTACGGAGGTTGACACCAAAAGTCCTGGGACTGCCAAGACTCGTCGGATAACGCTCTACACACAAAATTGGGGCCGTCTTCCGAAAGTAGGGTTAGGGTTGTTCTCAGGACTTTCGGTGTCAACCTCCGTACTCCGTAAATAAATATTAATAGTACTCTTTACCTAGTACTACTTCTAAATATTTAGCTTAATATTTCTAAAGGGATATTCGAGTTTTAGAAGAAGCTTTATTACTCCCGTAGTAATTTATACTATATAGAAGTTCTAGAACTAATCTACTACCGTTACGAGGCTAGAACTATCTTAATTTTAGAACGTAATAATAAGATTACGGTAAGCTCCGTCTTTAGGCGGTTACACTTTTTAGTACGGTATAGATACGGTTCCCACAACTTATATTTGACAAATGACTGTGTGTGCGGTTAATAGTTTAGATGTGGGTTGTCGTCTTGTTTCCACGATCACGGAGTACAAGTAATGACTCCTTCATTCCTTCCCCCCTCCACAACCTCCCCGAGCCGGGGGATTGGCCCAGTCATTCCCACACACGTGCCCAGCACTCCTGTTGCATTGCCTTGCTGTAATCTATGGATTACTTCTGTGCATTACATCAAGAATATTTGCCTCAAATACAACATTGAAAATGAAAATCTCACCTAAGAGTCTGTCTGACCGCCTGATTGTGCTAATCTTATGCTTCTGGTAAGCCTAGTCCAGTTGCTTCTCGGTCACGGCCGGAAAACATAGAAGCCTAAAGTTTCTTACGGCTCGAGACTTTTATCTTGGCTTGTCCCCCGATACTTACACACGATCGAAAATTGCATCAAACATAAGACATCGCTGTCTAGCAACCGCTTCGTCGAAAACCTAGTTCCATTATCAAAGAATTGCTGGGTTGAAGATGACAGCAGTGCATCAAAGCAATGAGCGTCGCTACCATACTACATCCTCTCCCTACGTCCTGCCAAACGAGTGAGTCCCGCTTGTTTTACTCGAAGACCCCTCAGCTGATTACATGCCAAAGTGTCATCGAACAAAAACGACTTGACTTCCAGGCCGCTGCTATTATCGAGATGATTGGTTTCGGCCCCTGCCTAGCCCCTCTCCAGTCTGTGGCACCCATATCGAGGGTTGTCGATGTAGGCTGCGGGACTGGCGTTGCCACGATCCAAATCGCCACCATGATTCCATCAGCCAAGGTCTACGGACTCGACATTACACTCGTTCCTGAAGCTGTGCAGAAGCTGGCTCCTGTGAACGTTACTTGGGCCGTGGGAAACATCTTGGAGGCTGACCGCGATGAGCCTGATAATGAAGTCATGCGCCGTGAGATTTTCGCCCCTTGCGGACTTGATTATTTTTTCGGTCGGATGCTTTTCCTAGGGATCGATAACTGGCCACGATACTTCTCCATCGCCTACCGCGCATTGGCGCCTGGTGGAATAATTGAGCACCAGGACCTTGACTGGGATTTTTATCGTGTCGGGACATCTCAACGTCTGAGCGATGAATGGGAATGGCATCAAGCCGTGGTTGCAGGACTCAAGAAGTCGGGGCTATCAAGGCACTCTGGCTCCGATGCAGCAACACTCATGAGAAATGTCGGCTTGGAAATCATCAGCGTTCAAACATTTGAATTTTCGTTTGTGCCGTCTGCGAAAACGCCCAACAGTCAGGCTATGGGCCGATATGTACAGTCTAAGCTGGTGCCAAACTACCCGGAGCTACTCCGCAAGATGCTGGGAGGCCAGGGTATCGTCGGAGAAGAGTTGGAAAGACTGACAAGAGACTGTCTCCGTGACATCGCCTCTGAGGAAGGAATGCACCAGAAATATACTGTTACTGTTGCCAGGAAGCCATTGAAGAGTTATCTTTAAAATTTCCAGGAATTGCTCGTTAGGTTTCTCAGACCCGCTGTTCTCTTACCTTGCTAGTATGGTTGTAGTTTTGAAGGGTTTTGTAATTACCCTAGTCATATTTAGAAGTAAGGTACCTTACCTTAGCCAAGACGAAAACTAGCTCCGTAGCAATCTCTCCGACTTTCCCAATCCGCTGGTAATAAGCCAGAAGCTGCAACACTGAGAAACTAGTCCTGAGCTTAGAATACCAAGGCGAAGGGCCTGGCTGGGGATCTTGTCCGATTTCCCCGATCGGCTGGCTCATGGACCTTTTTTGATGAGATGAATATCCATCAACGGCTAGACGTGTCCAGCTACGTATGTCACACAATAAGCTTCATGGAGCATACGACCAAAGTTCGGAGTTTATATTTGACCCGGTCTGACTGGTGTGGCAGTGTCGGTCTGATTTGTAACCTCCAAAGTTCGCTTGGGAGTCGATCCTGCAACGATCCAGACGGCAACATGATTAAGATAAAGAGACACAATAAAATCGTGACATAGTCTTGCAACCGTCAGCCAATGTTATAGAGGCTCATAAGTAATTTCACGTTTCGTACCCGCGAAGGATTGCGGAGGGAACAAAACACCGAGGCCGGCATGAGTACACCGACTGCTCACCGCCATGCACAGCAATTATTTGCTTATCCTACCTTCGGCTTCTGGCTCACCATTGCGTACTCGATCGATTGAATCAGCTATTATTCCTCATGAAATGGACCTCTAAAATCTAGACCCCCCTAGGCCCAGAACGCGGCGATCTTTTCTACACAATCAGCCTAAGTCTAGACGATCCTTTGAGCTTTATTTCTAAGTCCTTGATACAATACAGCTGGTTATCTTTGATCGTTTCAATAAATTTGGCCTGGTCCTTCAATGCTACTGGGCAACATGTTGCATGCATGCCTCGAGGCTGGCCGCGAAGGATCCTGCATCTTTCTGGAGTATTCCACATCCCGATTTGACGGGGAAGCGGCAATATCGGCGACAACGAACATCCGCACCCTATTGGGATGTGGGATAGTCGGCCAAGCCGTTGTGGAGAGCAACTAACCAGAACAAAAGATGATATCGGCAAACCTGAACCGAAATCCAAATCTATATTACTGATCAACTTGAAGGGCGCAGTAGAGATTGATGCCTAGCCTCTCCACCAGAAACACTCAGGCTCTTTCCAGCTGGCAACGGAATGAGCTGAGGACTCTCAAAGGTTGACACAAGACTGCTTCAATTTTAGTTGACTTGGTAGAAGTGGACGGTGCCGGAGTTTGGCCTCCAAAAGTGAATCACGAATCCTGGCCTAGAACTCTCCGCCCGTAAAAGGATATCTACTTAATGCTAAACTCAATCTTACCTACTGCTGAGCCGTCACTCGACAACGACGTCAACCATCGAAGACGCAATGATTATCGTACCCAAATGCGGAAACTTCTGGCAGATAGAGTGAATGTCACCCAGGTCGAAGAAATCTTGATTGCTGTTGAGGCTGGGAACCGTGACGTCCTTCCTCGAGACGCTAATAACATGTTCTATACCCGCTGTGTGTCGCCACGCTTACAGGTAAGTTTGATCATAACCATCCAACGGGAGACCTTCCTGATGATGATTGAGATGGGCGACAATCCCGGTCGTCAAGGTGGCTCAAGAAGAGAAGATTGTCGACTTCCCATCGACGCTGGACGTGCCTTGGCCGTATCTTCAGCGAAAGTTCGGCGTTACTGCTGCAAGTGGAAACAGCACAGCTAACGTCCTGCATAATTTCACCGAGAGAGGTTAAAGAATGTATAAGATAAATGTGGGTATGTCGGATTTGATCAGATCGTCAGAAGAAGCCTTCTTCCGCATGTTTTATAACCTTGAGATATTGGTATGTTTGTGCGCCTTGAAGATCCATCTTTTGCTTTTAACGAAGATTGAATAGGCTTTCCCAATTTACTATGAGATGATCCGTGCCATAATAGGCTTCGAGGAGAACCAAAAGATATCGTGCGCGAACCACCTCAGGAACAGCATTAGATACGTTCCAATCAACCAGAGACACCTGAGTCGTACGCTCAAGGAACATTGCTTCCGCAACAAGCTCAAAGAGCCCGACGATTTGACCATTGCAGACGAGATGACGAAGATTGTTCATCACTTGAAGGTACGTACCTCGTGTTGCGTACCTTTACAAACAGATTTTCCAACATTGCGTAGGTCTTTAGAGCGGCTCACCGTGTTCGCGTGATGCCATACCTCGAAGAACCAGCTCCGGAATGACTAACCATGACAGCCGGGAAATCAGTTCTCGAAGGTCCGACCCTGAAGGAAGCTTTAAAAGTTCTGGATCAGATGCTATTGACTAGGTTGAGAGAAACAGTATAAGGAATTTCCAATTGGTGAAGGACTGGTCATACGGAGGTCTGCACCGAAAGTCCTGCACCATGCCAAGACTCTTCGGATAATGCTCTACACCCAAAACTGGGGCCGTCTTCCGAAGGTAGGGTTAGGGCTTGGGTGCAGGACTTTCGGTGCAGACCTCCGTAATGGGGCGGTTTAGTAGCGGGCTCATAACCGCGCCAATAGGTGTACACACTCTTTCATTGAATATACATCCCCCTCCTTAGCTGGGTATATTTAGGCTAGTGAGGCCATTATTCCTCCCGAAGCGGATTGGCTTACTCATTAGACGTGGGTCACTACATTGCGTACACCTGCTGTATTTTGTGGTACTATTTGGTTTATCCCTTCTCACCCGAAGCAAAAATTCCACCAAGTCTACCAAATTCATCAAAGCTGAGATACTCTCACCCCAGCCGAGTGGCTATAAGCCTCTTGCCGCCGCCGTCAGACGCGGATGCGTCCAGTGACTCTTTTCTCCTTTCCTTAATTCAGAAGCACGCCCTTAAATAAGGCTACATCGGCGCTAAATCACCCATCAGAAAGAGCGATGCGAAACGGATAAAGACTGACTACGCTGCTCTCTCATCAAGATAAGATCGGTCGTTGAACTAGCTAAAAGAGGGAGTACAACAGTATAGAGCCTCGCGCACTAATGGACACAAGCATGTTTCGAAGCTGGATAGGAAGTAGAAGTACACATGGTAGGGCTACGTGATGATCAGAAAGAACACGGAATGACGATCTCACGGCCGCTGATGATGACTGCAACACACGTGCTCCAAGCGAGAACAAGACATCTAATATGAGGTTGATCTTCAAACCTTGATTGCTACATGGCACTTTTTGCTTGATCAGGACGTCTTATTTATCTACTTCGGCACCTTGAAACTACATTGCCAAGAAGGGGGTCCAACAAAGGTCACATAAAGCGTGGATGGGGCTTGCTCTTTCTGTAGATGAGGTTGGAATTCAACCAGCCGACCAGCCTCCCTGCGTGAAAGAGCGACAAGGACGTAGGGGAATCTTCGGCTTACGTTGTGTCCAGCGTTTCCGGTACTGCACCGGGGCTTCAGATGACTCTGTTTAGGAAGTTTGAACCTTTCTATGGCTGACCTTTGCTGTGTGCTCTTGGCTGATAAATAGGCGTTGCTGCGAATCATCTTTGTGTTGCATGCTCGGTGGCACTGGCAGGTTGATTCTGAAAGAGAGGAATTGACTGAAGAGCAATGGTGGTGGGGCAAAAAGCAGTGTTCATGTACTCTTTATGGTGATTGGTTATATATCTAGTTAGATATAAGATGCGCTGTAGTCTGCTACAAGATCGTCGGCATCATCGAGATATGGTGAAATGGCCGTTGATGACCGGCGCCCCACTCCACGAATGGATCGCATCCTCCAGTAAACTCCTCGTGTTAGGGGATGCTGCTCTTGCGATACTGGCATGCAAATGCCAAGGTAAGCCTCTATTTCATCAATTAAAGCTCTCATTTCAATAAGACCCGCGACTCATTAACCTCGCCTCCTCCCCCTTCCCCCTCCCTAAAGCGTCGCCATAGCTTCAACCCCATCGACATCCGACCTCCCGATCGCCCTGTCTTTTCTGCAATCCATCCGCATCAGACGCGCCAAGCAAATGCAATAAACCAGTCTCATCAATGCCAAATTCGGCCACTTTGTAGACGGGTCGGTACAAGAAGCAAGAGATAGAGCTATGCGATCAGAGGACGAGGAAAGACCTTTTGAGGAGAGTTCGAATCTGCGAAGGGGTCTGGTCACGTAGCGATGGTGCTTTGATTATGATGCGGATAAGGTATTGGCGGAGGATGTACGGCAGTGCTTTGGCGAGCGTCAATCTGTTGAGTAAGGTTGGTGAGATGGGCAGTAGGTCAATGGTTTCGTTGACCAGCTGCCATCCTGTCAGAGAATCCAGCGTCTTTTGTCTCTGATACGCCCACACGTTCTCCTGTCTATGGCCCCCGAAAACGGCACGTGGTGAGCCACAGCCCCTTCTCAGCCATGCGTGCCCCCCAGTCTCAAGACCAGACCGTCCCTTGACTCTTTAAACGACTTCCCTCCTATCACCGTCCTCTCCGTCCCTATTCTCGAAAAGAAAGAAATCTCCTTTCTTCACCCAAGTGTAGATCAGAGTCCATCATGATTCCTAATACCCCAAAATCTATCTAGAAAACTCTGACTGACATGTTTGAGCAATTGCCAAAATGTCCCACCTTGTTCGTTCCGAGTACCAGCCTGCGATACGAAGCGACCATTTCTGAAATCTGTCAACATACGGGCAATTTCTGTTATCCGTGGGTGATTTGCGCCGAGAAACTTGGTTTCTGATTCAAGCACTCTTGCCAGTAACGCTATTGCTTCGCTGCGACGACCTTGTTGGTAGTACACTACTGCCAACATCTGCATATGTTGCACCGTCAGCAGAGGCACTGATCCACCAAACTTCGTGTGTGAATTGACAACTCTTTCCATTATGTCAGCTGCTTCACGATGATGTCCTTGATCACAATAGGCACCTGCCAAGTGGACCATGCTGCTAAGCGTGTGCAGACTATCTACCCCATCAATTTTCGTCTGCGAATCAACAACCCTTTCCAAAATTACAATGGCTTCTCTGCAGCGATTTTGTCCCTTAAGATTAACACCCAATCTAAGCATAGCGACTAGGGTGAGTGAATGTTCTGCTCCATAAACTCTTTCACTCGTCTCTCTTACTTGCACACGCAGCTTCTCAGCTTCCTTCCAACGTTCTCGGCGCTCATATATACTTGCCAGCTGACTTATGCTATCTAACGTATCGGGGTGTTCCACTCCTAGCAATCTTCCTTGATCCTTTAGAACGTCTTCTTGTAGCTCCTCTGCACGCTCCCAGAGCCCAACATATACATATGCTTGTGCAACTTCGCTCAAAGCATTGAGCGTCAAAGGATGATGAGTTCCATAAAGTCTTTTTCGCACCTCGTAAGCAGCAATACTTCTTTTGACACTCATCTCATCTCGGCCGTACATCCAGTCAAAATAAGCCACGATACGCAAGAGTTTCGCATACTTCTCTGTACATATTCCGAGTTCTTCGCCGTACTGAATGACTGTCTGTGCCTGAGGGAGTAAAACTCCCCATACTGTCAAATTTTGAGGCCATCCCTCATCATCATGTTGAAAATTATCTGCAACCATAGATAAAGCTTTTTCCTGCCACATTCCTATCTGGTCTTGCGTTTGTAGCCAGTTCTGGGTGGCCAGCTGCACCATTCGATGCATCTCGTACCTTGATCCATCACGTCCAGCTTTGATCAGCGAAAACGCAAGCAGGGTACCCAATGCCTTCATAAAGCCCACATTTTGATCCGAAGGTTTTCGCAGAAGACTCTCTGGAATGCTTTGTCGGTCCAGAACCGCCATAAGCGATAGCATCTCAGCTGCACGCGGCTCCCGTTCACTAATCAGATCGAAAGATATTTTCCACGTTTTGACGACAGAATTCTCGCTTTCTTTATCCCTTCTAAGGTCTCCAAGATCTTCATTTAAGAGCTCTTGTAGATCAAAATCATTTGCGCGCAGTGTCGCCAGGTATTTGGAGAGTGTAATGTGGTTTTCGCTGATAAAAGCTGCTGCTTGGCTGATTGCAAGAGGAAGGTATTCAAGGGCTTCAAGTAGGTTTCTCGTATCATCTAAATCTGAGTGCTTAGGTAGCTCTACTTGCCTATTTCTAAGGAGATCTTGTGCCTCTTGAGGAGACATGCGGTCTACTATTATAGATGCGTGTCTACCTGCAAGCCTTTGCGCTAGGCGTTCATCTCTCGTCGTAAGGAGTATTGATCCGTTCGGGTTTTGTGGAAGATAGTCCTTGAGAGGAGACGTGCATTCACTGTCGGTAGCATTTGAGGTTGGTTTCTTGAAGAAAATCTCGAGGTCATCGGCGCTGTCCAGAACTATAAGCCAGCTCCCATTGTCAACTTCGTTGAACCATTCGAGGACTAAATGAAGTGTGTCAATTTTGGGATCGTTCCACCCTGGGATCTCAAGTTTTTGTGCTATATTTCTGTATGCTTGTCCAAAGCGTTGCCTTGTACTGGCATGAACCCAAACAATGTGTGCATGGGGATGGTTTTTTCTGAAGCGATAGCAGTACTCGATTGCAATTTGCGACTTTCTAGAGGTGCCTTAGCTGACGGCAAGGACTTGTCGAAGGAAGTCAACACTACTTACCCGACTCCACCAATTCCTGATAGCGCAAAGCGCCGTTGTTGTCTCATGTGTTGATCTATACCGTCAAAGATTTCGGGTCGGTTGACAAATAATATGTCTTGGCCAAATGGAACCAGGAACAGAGGTTTCAGCACCCTGGAGGAATCTGAGAGCTTCATATCAGCGTTTCGATCAAGTGCAGCATCCGATGGGGAGGATGTTTTGGATAGACTGCCTAGTTGTAAAAGCACCACAAACCTGATAACGTAGAACCCGACAAAGTATTGTTATCACTGTGTCTGAATGTCCCCGGAATAATTTCTTCAACCACTGCTCTCCTCTTGTTTTGCTGTTCGCGCCTCTCCCATTCCCAGCGGGAAATGATGATCTCCGACGCTTTTCTGGCATAGCGGTCTATTCCCTCCGTGACTATCTGAAACCCGGGAGCGCGATCATCCTCGAACTTGGACATGTGAAAATGGTCTTGTTCGATGCTTGCGCGATCCACATCCTGAATGCTGGGAGAGGCGGATTCCTCACTCACAATGTACTTTAGGCTTCCTCTCAAGTTGGTAGGCTTGGCTTCATGAAAAAAGTATATACGGTATCTGCTCACGAGTTGTATGAATTGGCGGTCGGCAATCTGAAGCGTCTCACTGTTGTTCTTCAAGGCATTGATCAGTTGATGTTGTGTGTCAATACCGCTGCAAGCACTCTCCAAGAAGAAACCCCATTCGACAGTCTCGAAACCTTTGTGTGGAGTTCCGAGGAATAGTATACCATAAGTAGAGACATAAATAGATCGTAAATGTTCGGTATGATTGCCAAGTATTTCTGACGAGTAAATCAAAGCACGTTTAACAACGAGACCGCCCAATGAATGAGCGACAAATATAATGGGTCGCTCTAATGCTTCATGTCTCCGCCTATTTGCACACAATTCGGCGACGAGTTGCTCGGCATGTATGTGGATCTTGTCTTTTGACCCCCCGTCTATGAGCGATGTGACATCCGCATCATATCCATAGACCATTATTCGTGTGTTATCTTCTTGAATCACAGGCGGCAGTAGTTGGACCGGCCAGAAGACCTTGGACTTCTCACTAGTCCATGTAGCTTCAGGGTGACCATTGAGGCCATGAACGAAGACAACGTCGACAAACTTTCGCTCGTCACCACGAGGTGTGTATATTTGGGTGAGCCCAATGCGATTGATGGGACTGTCTGGAATGTCAGAGGTAGCCTAGAATTCATGAGTACGGGCACGGACGACAAATCGCACAAAAACGGGTACTCTACATACCATCACACGCTGGTACGCCCGCAAGTTCACTGCAGCTCCACATCCAATTGAGCTCACGTATTAGGCAGCATCTGCAGATACCAGGATCGGTCTTTGGGCTCTCTGCTACCGTATGCTTGTAGATGAGCCTTGACGGATGGCTCTGGTGATTTTGTGCTTCCGAAAAGGACGGGAGCTTTCGGGATCGAAAGCAGTCGGCAATGAGCGCGTATGGCAAGGCAGAGTCAACGATGGCTCACTTGCGCGCATGCGTACTCTCTACGAGACGGCGTGAAGGATAGATGGGAAGCTGAAATAAGGTGTTGCTGTGCGGCCGAGCTCAGGGAGCAGTCTGGGAAGGGCGGCATCTAGGAACCTAAGTTTGGGTGTGGTGACCATAGCGGATCTGCAATCAAAGAGTGTGATGGCTTGCATGGTACTAGGCTATTGGGGGTTAGGGTGCCCACGGCCAGACTCTACATTACCAATCGATTAGGCACTGCCACGATAAAGATAAGAGGGGATCTTCAACCACTTTTGAACGTTAGGCAACCTAGACCGTGGCCAGCCAGGTCGACACAAGCTCGACTTCACATTGCGAAAAGGCGGTATCGACCAGCGTTCAACCTTATCTATACAGTAGAGTTTGAGAGAAGGTTACGGGACCACAAAACATAGGGTACACGCGATTCATGGACCGAACGTAAGGTCAGGCAGTCCAGGAAGTATTATGCCATCGGCTATAATCTATACTTTTGGAGTATGTATTTAAGATCTGAGCTTCCGCTACAAGCTAACTAAATCTGTGTCCAGAAATTCAGGATAAAGTGTCATTGCTGGGTTTCGACCATGGCATGGAATAATTATGTCATACTGCTTTTTGCAAAACCATTGGCGGGAGCGCGAAACTAGCAGCCGCCCCACGTTTTTTTGCCGGGACCACCGCCAAATGCAAGCAGGAGGCCAGTAATATCGCTATCGCCATAGAAAAATCATATAGTACTCTATTTAATACTCCAAATAGTACTCTATTTAATACTCTATATAGTAGTACTCTATTCTATACTCTATATAATAGTCTATATAGTACTATAAATAGTATAAGTAGTACTCTATTCTATACCTATATAGTACTCTATTATACTCCGTTCTATACTCTATATAGTATTATAAGTAGTACTCTATTTAATACTCTATTTAATATAGTACTATAAGTAGTAGTTATAGTAGTCTACTAAAAATCGGGTAGTACTTCGGGTCTAGGGCCTAATAAAAAAAAATTGGTATACTCCCCGTACGTAGCGATATATAGACGGCTAAACTATACTAGAAATACATTATTAATCGACTTACTAACGGATCTTAGTGCGGTAGTAATATAGGTAGTAATATAGATAGTAGTAAAGAAGTGTCACGAGCGGTCCCTACCTCTCAACACATGGTTATCAAGGCCGGTGCCTAATCGGGACTAGTGGCTTGGCGCCCTGGCTCTCTACATATTTATGTCTTCTTCCTTCCTGTACATAGGCTCCTCACCTAGTTATCTTATTCAATATACCTACATGATATTACCTCTGTACCGGTCCTGACACTATAACTAGGTCGCCCCCTCATTACATTCGTGGTTTGTGGCTTACGAATTAAAAAATTTAGCCTG
>BLJB01000060.1:0-218249 GCA_013423325.1 Usnea hakonensis
GCCACCCGTATTACACGCTAATGGTAATTTTTTTAGCATTGGCTGAGGTTTAAAAGCATCCGAATTATTGGATGAGTGGGCTCGTCTGGCCGAGGAAGCTAAAAAATATTAATGATGGTAAAGTATAAAGTACTCTACGCCGCATGGTCCGGGCGGCTGGAGAAATAGGGTTCAGTAATGCCTGGGATGATCATAGCGGCAGTATATTTGGAAACGACATGCAGTGGACCGCTTGATAGAAAATGTGTACCTTACGGATAGCAAATCTCAAATTGAGACATTGCATGAAACGACGATGCTATGACACCAAGTGAAACCCAATGACCAATTTCTCACGTAACAGAAATGCGGGTAGGCGCTCTTTGACCCGATTGGTGACATGACACATGCGCAAAGAACAACCGGATCATGATTACAATTGACTACTTACCTTATACTCCGTACTCAATGGTCTTCTCGCAATTACTCCTATTCTCAAATCCCATTACTTGCTGTGGTAAGGAATCGTGACATCATTCATTTGTCATGATATGTCTTTTATTGAGAGACTCTCAGGGCAGCGTCTAACATAG
Source organism: Usnea hakonensis (assembly GCA_013423325.1). Classification (NCBI taxonomy): domain Eukaryota; kingdom Fungi; phylum Ascomycota; class Lecanoromycetes; order Lecanorales; family Parmeliaceae; genus Usnea; species Usnea hakonensis. Next base: position 573 of record BLJB01000060.1, read on the forward strand.
ATGTGTGTCTATTTCTATTTTTATTATTATTAAGGTACCTATGGTAAATCCAAGCGGGATGCTCATTACTAGCTGCAGCGGGTGGAGATCTTGCTCAAGCAAGCTCCGCGGTTACTAAATATCAATTAATTTACACACATACGTAAGGTACTTTAGTTACTTTACTCTTCGCTCGTTGACACTCGGTGCTACTTCCTTGAAATTTCACTTCTACTCAACTTCCTACTCTTCCTTTTTCTTCACTCTCGTTAATAAAATCATTAGTATTCCGTTTTACTTGTGTCCTAATTACTTTCCTTCTCGAGCTGTCACATTTTCGCCCAAATAGCTACCCCGCCAAAACCAAAACCCCTGGTAAATCCACGGATATACTGCCATGCAGCTTGATTTTCTTGAGGATCCTTGAGGTAAGCAAAAGACATGTGCAGTCAACACTGCAAGGGGTCCTATGATCGCCCTTACACCGGCATTCAATTCCTTACTTTTGAAACAAATCATTGCCTGCCCTTACTCGTCGACATTCCATATCGGTAAGAATTGGCTGATATTCTTGTACGCTATGCAGCCACCCCGCCCCTCCGCATACCACACGTCACAACCCTAGTATCTCGGTTTGCTCTGACAGTCGCTACCGACTCAACTGCAATGGATCTTTTTCCTCGACAAGGAGCCACCATGGCCAGCGATCCTTCGCCGTCGGGAAAATGGGCCGCAGCAGATGTAAGATTGTAGCATGATCTCTGTGCCAGCCCATGTGCTGATAACGCCTGCTAGATTGTCTATGTTTCCATTATGGGCTTCGTGCTAAGTGCTGCCGCCTTGGAGTGGTTTCTCTGGCTGGCGGCCTTCCTCTACTGCCTGGTCAAAGTCTTCCAGAAAGCTGAACACTGGACCATCCGAGTCCTGGCCGTTGTCATGATATTTAGCTTCACAGCCCTCAGGTCAGTTACCGAGACTCCAAGCGCGAGAATAACCCTGACTGTGTCGCAGGTGCATCTTTCTGCCCGTCATGGTCGTTACGCTACCATTACCACCACAAGTTACTTCATCATTCCCTCCCGAACTTGTCAAATTCCTACAATGGTTCGCTTTCTACTCCTTCTCAGGTCTCCTGATCATCCCATGGCTGTTCTGTGTCTATCAGCTAGTCGTTCATAGCCTTGGTCGCACGAAAAGGATAAAGACTGCATTGGATGAAGACTCGGCGCCGAAGACAGTCATCGTCATGCCGTGCTACAAGGAAGAGCCGGACGTCCTTCTGACGGCCATAGACTCAGTGGTGGACTGCGATTATCCGCCATCCTGCCTCCACGTCTTCCTATCATTCGACGGTGACCAAGAAGACGAGTTGTATTTGAAGACGATTGAAAAGCTTGGGGTGCCGTTAACGTTGGAAACCTACCCAAAAAGTATAGATATTACGTACAGAATGGCAAGAGTCACCGTCTCCAGGTTTCCCCATGGCGGAAAGCGGCAGTGTCAGAAGTCGACATTTAAGCTGATTGACAAGATCTACACGGAGTATCTGAAGCGCAACGACAACCTATTCATACTCTTCATCGACTCTGATTGCATCCTCGACAAGGTCTGCATACAGAATTTCATGTACGAGATGGAACTCAAGCCTGGGAGCAAGCAGAACATGCTTGCCATGACTGGAATAATCACTTCCACAACAGTGAAGAATACTTTGATCACGCTGTTGCAAGACATGGAATATCTGCATGGGCAACTTTTCGAGCGCTCGATTGAATCCGGCTGCGGTTCCGTTACTTGTCTCCCAGGTGCTCTTACCATGCTACGATTCTCGGCATTCCGGAAGATGGCCAAGTACTACTTCGCTGACAAGGCGGAACAGTGCGACGATCTCTTCGATTACGGCAAGTGTCACTTAGGCGAAGATCGATGGTTGACCCATCTGTTCATGATTGGTGCAAAGGAGAGATATCAGATCCAACTCTGCACAGGAGCCTTTTGCAAGACTGAAGCGGTACAGACATACAAAAGTCTTTTGAAACAGCGTCGAAGATGGTTTCTGGGTTTCATCACTAACGAAGTATGCATGTTGACAGACATACGGCTGTGGAAGAGATATCCACTTCTCTGCATTGTCCGCTTCATGAATTGCACTATCAGAACGACAGCCCTGCTGTTTTTCATCATGGTTCTCTCTGTTATCACCACATCAAACAAGGTCTCGAATCTTCCAATCGGCTTCTTGGCTGTATCCCTTGGCTTGAACTGGCTTCTGATGATCTATTTTGGCGTCAGACTCCGGCGCTTCAAAACTTGGTTGTATCCGGTCATGTTCGTCGTGAATCCCTTTTTCAATTGGGTATACATGGTATACGGGATCTTTACTGCTGGCCAGCGGACTTGGGGTGGACCAAGAGCGGATGCTGGCGCGGCGGACGCGCATACGACACCTCAGCAAGCCATTGAGCACGCAAAAGCAACTGGGGACGATCTCAACGTCGTGCCTGAGACTTTCAAACCTGCTGTTGAAGCTCAACGTCATGGCAAACCCATAGCCACTGTCCCGCTCCAGCCTACAGACCACGTCAAAGGCCGTTTCGCCCCTGCCGAGCATCTTCCTGGTGGGTGGTACCTACAAAATAACGACTCTGGACTCACTTTGCCAAACATGCTTCCGAGAGATCCAAACGTACCTCGTATTCCATTACATCCTCGAGACTCATTTGACTCCTTTGTAACGAATGAATCGGCCACCAATTCGGTCTACATGCCCCGTCGCGTCGAAAGCATCATGGGTGACGAAGACCGAAGGAAGTATTATTTCGCTCAGCAGGCACAGGAGACTCCCGCTGGTGCTTACATGAGCACAGAGGCACAGAATCATGGCCATATCTATGAGATGGGAGATGATCCCGACAGTAAGCGAGCCTGGACGGAATCAGGTGAATCTGTGGACTCCGAAGAGTACCAGAACCAAGATATTCCCCGCTACTCCCGTGATCCTTATGGGCGAAAGTCGCCTATCTTCGCGCCCAGGCATCCCGTCGGTATTCCTCTTGACTCTGAAGCCCCAGGCCATGGCGATCTCGGAGTGCCAGACTTCTCCTTGAACCATGAGCAACGCTTGAGCACCAGTAACGGAAGACTCGCGCCGAATCCTCCAGAGCGACCAGCTGCTATTGCCGGCCGACCCGTAAGAAAAGATCGTAGTCCACTGGGTCGTTCGCCAATGATCCGAACGCCGACACAGGAAGATGTGAATGACATAGAAATGGAACAGCAGGCGAGACCTCAAGATTCATTGCTACAGCATCCAGTCAGAGCGCAGGATCCCTCGATGAGTCGTCCGACGCGAACGCACGAGCCCCCACCAGCGAGCTATCGACCACCGAGGCAGGACGACTCGTTGACCGGAGAGACACCCGGTCGTCCATCAAGCAGTAAGAGCGAAAGGTCTGAAACAGAAAGTACGAAAAGCAATCGGAGGAGGCTGCAAAAAGCGCGGCCGAAGAAGTGATGAGGGAAACAATGATTCAGCCAATGAGAGCATGGTAAAGGCGTTTCTGAGCGTTACAAGCCGCTTTCGGCATGGCCAGTATATCAAAAAAGTTTCCATTAGCGGCATACAGCATTTGAGGACATGGATACTGGTTATGGTACATGCTGTAATAGTAGCTACATGCAATGATAATGGCAACAGAAGCAGTTTGCACCGTACTAGTAGAGGTCTTAAGGCCTGTCAATGAGGAAGCCAGACGCTGACGTGGTCGCAATCGACTCGTCGGTTGACCATGCCCAGAATTTACGATGCCTATGTTGTATACAGTGAAAAATGGGTTGTTATTGACTTGGTCTTCTTGGCTTGGCATGCGGTGTACGGTCTTGGCGTTTTGTACCAATACAGCCTGATGTAAATATTTTCATGACCATCAGTTTCCACGAATTTCTATTTCCACGTATCCACTCAGGTCTACACATGATACTTCAGAACTGATCTCTGCTCTCTCCCGAGATCTCCCACTTTGATCAAGCACTTTCTCGAGTCACCATGTCAGTCGTCGGTGTTGATTTCGGTACACTCAATACGGTCATTGCCGTAGCACGGAACCGTGGTGTCGATGTTATCACCAATGAGGTATGTCTCGTGACTAGGTCTTCCTATGAAGAAGCTATGCTGACGTCGAAATTCGCGCAGGTCTCTAATCGAGCTACACCGTTCGTATCACAAGAGCTCCACGACTACTGGTCCAGCTAACAATCCACAGATCACTCGTCGGTTTTGGACCTAAGAGCAGATATCTCGGCGAGACCGCAAAAACCCAGGAAATTTCCAACCTAAAGAACACCGTCAGCTCCCTCAAGCGATTAGCTGGCCGCCATCTCCAAGATCCCGATGTCCAGCTTGAACGCGAATTCGTCTCCTCCCAGCTTGTCCAAATTGGAAATGAGGTCGGTGCGGAGGTCACATATATGGGAGAGAAACAGCAATTCACAGCAACCCAGCTGGTGTCGATGTTCCTTAGCAAAGTCAAGGCTACGGCTTCCGCGGAGCTGAAGGTGCCGGTCTCTGATATTGTTATCAGCGTTCCGGCATGGTTCACCGATGTACAGCGGAGAGCTATAATGGACGCATCAGAAATTGCTGGGCTCAAGCTGCTGCGGTTGATCAACGACACCACCGCTACCGCGCTCGGCTACGGTATTCCTAGGACCGATCTTCCGACTGCAGAAGAAAAGCCAAAACGGGTTGCTTTCATCGATATTGGACACAGCGACTACACATGCTCGATAGTCGAGTTCAAAAAGGGCGAGCTGGCTGTCAAGGCTACGGCTTATGATAGGCATTTTGGTGGACGAGACTTCGACAAGGCTCTGGTCCAGCACTTTGCTAGAGAATGGAAGGAAAAATACAAGATCGACATCAATACCAATCCCAAAGCTCTTGTTCGGGTGACCGCCGCCGCCGAGAAGATGAAAAAGATGCTCTCCGCCAACGCACAAGCACCGATCTCTATTGAATCCCTGATGAACGACGTCGATGTCAACGGGCTGATGAAGCGCGAAGAGCTGGAAGAGCTTCTGCAGCCATTACTCGATCGCGCAACAGTTCCTTTGGAGCAAGCACTCGCTGAAGCCAAGATGAAGGTGGAAGACATTGATTTGATAGAAATGGTTGGCGGATGCACTCGCGTGCCATCACTCAAAGAACGAATAAGCAAGTTCTTTGGCAAGGGCCTTTCATTCACCCTCAATCAAGACGAAGCTGTTGCCCGTGGCTGCGCTTTCAGCTGTGCTATCTTGTCCCCAGTCTTCCGCGTTCGCGACTTCTCGGTCCATGATATAGTGAACTACCCCATCGAATTCAATTGGGAGCAATCACCAGATATACCGGATGAAGATACAAGCTTGACTGTCTTCAACAAAGGCAACGTTATGCCTTCAACCAAAATCCTCACATTCTACCGCAAACAGCCGTTCGACCTGGAAGCCAAATATGCGAAGCCTGAGATGCTGCCTGGCAAGATGAATCCTTGGATCGGAAAGTTCTCGGTAAAGGGTGTGAAAGCCAGCGGTGATGATGACTTTATGATATGCAAGCTCAAGGCACGACTCAACCTACACGGCGTTTTGAACGTCGAATCGGGTTACTACGTAGAAGATGTCGAGATAGAAGAGCCAATACCTGAAGAGAAGGAAGGTGATAAAAAGGACGTGGACAAAAAAGAGGATAAGAAAGACGGTGATGTAAGTGCCCTTATTTCCTTCAGCCCTGCTGCTTGCTTTGCCGATGACCAATCGATGAAGGACGAACTTGGTCCACGTTCGAAATTCAAGAATTTCGCGAAGAGTGTCTTCGGCGGCTCCAAGCGACCACCATCTCGCGACACACCGCTGACAGAATCTACCAATCAGGCAATGGACACAGACGCTCCCAATGGCACCGCGGAACCTAAGCCCAAGACACGAAAGATCAAGAAGCAGGTTCGCAAGGGCGAACTGCCTTTATCTTCGGGCACGGCATCGCTCGATCAGCAAACAAAAGATGCTGCGGCGGAGAAGGAAGGGGCTATGTTCATGGAAGACAAGCTTGTTGCGGATACGGAAGACAAGAAGAACGAGCTGGAATCTTACATCTACGAGCTTCGATCGAAGATTGACGATCAATACTCTGAATTCGCCAATGATGAGGAAAAATCAAAATTAAGAGAAAAGCTGGAGCAGAGCGAGGTTCGTCTTTCCCCCTTTAGCTACCCGCGCGACTTAGTATCCAAAAGCTAACACCTCTGACTAAACAGGATTGGCTCTACGACGAAGGCGAAGACGCCAGTCGCGGCGTATACGTCGCCAAAATGGACGAGATCCGCTTCATCGCCGGTCCCATCGTCGGCCGCTACCAAGATAAAATCGAAGAAGAACGACAAGCCGTGCTCAAGATCGAGGAAGAGAAGGCGGCGAAGAAGCGGGCGGAGCTTGAAGCGAGGAAGAAGGCGGAGGAGGAAGCGAAGAAGGCGAGGGAGGGCGCGAGTAAGAAGGAGAAGGACGGAGAGGGCGATCAGGAGATGAAGGATGCGGGGGATGCGCAGCAGCAGGAGACGGTGAAGCCGGAAGCGGTTGAGGAACCGGATACGGAGATGAAGGGGTAATGAGCATGGGGGGAAAGGAAAGGGGCAGGGGGGGGAGACGCCTTGAAAAAGGCCAAAGGAGAGAGAGGAAGGATAGAAAGATTATAAGTTGCAGCAGCGGGGTGCATGCGCATGGATTAATGAGCAATAGAATTGTTGTTTTCAGACGGATTCATAGAGCGCGCTTGTCCATCCATCATCCCATATTATTGCTTGCTTGCTTGCTTATCAGGGTAAAGCGAAATAGCGCAAATGGTCTTGGGACGAAATGTTGTTGCTGTTGTTTGTTGTCGTTTCTCTACGATATTATACAGTCTTGTAGCTTTTCTCGTAACGACGATAGAAACAAGCGTAAAAAAAAGGGTCTCTCAAACGACACCCACAACCATGTGAATTGGAAACAATGCATCGAGCTCAAATACCAGACTCGAACCCAAGTTACACTGTCAGAAAAAAGCAAAAGAAGAAAAAAATCAGTCATATTTACAGCTCTACAGCTTTCAAGAACAAACAGTGTTGCTAGTATGCCCCAGTCCGTCTCCCCCTCGTCCTCTTTTACTCTCACCCCAAAAACAGGGGGAAGCTGCAGAAAGATATGTATGCAGAAAACCCCGTCCCATATGAACACTTATATCCAGAAATCAGCATCCATATTCATCAATAATCATTCAAAACCTTTTACCCACACACACACACCCCCTAATCCCTTCCTTCAAAAAAAAAAAAGAAAGAAAGAAAACAATCAAAAGAACAAAATCTGCTCGTCCGCCCACCCCTGCTCCTTCAACGCCTTATGAACGCTCTTCTCCAGCGCCTCGGGCCCGCAAATCAACGCCATAGTCTCTTCGTGCGCACAGCAGTGTTTCTGAACCAAATCCGCGTTGATCCTTCCCCTCAGGCCGGCCCAGCCCTCGGGCGCCTTGGTAAGCGTGTGGATGATCTGGCCGCGATCTTCGTTGCCTCGAAGGAGGGCGTCTAGATCTTCTTTGCAGAGAATGTCTTCGACGAGGCGGTTCCCGTTTAGAATGGTACATGTTGTCGAATCGTCGCGGTCCCGCATCACGGCCCGGAAGACTTGGAAAATGGGCGTGACGCCACTGCCGCCACAGATCATGGCGAGCTTTTTGACTTTTTTCTCTACGCCGTTGATGGTGCAGCATCCACGGCCTTTGTATTCAAACTTACCAATAGGGCCTTTGAAGTCGACGCCGTGTCCGATGGGGAGGGCGTGCATGGCTTTGCTCATTTTCCCACCCGGATGAGAGTCCGAGGAAAAATAGAGTTTGATGAGAACGTCGAGGTAGCCTTTGCTATCCATGTTGGAGATGGGCGTGTAGGCGCGGATGATAGCTTCCCGGTCTACCGGGTCGCGGAGACGGATCATCAGATGTTGGCCTACGGGCAGGCCAACTGTTTGCTCGGGGTGTTCAAGGGCGAAGGTAAAGATGAATGTGTCTGCTGATATGGCGCGTTTAGAGTGCAGGACAGCTTTGGTCCAGGCGCGGGTGTTGAGAAAAGTGGAGCGAGGTTGGTTGGACGCTGTTTCGGAGACTGGCTCGGAGAGGGCGAGTTTGGCTGAATCGGAGAGGGTGCCAAGGTGGTAGGAGGGCATCATGCCTTTTGCCGTTTCGGAGTGAATGGCCATGAATTCGTCAGAGGTGTCGAGGCCCGCGGCGCTGATGATGGACTGGGCGCCGCCGGGGTGTTCTTTCAGGAAGGAGAGGCCCGTATAGACTTCACCATTTATGACGAACCAGGGGTCGTGTTCGTTGTCGTGTTTTCGTAAATCGTCAATCGTTATTTCGTGCTTCAGACCTGCTTTTGTCATGGGAACTTCTTTCGCTTGTTCGGAAAGGACCGCTTTTTCTTCTTCGCCTGCGAGCCTTTCGCCCCAGTGCCCGTTTGTTAAATTGCCGCCTACTTGCTTCACCCTCTCCATCCAGCCTCCTGGTATTAATGCTGGTTGAGTTGGATGTTCGAACCTCAAATAGTCACCCTCTTTGCCTATGGTGACACGGAACCAAGGATTGTTCATCATGCCGAGCACGCTCCAGTACATGTCCTTCGGTTGGATATTCATACTTTCATCCATTGCTCGAACAATGATATCCTTCGCACCTACGAGCTCCAATGTTGGTATGTCCAACGACCAATGACACCAGCAGAAGCAGCTCTCTCTCCATGACATGTCGAGGCGTCCTCCGAACAACATTTGCTCAGTTTCGCGATATCGATCTTCGGCGTATTCAATATCAGCTAGCCGCCATGTTCGGCCTTTATCAATGGAGATCTCGACTCGAGTTATTCTTCTCCCACCACCACCGTACGCATATCCTTTGACCCGATAACTCTCAGGGCCACCTTTGAGACACAGTTGCTCCTCATGCGCGGGATAGGCTATTGCTGAATTGGTACTCAAATCATAGATGGCGTACCTGTCGTCAAGCCACCATTTAGGATTGTTCGCAGACTCTTCGGGACTGACCATAGTGGGCAAGACTCGGTTGTCGTAAATGTGGTACCAATTATCACTCGGAGCAGCTGTGACAGTCAGCTTCTTCAGCCATTTGACACTTCTGCCGCCAATCTGCCCTGGTATAACGGCTCGTAATGGCTTGCCATGATCAGGTCGAAGCATCTCGCCATTCATTTTGTGAGCAAGCATCATCCCTCGATTTGGATCCATGACCCAATTCAACTTCACTGATGTGCCGTAAAATCCATTGGGCTAGGCGTAGCACATAGTGAGCCACGTCCATAGGATAGCTGAATGGGATTCCCTACCAATTTATCCGCGCCTTCCATGCACACATACCGAGCACTCCTTTTTGGACGTGCCTTCCTTATGAGTTCCGACATTGCAACGCCCGTAAAGAGGGCGTTTGAAACACCTGCGGCTCCCCATGAAAATCCCTTGCTCTTTCTGACCTGATTCTGTTCTTTTCTTCTGTTTCCTGCACAGACAAGGGTGATGGGGCAGGTGATCTGCTCGTATTCGTCAATCAATTGACGGAGTGTAAGGGTGAAAGGGCTCTCGACGAGTCTGGAGAATAAGCGTCAGCCAAATGAGAAGAATTTGGAGCTTGAAATCCACTGACCCTTCCACGGAAAACTCCCAGTCCGGGATGTCTTGATCTCTCACTTCTGGGACAGCACCATGGTTCCTGACATAGAAGAGTTCGGGACTCGTTAAGAAGCCTTCGTTGAAGAGAGCGGACAATGGAGCCTCTACATTGAATGGGTGGGTGCCGGTCAGTCGTATCAGTCGAGGGTCGCGAGGTACGTGCGCATCTGGGGTTTTCTTGTCAACGTCTAGGACGTGGGTAGGTGGATTCGTCGGGGGCGGTAGGGGAATGTCGACCTCTTCGCTTGATTCGGAGTCGTTTTCTTCTGTTTGTGGGGGGGAAGGAGGCATGCGGTCACATTGGGGAAGGTGTTGATGCTTGTGTAAGATATCATTATAATGTCTGTCTTGGGTGGTAGGGTCTTCCATGGTGGAGGATGGAAATGCAAATTGAAAGAAGAAAGAGCGGAGACAAGCTAAGGTTGTCTGGACACAAACAAAAGTGTTATGGTAAAGAATGTGACGGTAATAGTTTAAGACATGATGGCCAAGACACCAAAGGGCGGGCAGTAAAGAAAGACATGCGAATTGGAAAGGAGATGGTGATCATGTCATGCTGGTGGAAGTTCGGAGCTTCAGGATGAGCAGGGGGCAAAACTCCACGAGCTACCTAGGGTATGGTCACTTGGTCGATTGGTCAATCATTGATCGATTGGCTATCAGTTAATGCAGGCAGAGAGAATGAAAAAGGAGAAAGAGAAAAGCAAAGTAAAGAAAAGGAAAGGAAAAAGATGACCCGCGGAAATATTGAGATGATTATAGCATAGTAAGTAGTCGTAGTGTATGCAACGGACAACGGCTGTTAAGTGGATTTCTAACCTCGCCCCTCGCAAATATCATGTTGTGCTAGGTACGTAAGTAAGTAAAGTACGTACTCCTCAAACGCCATTGTCAATAAAAACTCCCTATCCACTAGCGTGTAGATAAGGGCCTATATGACTCCGGCCAGCCCGGTCTTACACTAGTACTAGTACCCGTCCATCAATGTCAAAGAGCAATATGTAGTATCCTTATATCCGAGGAACTCTCGTATGAGTAAAGTACCTTACGTATTGATCTCATGTATGGAAAGATCAACGCTCAATACTCAGTGGCCATACTTTAATCTTATACCACTAATGCTGACATTGGTGAGAAAGCAATACAGTAGTACTACTAATGCATCCATCAGTTTTCAGACACATGCAGATACCCTGAAAACCTGGAGATCTTCTTTCTCCGCGATCTTGCTTCTCACATGTAGCTAGGCTCAACACATTCTGCCACCTCAGGTACTTTAATTTAAAAGTCTTTACCTTACCTTACGTTATTGATTACCTCCCGGTTATGGAGATTAGATTAGCGCGCCAAGTATAAAGTAAGTATTCATTTGTCTCGTTCAGGAAATTGTGTGAGACGCTAGAAGATAAGGGTACCGACCTTATTCGCCATCCTTTTTTATTCTTTTTTATCCTTTTCCTTTTCAAGCCTTGCCGCCAACCAGACGACGCATGCTTATCTTGACTTCTGCTGATTGCTTTTTTTATTTTTTGATAACGAGTAGACTAGCATGTGCAATCGAAATTTCAATCTTTTCTTCTTACTTTTGATATCTCATCTTCAATTTCTCCGCCGTCCGAGGAGAAATGTCATCTACATTTGCATTTGCAGAAGAGGCCATTTGCCAAATTCGCCTGCTGACGTCTCTTCTCTTCAGTCAAGACCCACCAAACTAATCATGCATAGCGATAAGCTATCCTCTCCTCCTCTGTTCTTCCCCCACACCCTTACGAGTATATCCTCGCGCCTAGATGTTCCTCGAAGCAAGGCATGTCTAGGCGTGCAGCAATTCTGCCAATGACGCCTCCTTCTCTATGCTCTTTTGCTTTTGCATTTTGCCCCATCTGCTACTCGTACTCGACTGAATGAAATCTCATTCTATCCTTCTTCTCCCGAGTGTGTCGTCTGCCGTACAATTCTTATTGCCCAACCCTCTTCATTGTTGACCGCAACATTCTTGCTTCGATTCATACTTTCTCTCACATAGTCTACCATGTCTTGGGCGGACTCCTCCCCCGGCATGCAGGCCGGGAAGGTGCCAGTCAATGGCCACGACCCAGAAGAAGAAAGTCCCCAGTATCCAAGACCTCCTGACAAGAGGAAGAAGATTGTGGTTGTCGGTCTGGGAATGGTGGGCATTGCCTTCATGTGAGTCGACCAGCTTTGCAGACGACAGAGCTGCTTGGTAACCAGGCCGCAAGCTGACGCATGCTGTCGACAGTGAGAAGTTACTCAAGATGGATGCCAAGAGGAGGGAGTACGACGTTGTGGTCATAGGAGAGGAATCGCATTTGGCGTACAACCGTGTCGGCTTGACCAGCTTCTTCCAGCACCGGAAGGCAGAGAACCTATATCTTAACCCTCGAGAATGGGTATGTGGCACACCTGGACCTCATAATCCATTGCTTGCTGATACTTGCGTTCCCTCAGTATTCTGGTTTGCCAGAAGGCTCTCTGAACTACCACCTGAACACACGAGTGATCGAAATCCATCCCTCAGACAAAATTGTCTCAACCTCGACGGGCGAGACCGTTCCGTATGATATACTCGTTCTCGCTACCGGCTCTGACGCTCTTCTGCCACAGCACACGCCTGGTCATGATGCAAAGGGAGTCTTCGTCTATCGCACAATCGAAGACTTGGAAAAGCTCATCCGCTATTCAGAGGTGTGCAAAGGCGCTACGGGTGCCGTGGTAGGTGGCGGGTTGCTCGGACTGGAAGCAGCAAAGGCCATGATGGATCTCGAATGCTTTAGTAAAGTCAAGCTCATCGAGCGTAATCGCTGGGTTCTTAGTCGGCAGTTGGATAATGACGCTGGCAGCATGGTCGTAGACCTTGTGCGAAAATTGGGATTAGATGTGCTTCTCGGGAAACGGGTCGGCAAGATTGAAGTCGACGAGGACAACGCCGTCAAGGGAGTGCTCTTTGAAGATGGAGAACGTATGAGCTGCAAGTGTCTCATGTTCGGAATTGGCATCAAGGCTCGAGACGAGCTCGCCAGAAGAGCAGGCATCAAATGTGCCGACAGAGGTGGTGGAATAGTCATTGATCCAAGCCTTATGACGAGCCAAGAGGGCATCTATGCTATTGGAGAATGCGCCAGCTGGGAAAGTCAGACTTTCGGCTTGATCGCTCCTGGCATTGAAATGGCTGAAGTCCTTGCTTTCAATATGACTCAAGCGAAGGTTCATGCCACGAGGAAGTTTAAGAGACCGGACCTTAGCACGAAGCTCAAACTGCTAGGTGTAGAAGTGGCCAGCTTTGGGGATTTCTTTGCCGACAGAGACGGACCTAAAAATTTACCTGTCAAGAGACATGGCGCAAGAAAAGAGGAGAAGAATGGGGTCCAAGTGCAGGAGGAACAAGTCAAGGACATTACTGATGGACCACCTCCACCCCCTGTGAAAGCTCTGACTTACAAAGACCCTTTTCAAGCGATCTACAAAAAGTACCTTTTTACGTTGGACGGTAAGCATCTCTTGGGAGGCATGATGATTGGTGACACCAAAGATTACGTCAAGTTGGTACCAATGGTCAAGAATCAAACAACGTTGGAAGTCCCTCCCAGCGAATTCATCTTGGGAGTTGCCAAGGAAGGAGAAGACGATGGAAACGATTTGATGGACGACACGCAAATCTGCTCGTGCCATAATGTCACCAAGGGAGATGTGACAAAGGTTGTCAAAGACGGATCATGCAAAAGTATCGGAGACGTGAAATCGTGTACGAAGGCTGGCACAGGCTGTGGTGGCTGCATGCCTCTTGTGCAGACGATTTTCAACACTCAAATGAAGGCTCAAGGAACAGAGGTCTTGAACCATCTCTGCCCTCACTTCAAACACTCGCGAGCCGACCTATTCCACATTATTAGCGTCAGAAAGCTGAAAGAATTTCCAGAGGTCATGAAGGAATGTGGTACAGATCCAGGCTCTCTAGGATGCGAAGCGTGCAAGCCAGCCATCGGTTCCATCCTCGCCTCCCTCTACAATCAGCACGTTATGGACAAGCCTTTGCATGGCCTCCAGGACACCAATGATCGATATCTCGGCAACATCCAGCGGAACGGCACCTACTCCGTTATCCCTCGAGTAGCAGCCGGTGAGATCACCCCGGAAAAGCTCATTATCATTGGCACTGTTGCCAAGAAATATGGACTCTACTGCAAAATCACTGGTGGCCAACGTATCGATATGTTCGGTGCCAAAAAGGAAGACCTGATCGATATCTGGACCGAACTTGTCAACGGCGGCATGGAATCAGGTCACGCTTACGCCAAGTCTCTCCGAACCGTCAAGTCGTGTGTCGGGACCACGTGGTGCCGCTTTGGCATTGGTGACAGTGTAGGTATGGCTGTTCGGCTCGAAGAACGCTACAAATCGATTCGCTCGCCACACAAGATGAAAGGCGGCGTCTCCGGCTGTGTGCGTGAATGTGCCGAAGCCCAAAACAAAGACTTTGGCCTTATCGCCACGGAAAAGGGCTTCAACGTCTTCGTCGGCGGTAACGGTGGAGCAAAGCCCCGCCACAGCGAGCTCCTAGCCAAAGACGTTCCCCCAGATGATGTCGTCCCCATACTTGACCGCTACCTGATGTTCTACATGCGCACGGCAGACAAGCTCCAACGTACGGCGCGCTGGATCGAGCAACTGCCCGGTGGCATCAATTACCTCCGCCAAGTCGTCCTCGAGGACAAACTCGGCCTCGCAGCCGAGCTCGAAGCGCAAATGAACCAGCTCGTCGGCACATTCTTCGACGAATGGTCCGCCGCCGTCACGGACCCCGTCCGCCGCTCCCACTTCCAGCAATTCGCCAACACACCCGAGACCCTCTCCGTCGTCGACCAAGTCTCCGAACGCGGCCAACAACGCCCCGCCTACTGGCCCAAAGCCAGCACCACCGAGGACTTCCGCGGCACGGCCTGGACCAGCCTCGCGTGGCAGCCCATCGTCGAGAGCAAACACTTCGTCGACACCCCCACCGGCAGCAGCAAGGCCGTCAAACGCGGCGACACGCAGCTCGCCGTCTTCAAGATCAAAGGCCACTGGTACGCCACGCAGCAAATGTGCCCGCACAAGCGCACCTTCGCCCTCAGCGAGGGCCTCATCGGCGACGACATCCCCGCCGACAAACTCTGGGTCTCCTGCCCCTTCCACAAGCGCAACTTCACCCTCAACGGCGCCGACGCGGGGAAATGCGCCAATGACGCCGCCGTCAGCATCGCGACGTTCCCGGTCGAAGCGCGTGACGACGGCTGGGTGTATCTCAAGTTGCCCCCCGTGGAGGAGTTGGATGCGAGGCTGGGGACGGGCAAGTGGAAGGTGCACAAGGGGGAGGGCAGCGAGCCGTTTGGGAAATTGGATGAGAAGCTCAAGGGGATGAAGGGGAGGAAAGTGTTTAAGGATAGCCATTTCAAGGATGGGGCCGGAGAGGTTAAGGCTGCGAGGGAGATTACGGCGGGGGGAAATGGGGGGATTGAGTGGTAGATGGGACTTGTTTGTATAAAATGGGCTTGGTTTTTTTTTTTTTGTAGATGCATGTAACGAAAACGGGATTAGGAATACAGTGGCTGCTCTTTCTTCGTTCTTCCAACACACGGGTGTGAAGGTGAATTATTTCTAGGAGCAGAGATGATTGACCTGCTGTTGGGATGGAGTGATGGCGAAAAGAAAGAAAGAAGATACTCCTCAATACAACATCTCTTTTACGAAAGAAGGAGCCGCTCTATTAAAGTCAAGGCGAACATTGACGTTCAAACCACACTCATTGCATCGACGAGCTTGGGACAGGTTTCTAATAAATCTGCTTCTGGGATTCTAATTTGTCTAAGGCAAGGTACCCTCTTCTCTCTTCTCGCCTAAGAAGCCCTTCCTCTCAACTTTTCGCTCCCCCTTCGAATCAAAAAAAAGATCGCTACCCCCGCAAGCATGTACAAAAGAGGGATCTGACAATGATCCCCGAAGAAAGCGCCCCTCGCTATGCAGACATCATACCCCTATTCGGGGTAGGTAGGTAGAAGTAACCATGCCGATCATACTTGGATATCCTGGTCAAGTAGGGAGCAAACAAAAACATTTGGTATCTCGCAGTTGTAAGACTTCAGACAGGAGAAGGAAAGACTTGAAGAATCTTTGGAAGGCTGCACACGGAGTTGGTGTCTCGATGATGTGGCGTGGATCAGTACTGCATCGACTGTGCGGCCTTGCTGAGGCTACTTTGGCTTTCGCCAGTAATATTGCTTTGTCCGTCAGCACATGTCTGCTCTCAGACATTGCAGCCAAGCTCAATTTTGCGGCAGCATACCTTATGACTCTTCCTACAATTTCTCAGTCCCCTCCCTCCCATTCCTTCCACTACTTCCCGTCGGCTTCTATCCGCATCTGCCTCTGGGACGTAGTAATATTCGCTCTCAAGGCACTTTCCAGCCGCGTCCTTGCCTTCACGCTCTACTGTTCCAATGCAACGCGTACGGTCCAGCATTGCCTTTAATGCCTCCCCCGTCAACGAAGCGTCTTTTAGAGCTGCAGGCAGATTATTCACGAGAGTGGAGAGTGGGGTGGACTGAAGACGGGAATATGCCAGTTGGTTGATCACATGGTGAGTAATGTCGGTCCCTGCTTCATCTTCACGATCCTGAGAGTCAGAAACGTCGAGATGGGCGTTTTGGCGACGACGCTTGGGTGAGAGGCCAGCTCGGCTTAAGCGTTGGGGCGATATGCTAGATTCTTTGAGGGGGTTTAGAGGATAGCGATTGGGAGATGAATTGGTGGTGAAATGTTCCATACGAGCTCCAAGGTTGGCGCCGAAAGGACCGAAGGAAGATACAATAGGGTCGTTCTCTTCGTCATTATCATCGTAGAATCCATCAGGGTTGGGGGATGCTTCCAAAAGAGCAACTGGCTGTGACGCCACTTGTGTAGACTGTGTAGCTTGTGTATTACCCCCTGGCAAAATGCTCTTGTCTTCGTCCAATGGCTCGTCCTCGTATACTTGCACAGGTACAGGTATGGGAGGATCCGAAGCAAAATGTCCGGATGGTTGAGCATGTACGGCTTGCACAGCAGGCGAGGGGGATACCGGGGACTGCAACCTAAGTGACTGGCGGAGCGGACTTGTATCGAGAGGCCCATTACGTGCTGCAGCTGTCGAGTTGCGCTGAGGAGAGTTTTCAGAGTCCCATCTTGAGTGTGCCGAGTCTGAATCTGTTGGGGTTGAAATCTTATTCTCGTGCTTCGGCCACGACAGTAACACTCGAGCATCTTGTACATCTACCATGATGTCCGCATTCTCAGTCTCGGAGGTAAACGTATCTCCTTTCATGAGCTCCCATGCCTTTCCTTGGCAATGCACTTTTACGCCGTTCCAACCTCTGCATTCGACCTGTACTTTGTTGGGAGCTGGGGGGTTAGAGGCTATAAAGACTGCGCTGACGTGGATACGGGAGATCAATTTGTTGGTAGAGAGCTGGTAGTGGGAGGAGTTGCTCGATCTGCCCATGAGTGTTGGCTCACCATGCCCAGACAGCTCTATGGATGGTACAGTGGCTAAGGGAGCCCGTTCAGAAACTGCAGAATAAGTTCGAGCAAGTCCTGAGCGACGCGTACGGAGTGAGCGAGGCGGAGAAGAAGAAGGGATGACGGTGGTGGAAGATGGGATAGGTGTGGGATATTGGCGCTCCCTATTTCCCAACTTTGCGGGAGACGCGTGAGCCAGGCGCTTCATGGGCCGAGGTAGTGCTGGCGAAGAGGAGAAAGGCTCGAATGCCGGCAGGAGAGAAGGCGCTGGCCGCTTGACACCAGCAACAGGAGAGACGGGCAGTGGGACATGCTGTGGAGAGACAGGCATTCTTGTTCTAAGTATGCAAGATGATGCATAAACGCGAGGGAGAGAGCACTTTTTATAGTGGATGTAGTTGTGAATGCACCCAATTCTAGAGGGATCTGTACATGATCAATTAAGTGCAAGAGAGAGAGGATTAGGTTATGAGGAAGAGGAAGAAGCATGTGATTGGCAGGAAATGTCGAGGAAGTACATTGGTGAGAGGTTGGAAAGTGAAAGTGGAAGAGAAGGTGGTCTCTGACACGGTCAAGTTCCTTTGAATTGGCCTTGGCGCCGCTTGACTTTCTTTGGGAGAACGCGAGAGGGAGAGCACGCGCCAGTACTCTACTACGAGAACCCCGCTCCACATAAGAGGTATCCACATCCACATATCACACATCCCAGTAAATCCGACGTTAGACCATTTGCAACATAACACGTTCATTGCGGAGATTGATCAAATCAAAAAATACGCATCAGGTTGCCCTCATCTACCTGAACACCAGTGCTGTAAATGCTTGCTGGACCTGCTTGAGGGGGTATGATGCTATGCCTAACTCATTCCTGCCTTTCCCAACGCCCGCTGAAGAAGAACTATGCTCATTCGAGTCATGGAATGGGTCTTGACTGCCATATCTATCATGGCGCACATGAACTCCTCATCTATCGCTTTCGTTGAGAGTACAAAGCTTACGGGTACCACGGAGGTATTGGCCGGACTATCTCCTTTGAATAGCTTGTAACGGAAGAGACATCATTTAGCTTTGATGCCTTTCAACCGTGTTGCTCTCACCTTCTTTCTCAATCCTCCTTGTCCTCACTCGTGCTGGCGTGACTCCCCAGATCGGCGTCGGTGTTGTCCGCCTCAAGTGGGGGAGCTGTTAAATTAGAGGGGGTGGCCGGGCTGTTGGTAGTAGCTGAGCTACTTTCACCGAGTTGCCGTTCTGCTCGTCGTCAGTGCCACAGGAGGTAAGAGTGGCCCTCCCACTTTGATTACCTAATTCCCTGATCCTCTGCTTCAACATCTGGTTCTCCCTCGTAAGCATCTGCGTCTCCGCCTGATAGAACGCACTATCATCGAAGGTTGACTGGCTCCTGCCTGCAAGACCCCAGTCCTCACCCGGTCCCTGCAAACCAGCCGAGACGGGGCGCAGGGAAGGCGATGCAGTGCGGCTGGGCGTTCTGGAGCGGCGTGAGGAATGCCGTGAAAGATCCATAGAGCTACGAAATGGCGAGCTTGGACGGGGATTATTAAGGATAGACATGGAGGCGGATGGCGGGTTTGATGGAACGGCATATTGGTAGGGATAATTTGCTGAACGCTCGGAGGGTGGAGTGGTGTCATCGAGTGCTGTTGAGCTACTGAGGGGTGTATGTGAAGATTGTTGCTGGATTGCTTGTAGTTGTGCTTGTTGGTGACGTATCATTTCTAGCAGACGGTTCTGATGTACGCAGCAGCATCAGTAAAGCAAGCACATATACGTCCAATGAAGGGTATTCCGAGATGTCTGCTTACCACCTGAGCCTCCTGTTCCGCCTCCAATTCCTGATGTAATTCGCCTAAGCTTGGTGCTCTATCTCGATGAGCTCCCATGGTTGGACTCCCAATCCCCTGAGGACTGGCTGAACGAAAAGGGAGGTTTGTGGCCTGATACGAGTGGCCCCTCAAATCACCAACTTGCAATTCTCCAGGTCCAGGTAGCGTTGGGTCGTATGAGCCTAAAAAAGCATTTGAGCGTCTCCTCTCACGCTCACTCCGGCTGACTTGCGGTGATGGGCGCCCGCGGTTCGAGCTTATGGAAGAGTGGCGGGATTCCTCATTCTGAAAGCCTGCATTGATAGTCGCTGCAGCGGCAAGAGACGAGCTTGAGGCGTGACGGGAGGGCGAGTGGGTCCCGTTGCTGTACGGGCGTGAGGATGAAAAGGATTGAGTTATAGAATCGATATCCGGCATTATAAGAATGAGTCTTATGATAGGAATGCTTTGCAAGAGCGAGTTATACTCCCTAAAATAACGAGACCGTAGAATGAAAGTGAGGTTTCCAAATCCCGATACAGCTCATCATGCCACCAAAAAATAACAGCCCGAAGTTATTCCGACGGATTAACCGCACAGTACACACGGGTATAGGTTTTGAAATGTCTTAATTTGGGAATCTAATCCATGGGTATCTTATTTCTGCAAGCGTCTATCAACCTTTTGGTTCTCTCTGTATAGAGTTCCATCCTTTTAATCAGAACTCCCAAACGACCCCCGCTAAAAACCGAAGTATTTGAAGACGAAGCATAAAAATTCATCAATACGTCTGAGACCAGCACAGCTTGGGTGGCAAAGTAGAATTGGTGAATATTCGGGCGTGTAAAATCAAACAGAACCCAAATCAATAAATGTCCGCTGAGGTCCTCCCCCATAAGCTGGGTTCCATGGTCCATCAAGCGATCCTCGAAACTTCCGGTCCGAAACCTTGATCGGGGGGATGAAAGGATGTGGGGCAGCTTCATCGAAGTAATTGGTCGCCGGAGAGACAACCGAGATCCTGCTCCTCGTTGGTAGGGGTGACACTGGCGGTGGCTCTCGACCAATGCGTGGTGAGCTCTTGCGAGTGCCAAGCTGTGGCCGTTGCTCTAAAGGCGGCGGTGGAAGCTTGCGGATAGGTCGGGGGGGCGAGGGCAAAGCCTCCGTGAGTGGTGGTGATTTATCTCCCCAGTCAAGGGTGGTCTTCGTGGCGACTTGAGGTGGAGCCACTTTTGTTGAATCGGCCAACGTAGATTCTTGTTTGTTGGAATGCTGGATCAAGCATAATTGGAGCGGCGCTTCAGCCTTAGGTACAATAGGTGTCAATGAATCCCCTTGAGACATAATAGGATTGCATGGTGACCCATCAGCTGCTGGTTCGTGTGACGGAGATTTGGGAGGGGATGACTGAGTCAACTTCTGCACCGAAGGCCCCGCATCAGGCATAATAGGCAGAGCTTCTTTCGGTGGAGGGAGAGAAAAGTCAATTCGTGATGAACCCGCCTTTGGCTCAATTATTGTTGGTGGTGGCGATGATGGCTGAACAACTGAAGAAATGGGCGATGATGCCGCTGAAGGAAGAGCGAGCAGAGCCGTTGGTGGGGTCGGGGTTGTGGAGCTGGCTCGTGATTGTCCGGTATCTGGCAACGGGGCGAAAGGGGTTAATGGTGCTCTGGTAAAAGAGGATCGGGAAGAGAGGTTGGCTCCAGGGATTGCGGGCAAAGCAGTAGTCGGGGGTGGATGCGGCGATGGTGAGCCAGCCAGCTGGATTGGAGATACACCACGAGAGTATTCCAACGAGGAAAAACGACGAGAGAATGGACGGCCTCCCTCCGACGAAGATGGAGGACCGCTGGAGCCTGCCGAAGGTGGCGGAGTGCTCGTTGATGGGAGAAGGCCGACTGAGGCCCTTGGACTTGGTCTCTGGAGATGCTGGAATTCTCCTATGGTAGACCCAGGACTTCCAGTGATTTCCCCTTCCTCGCTAATGATAGGTGGAGAAGGGGATGCATGGATAAGGGATATCGGTGGAGTTTGCGGCTTTGACGCGGTGCCACATAATGCAGAAGAAGCATTGGAGGACGAATAACGCTTGCTAAAAGTTGGAACACTGAAGTTTGGTGCTGCAGGAGATGGAGTGCGTTGTTGCTGTGGCGTATATTGCGAGACTCGGTGTGGTGACGGAAGCATTGAGGGGGAAATTGTCGGCTCTAGATGGACTTTGTTTAAAATTTTCGTCTGCTGCGCCGCGCTTTTGACAACTCTACTATACGAGGATGTTAATTGCCGTCTTTCGTTGAGCTTCGGTGCCCACTGAGGCATATCGGCATGAAGCATCACCGGCGAAGGAGCGGGCGACGAGTCTCTTGATGATGAAGTTGTCTTTCCCACTGTCGATGCATAGGACTGCCGTGGGCTTTCTCGCAACCTATCGAGATGGACTTGGTTTATAGACTCGGCTGTATTCGATGTGGTCCGAGAATCAATGGACTGTTGCGTAGCCATGGACTGCCTTTTGATAATACCAGGATCTAGCGTGTCAACAGCTTGCTTTGAGGAATCTGGCGAGGGAACACTGTGGCTGAGTCTGGTCGCAGGCAGTGAGACCGGAGCCTGAGAGAATCGGTGGGGATCTCTTTTTACCAGATATCGCTGGCTTGGTTTATGATGCAGCATTTGAATTGATTCTACTTCAGCTGGTTTCCGAAATTCATCAGGCCGATATATTCTACCACCCATGGCTTGAATTTCTTTCCTTACTGCTATCATCCAGGAGCTCAAGTCTTCTGGACTTTCAAACACAAGGAGGAAGCTAGAAGTAGATCGCTTGATTTGACTTCGAAGACCCAGACTTTTGAACAATGACCTCGAAGCTTCCGTATCTAATGTCCCGTCCTCGTCGGCGATTTGAGATACTTGCAGGACATAAGGCTTGCCAGGAATAGCGTCGCTTGCAAAAGCGGCGGACTCTTTGCTCAAAGGCATGATTTTCTCGGGCAGTCTGTCATATGGTCCTTGGCCAGCATACTGCAAGAAGTAGCCGGAGGTGACCAATAGGAATATTTTTTCAGTCCAATCTCCCTTCGACAGCGCCTCTAGAGCGGTGGGTCTTTTCAGCCTCTTCTCTTTCGGTAATCTCATCTCATTGAACTCTGGAGTGTAGGACTCGACTTTGTGATTCGAACTGCTATTCCTTTCAGCATTGAGACGCAATATGGCTTCTGCAGAGGTCGTAGGCACCCGTAACGTTACGTGCCTGACTGCTTGAGGATACGCTTGGAATAATGGAGGCGGATCCCAAGCGCTTGAGGTCTTGCTGGTAAGCTCTTTTTTGAAGGACGGTTTAGATCGGAGTACGGGTTTTGAGGCTCGATTCCGCAGTGGTCCAGTAGGGAGTTCGGTCTCTGGCAAATCTTTAGATTCTAGAGGGGTGGGCTCGGGACCACTTTTCTGCAGTTCAGGCGTGGCAGCAGTCATCGGTGCCGCTGCAGACTCGTCGCATTCCCATTGAACGCTCAATTTGTCTTGCACTTCCTCGGTTGCTAACGGCTTGGATTTGCTGAAAAGGCTAGAGAGCCCGAACCTAGAAGTTCGCCGCTTCAGATTTGGAGCAATAGAGCCTGGGACCATTGAATCGTGTTTGTTCCGCTGACTGCCGCGCTTTGGGTTGAAGACGAGGTTTGCGAGGGTTGCATGATCAGACTGATGAGAAGGTTCGTCCATGTGAGGAGCTGATCGAGGTGAGGACGAGAAGCCATTGTGCCGGGGTTCTTGATGAGTGTCTCTAAAAGATGTCATATTTGGAATTGGTAAGGAGAGGAGAGCATGTGACGGGCTCGATGCGGGCTACCAGCGCCTGAAGCCGAAAAGAGAAAGGTTTGAAGTGGTTGAGGTCAATTGAGACACATCTCGCACATGATGCCGGAATGTATTTCATGAGACAAGTGTTGGGATGAAATGACGTGTTAGGATTTTTATCGATAGCGTTCCCAGGCCGACTTGGATCCTTGTCAATTATCAAAACCCAAGAGCATTGGAGAACTAGAATCGACTTTCAATTGTCATTACTGGCTTGACATTATTGGATTGAGGTTGGAGAGATGACAAGACTGAGTGGAGAATAGGGCATTTCAGCTGGAACCAACAATTATAGGGAAAGAGCGTGTTGGCTGGCGATTCAACACACCATTTGTCGATAGCACGCGGTGAACATCGTTTCATGAGGCAAGAAGAAGAAGAAGAAGAAGAAGAAGAAGAAGAAGAAGAAGAAGAAGAAGTGAGTATGGAAAATGACAAGAAAAAAATAATGTAAATGAAGATGGGGGCGACGGCATGAAAGGAGTTGGGAACGTGTTTTGTACGACGAGACAAGATCGAGACTTTTCCAAGTCCAATCTAAAGTACGCGCGCTTTTTGCAACAACTAACAAGCATCCCTCGTCCCGCCATCACGCGGGCCCAAAGTCCTGGGGTGCTGGGCTAGCCTTACGAGGTTTGAGTGACAGTGGTTGCATTTTTAAAATTGAAGTGGCGCCGTGCCGCCAGGCCGCTTGTCCGCGACAAGGTCTGGATGGCAGGATGCGAGCATGGCAGCCTGCAGTTTGCCAATCTCTCTGAGCTGAAAGTTAAATTTACCTTGGCTCGAGGGCTATTAATTTACAGGGTGTAGCCTGTAAGCAGTACTTGAGGTACTCTAGCAATAATAATCAATTTATTTATATGAAGGCTGCGATACTGATGCTTAAAATAATCAATACGTAGTATCGGATGTGGCGTCGATCTCCGAGGGTCCCCAGTTCCCCATATACCACCATCGCGTGCTATAAAGCCTATACTTGACTTGTCTAACCCCATAATAATAAGAGCCTAAGCTGTTAGGGACATGCCGGATCGGTTATCAGAGTCGACAGATGCACAGGCCACACGTGATCTAAATTCCTACCTACCTATGGTATTTAGCTTAGCCCCTGCATTTGTCCATCTCGGATCTCGATGTCATGCATTAGCATCATAGCATGCAGGACATTTAAAGTAGTCGACCCTGCCATAATTACTTATTATACAGCCTTGTTTTATGGGCTACCGAGTGTAACAAAAATATACAAACAACAAATGGAACAGTGCATCTTGTGATGCTCTACTTTGAACATGGGCCATTCTATCGCACTTAATCGATAAAGTAATGTCGGGCTTTGTCATGTGTCTTTTTACCGGGCGTCTTGTAGGTCGGCAATGAGCGAAGATAAATTACCTACCAATGTACATACCCTACCAATGTACATACATCCTGGCTTCAGGACTTGGCGCAACAAATCAGAAAGAGTTTCCACCCGCCAGCACACCTTTAATGGTTTTGACTCTTCTCTATCACCTCATAAGGTTAACTCGGGAGTATCGCGGACTTCCTGCAGCGTGCATGCAGTCTGTCGCTACATCCTCAAAAAACTCGCCAGCAGAGTTGGCAGCTGCACTGTTCGTCACAGTTGCTGAATTCTCAGTGTCGTTGGCATATGTTATCTTGAATCCAAATTGAGATCTGGCCAGCTGAATTCCATACTATCGATGGACCGCTTTGTCAGTATCTACTGTCCTCGAGACCTCGATCTTGCTCGTGGACATGCAAACCAAGGAGATTGATACTCCCGTCCCCTATGCAGCCCCAACCCGAAGATCATGTCCACGCATCAAGGGTTTGGTTAAGCAATAGATTTGAAGATGAAGCTGCGAGCGCGACGACGCAGGCTTCGCGTGTGATCGACATTTGAGACTCAGTTCGCTTCTCCTTGGGTACTGCGTGAGAAAATGAGCCCTTTAACGAAGACCTCAGAGCAAAACCAGAGGAATTCCCTGACTACAAGAGAGGTAATACTGTTTTCAAGGCCAGGTCTCCCGTTTGCTCCGCTGGAACACGTGCTCCATGGAATGATGAGGACCATCTTTACACTCATAAGTAGCTTTCAAAAACTCTGCGCATTAGAAAGCATTAGCATTAGTCTCCCAATGTTCGAAGCACTGGTAAATACTCACCCAGAAGAAAGTAAAGTAAGGTGCCTCGATGAGATTTCGAGGAACGCGAACCAAGATGGTTAGAACTAGGGTTTCATTTCGGTGACTAAGCAAAATATATCAATAGGTGAAGCTCTTGCCTCAGTCCCTCAGATCTGCCAGCGCTAAGCCCCTTCGGATTAGCGGCCCTCCCCTTTCGCTGACTACGCAGCGTGAGGGCGGCAGGTCTGAGCGTAGACTCGGAAAAATACGTCAGGTTCGCGTTAAATCGAGAAAAAATAGTTATTTCAACTCTTAAAAAAATTAATATATAATATAAAATTTATAAAAGTAAGTTTATAAAGTAGAAATATAAATATTAATATTTAATAATTTTTAAAAAGAACTAAAAATTTCGCGATTATAGTTAGTTAGATATCTTTTAAAATACCGTTACGAGGGGAGTTCAGGTTTACGTTTAAAATCCTAAGATTTCTTAGCGAAAAAATTTAGAAACCCCCCTACGAACTTTTTAAATATTATAGATTTTAAAAAATACCTCGAGAGGTCCTTATTAGAAATTAAAATATCTCGCGCCGAGTAGTACCCTCGAGAATTTCCGGATTTTATTTATCAAGTTACTTATTTAGGAAGGCGAACTAAGGTATTTCTAGTAAAATTACACGATTTTGCCCTCAGACTAGCTACCTGGAGGTTCCGTAGTAAGCAGAAGGCCCTAACCCGAAGGGGCTTAGGGGTGCCGCAGGACTGAGGCAAGTGAAGCTCTCACGCTGTCTAAGGTGCCATTTGTGGTAATGACTTGGCTCAGGGATTGACAATTGGTGACGCCTAAAAGTATGTCGTCCCGAAGCTAGTGATACATGCATAGCGTACAGAAATCCGATTTTCATGCAGTTTGGGCGAAATGTGGGGGCTCGATCGCTTCTCAGGCCATTCCACCCCTTCTGGCTCTCCACCACCACGAAACAGATCATTCTCACCTGCGCCTCGACGCCCTAGTCATCTTGCGCTTGGGCCGACGGCGAGACCAGCTCACGGCCCTCGGTCTTCATCTCTCAACGTTTCCAGCCAACAGAATTCTTCCACCACATCCTTGAATTCTCCACGCATGCCATATGGCTCAGGTCTGAAGCAGCAGATTACACCCCCACCAGACTTCGTCGACCCTGTGAAGCTGCTAGAGGGCATAATCGGCCGCTCGATACCAGTCGAAAATGAGGGGCGTGGGAAAGAGGATCATGATCAGTTGGAGAAGCCGGTTGAGCTGGTCGAAAACATTGATTTTAGAGAGCGGAGCATACATGACTTCTTGGAGGACGAAGAAGAACAAGATGGTATTGTAAACTTAGACTCCTATGATGATACTGCACAGAGTGCCATGGAATGTGAGTATGTAAATTCTTGCGACATTGCAAACGTTCCAATACTGAAAATGCGCATTAGATGAACGAGACAAGGGCAAGTTTGAGGACCTGCATAAATCCATTCGTGTAAGAACATCTCTGACTGAATTGACCCCTGTGAAGTGTAATACGTTGCTAATACCTCAAAAGGCATGCGACGACGTCCTCAAGTCCGTCGAAGTTTCCCTAACAAATTTCCAAAAAGATCTGGGTGCAGTATCAGCGGAGATCGAGACCCTTCAATCTCGGTCGACTGCTTTGAATACCAAGCTGGAGAACCGAAAAATAGTTGAAAAACGTCTCGGCCCTGCTGTCGAGGAAATTTGCGTTGCTCCCACAATAGTCAAACAGATATCGGATGGTCCAATCGATCACGCTTGGATCAAATCGCTTGAAGAACTCGACAGACGATACGAGACCATTAAAAGCAAATCCAAAGGTCCTGAACAAATCCTTGCAGTATCAGAAGTCAGGCCCCTTTTGGAGGACCTTACGAATTTGGTAAGACTGGCGACTCGTAAGGAAATCCTCAGACTGATACCTTGAGCAGGCCATAGAGAGAATACGCGACTTTCTGGTCTCACAGATCAAGGCTTTACGTTCACCAAACATCAATGCACAAGTCGTTCAACAGCGAGCTTTCATTAATTTCAAGGACCTTTATCTTTTCCTTGCCAAACATCATGCCCAACTCGCCGATGAGATTGCTCAGGCGTATATCAACACCATGCGGTGGTACTACTTGAGTCACTTCACACGCTATCGACTGTCTCTCGAGAAGATCCCCTTACACAGTGTGGACAAGCATGATGCTCTGGGAGAACAAGCGAACCAGCGAGGTATGTCTCTCGGTCTCAAAATCTACCCCCTGCTCACTAATTGGACATACCAGGCGTCTCCTCCAAAAGTGCCCAGCACGCTCACGACTCTCTTTCACTTGGTCGACGTATTGACATCCTTAAGCGCACCTTTTCCTCTGCGCTTCCTTCCCATGTAGCGGAGCAGTCTAAAGCTCCTATGTATATCGAGACCCCATTTGACGCCTACAATACCGCTCTTATCGACAATGTTTCCTTCGAATATTCCTTCCTCACCACCTTTTTCACCAATCTATCCTTTCATGCCGTCTCCCAACACTTCAGCGCTATATTTGCTCCGACTTTTGCTTTGGGAAACGCTTTTACCAAATATCTGATAGACCCTACTTATGACTGTTTGGGAATACTACTTTGTGTTCGTCTCAATCAGCATTTTGCCTTCGAGCTGCAACGACGTAAATGTCCAGTCGCGGACGGGTACATCAACGGGACGAATATGCTTCTCTGGCCCAGGTTTCAGTTGGCTATGGATGTGCATGTTGAATCTGTGCGGCGCTCCACATCTTCGCTTTCAGGGGGTTCTCGCGCTACATTGTCCTTGACAAATTCAACGGCAGATAACAAGGGATCCACAGCTCCCCACGTTCTGACTCAGCGCTTTGGGCAATTTCTGCAAGGCATCCTGGCGCTAGGCAGTAACGAGAACACAGCATCGTTTACCGGAGAGGCGGCGCCGAGTGACAGTGAGCCTGTGGGTCGCAGCTTAGAACGTTTGCGAGCAGAGTTTGAAGCTTTCTTGATGAAAGCTTCGAAAGGACTAGCCCAGGGAAGAAGGGCAAGGTTTTTAGGGAACAATTACAGTCTTATATTGACTATTATGGGAGATACTGGCGGCGGGTTAGCGAAAGAGGCGAAGGAGTGGTTTGAACAGGCAAAGGAAGGCCTTGCAGGATAGAGTAGTAGAAACACTAGGTACATATTAGAATGTGAAGCTGCCAAAGTTTAAAATTTCCCTCGGAGATAATGAATCGGCAATAACAAGTTTCTGGTTGCGCTGTCCTTTCGCAAGAAGCCCAAATCTATTGTAAGATTTGAAAAAGACAACACATACGTACTGTACGAAACCTTAGAATCACTTCGCATCACCATCGAACATGTCAGGCCCACCACCACCGGGCCAGCAACCCACACCGCAACAACTAGCAGCCATCCAGCAACAGATTGCCGCCGAAGCCCAACGACGAGGCATGACGCCCCAGCAGCTGCAAGCCCAGCAGCGGCAGCAGATCCAAGCCGAAGCCGACAAAGCCGGCTTGACCTTTGACCAGTACATCAACAAGCTCAAACAGCAGGCTTTCGAAAATCACCAGCGCCAACAGCAAATGGCGCAGCAGCAAGCTCAGAACCAAGCCGCGCAACCACAAGGGCAACCGCAGATGCAGGGGCAGCAAGGGCAACAAGTGCCCATCACACCCGGTGCGCCGGATCCCAGGGCGCTGGCGCTGGCGAAGTGGTTGAAATCGCAGGACTTGAAGCCGAGAACGTGCATATTGAATGGACAAAGGAAGGATATGTTTAGAGGTACCTATACCCGTCGAACCTCCGTCCTTTTCTCCTCATGATCACTGAATGCGTTTACAGTCAAGCGGGCTCTCCGAGCCATCGATTCCCCCGCCTACACGCAAGCCCGTAGCAAAAACCCTCTCCTCCCGGAAATAACCACTGCTACTCCGAAAGCGGAAATTTTCAAACTGCTCCCTCTGTCCCTCCTTGCTCTACGTGTCTCGAAATCAGATCCCCATGAAGGCCATGGCCATGCTCCTTCGAAGCCTCAGAAGCGAGTCAAGGGGCTTTGGACCGTCAAGATCGAACAGCAGCAGGACATACAAGATGATCTACATTACGTCTGGCTCTACGAGGGACCACAATGGCGGACAAAACTATATGCGCTCGGAGCATTAATACTGATCATGACTGTCGTCATGTTCCCGCTGTGGCCGGTGACGTTGAGAATCGGGGTTTGGTATCTGAGCATGGCGTTCCTCGGGCTCATTGGCTTGTTCTTCGCAATGGCCATCTTCCGCCTGATACTGTTTTGTGTCACTGTGTTTGCGGTACCCCCGGGGCTGTGGCTATATCCGAACCTGTTTGAGGACGTGGGCTTCTTTGATAGTTTTAGGCCGGTTTGGGGCTGGCAGGAGGTGAGTCGAGACCCCCCGTTCAGCTTGTGTTCTCCCAAACTGTTGAAAGGACCCACGAGGCTGATTGTAATCGATGAGCAGGACAAAAAGGCGAAGAAGGCCAAAAAGTTGAAGAAAGGAGAGTTGGGGCAAACTAAATCGAAGTCTCCGTCTACGGGCAGTACGGCAGCAACGAATGGTTCAGTCAGCAAGCGGCATGCACATGCTGCGCCCAGGGTCGAAGAAGTTGAGGAAGATGAGTAAAAAGAAAAAAAGCGAGCAGCTACCGGGTAAAGCCCTTTCGTGCTCGGCCAAGCATACACATTCTTGTACTATTAGCATGGAGATGGTGGCGTGAAAGGCATTTCGTGCGAGTCTCGTTTCGAGAGCGACCTTGCTTCGAGGCTTTAGGCATGAAAAAAAAGTCGTGAGCAATTTCAGATATTCTGCACTACCGCTTTTTAGAACGGATTGGGAGATTTGGGAGATCGATTCGGGAATTGAGTCCGTTAAGTGATATCAATTTCATCGTCGACTTTCAAAGACAATGTGATGTTGCGCTATCCCACACCCGGGAATCATGCAAAGTCGTGGAAGTCTTACTTCTGCTACCGAAATAAACTCTGCCCTCTTCGCATCATCCACTCCCTACAAGCACCATTCAAGCACGACGCAGCAAGATCTCCAACCCCATTATCCTCCCACCAAACGCACTCCCTCCCTTCCTCCCCACTACCAAACCCAAGACATCTCTCTCTCTCTCTCTCTCTCTCTCTCTCTCTCTCTCTCTATCCCTTGAGATCTTCGGATATCCCAGCCGATAACGGAGCTGCGATTTTCCTTTTCCCTTGCGGTCCTCGTCGTCGGCTCGGTCTGGAGGGGTCAGAGAAATACAAACTTGTTTGTTTAATTTACGGCGAGAGCAGCGATGGTACACTTGGCGTTGCGTTTATGAAGGGGAGAGGGGGGAGGGGGCGGGGATGTATGCGTGCGTGGATGGGAAATGGGGAATGTGGATTGTTGTGAGTTGAGGGGGAGGGGTGAGGGGGGATGGCTATGTTTTTGGGATTGTGTTTTTGGATTTCGTGGGGAATGAGATGGTGGGGTGTGTGCTCGGGAGACTTCAAGGGTGTCTTTCGCCCTTTTTCCCGTTTGAGAGTGAAGGAGCTGGTCATTGGGTTCCTCAGCTGCGGAGATGAGAGAGGGGTCTGGTCTTTCACTTAGACTCTATGTGGGAACAAGAGAATGCCGCTGTCCTGCGAGGGAGTATTGCATAAACCTGTTCGAACGAGTAGACACATCTAAGCAGCAGCAGATGCCTCATCCGAACTTTGTTGTTTTGAGAGTCAAGTATACTCCTACAATTATCGCTTGACACCTTCACGTCTTTGATGTCGACCAATCACCTGAAGGTTCACTCATCAAATGTGGACATGACCTCTGCAATACGATGTCCTGAAGAGCATCGCTCTGCTACCCTTGAGCTTGCATTCTCTGTCAGCAATCCATGAGTTGTGATCCTGTCTTTGGCTGTTTTGCTTGTGTCTCACTGCTAGAGCTACTTTTTGGCTGTTTCTTTTTAAGGAAGTTGGGCATCGGCCAAGAACCCGTCCAATTGGGGAGCATGGTATGTTCAAGCGAAGCAACACAGCCATCATCAAGAACAAGGACGGAATTACTGTGTCTGAAGTGGCTTGGACCATGAAGTGTGCCTTTACCACAGCATTGACAACTTCAGATTTTTCTACATTATCAGAAAGTGACGATACTTCTTTTTCGTTGCCACCAATCAAGTCTTGCTGCTAGCCTAGAAATGCTTACCTCGAGGTCTCCACTCCATAAGAAAAGACAGCTTCATTAAGTCAAACGTAGCGACGAAAAAAGACACTGAAGACCTATCTCGATCAAAGTGATTCCATTAATTTGAAGAGAGTGAAGTTGATTTGACAAAGATTTGGGGGCTGAGTCCAGAGCTGTCCCTCTCTGAATCTCAATAACCCCGTTCGGTCAATTGTTGCTCGGTCCACTCCCACAATTCACCGGCCAGCTTCGAGTTCTGCGAGAATTTTGACCCAGAACTCTCTTTAGCGGTAGGGACATAGTACGTTCCAGTCTTGGCCCCTTCGTTCGTCGCGGCTGGAAAGATTTTGGAATTAGCTTTGCCTTTTCATCAACGGCTTCCAGCTTTGTGGACAGCAACACCCCTGAAACATAACACCTTTGTCGGAAATTGAAGCAAAAAGGAAGCCCAAACGCGGTTTTCACATACCATATATTTGGGTAAGGGCACCCTGTTGGACGGTCGTAAGGAATACCGCAGCAATAGGGCGTGCGAATGCTGCGAAATACGGATGTTCTTTCTCGAAACCCTTTGAAAGCCCTGTTTCAATACCCCCTGGGTGAACAGCAAAGCTCTTGATGGCAGGGTAGCGCTTCGCGAGCTCTCGCGTGAACAGAATATTTGCTAACTTGGACTGGCCATAGCGTACCCAGGTGCTGTAAGAGGCCATGTCCGAGTGGGCATCTTTCAATGCGAGTCCACTTTTAGGAGGAAGCCTGTGCCCTTCTGAACTGAGATTGACGATCCTTACGTCTGTGTTACCCTCAGCGGTGCGCTGTAAAGTGGGCATGATAAGCTTTGTGAAGAAGAAGTGACCGATGTGGTTGGTACCGAATTGGATTTCGTAGCCATCTTTGGTAGTTGCAGCAGGTAAAGCCATGACGCCTGCATTGTTAATGAGAACGTCCAATCTGTCGGCTTTGGCATTGAACGTATCGGCAGCCTTTTTGACAGAGTCGAGAGAAGCCAGGTCGAGCTCTAGAAATGTAATGTTGGCATTGGGCACTGTGGCTTTGATGTCTGCTATGGCGGATTCTGCCTTTGATGGTGTTCGGGCGGCTAAGTATATATGAGGGTTGTGCTTTGCAAGCTGACGGCAAGTCTCCAATCCAAGACCATTGTTTCCTGGAAAAGGTGTCAATGGAGTATTCGCTGCGTAGATAATCAATTATGAATGTATCTTACCTCCAGTCACTAGAATTGTTTTGCCCGTTAGATCAGAGATGTCTGTATCTGGATCGAATTTCTTGCCACCAAACATTGTGCTATATATATATGCTAATTGAGAAAGTATTGTTTTAGGAAGAGGTAGCAGGTTAGCAAAGGCGCAAGTGTCTGATTTGTGAAGGAAGACTAGGACAAGACTTTTTCATTGGTTGGTCTTGTAAGATAATATTAATTGCTGTAAGTATCCATTGAAATTGAAATATGAATTCTTTGCCCTGACGTCTTTGAAAGCGATCACCATCGACCTCAAGGCTTAGCGCAAGGGAAGTCATGATCGCTATATTATACGTGCAGCTCCAGGTGCAGATTACCAAGTCAAAAGGTACAAGCGTCGAAAAACACTTCGTTTTAGCTTGTTCCTGACGAGGTAGAAGCCACAGTATATATTGTATTTTTAGATCAACAATAGCCAGCTTTTCATGATGATGATGATGATGGTATAAAAGAAGAAAGATTACTCCGTACCCCAGCCTCAGCAGGATTTGACGTGTTCTGACCCCACAACTTCACAAAGATCTAGCCACATTGAAATTAATCGAGCTAAATTGAGTTCGCCCCGCCAATCGCACTTTATTCAAGTCCTTTTTTGACTCATTATTCGCATCGAGAAAAAATTCAACCTTATCCAAACAGACTCTACTTCCAACTCAGTGTCCTCTTCGCCCATACTAAATAGTTCATTCCTCTATTCGCTCCTTTCACTTTCGCTCCTATCAGCTTCCATCATGGCGGACGACGCCCAGGTAAGTCACCTCCAAATTTTCCTCACATAGTTCCCCCCCCCTTCCCTTCCAGATCAACGCATGAGCCCACACTTTATCTTTTCGACTCTCGCTGATCAGCTTACCCTAAAAGCATGAGCACACCTTCGAGAGCGCCGATGCCGGTGCTTCCACCACCTATCCTATGCAGTGCTCTGCGCTCCGCAAGAACGGATTTGTCTGCATAAAGAACCGCCCTTGCAAAATTGTCGAAATGAGCACGTCCAAGACCGGCAAGCACGGTCACGCCAAGGTCCATCTCGTTGCCATTGATATCTTCACTGGCAAGAAGCTCGAAGATCTTTGTCCCTCCACCCACAATATGGACGTCCCCAACGTGATGCGCAAGGAATACCAGCTTGTAATGCTCCATTGCATATGATACCCAAACCCCACTGACAGCCCCATAGTTGGATGTCACTGATGACAATTTCCTTTCTCTCATGTCTGAGGACGGCACTACCAAGGATGACGTCAAGGTTCCTGAGGGGGAGGTTGGCGATAAGATCGAGAAGCTCTTCCGCACAGAGGAGAAAGATACCAGTAAGTCGAGATTGCATGGACATTGATTCCCTTTACTGATAATTTTAGACGTCATTGTTCTTACTTCCATGGGCGAGGAGGTGGCTATCGAAGCGAAGGAAGCCCCGAAGGCTGCTTGAAGCCTTTCTCGGCCGAAAAGTGGGCCTGCTTCCTCCGCAGAATATAGTAAAGACGGAGGATACCATGGTTGACGTTGGCTGCTTTCGTGCACTTTAGCGGGAGATCGGAGCTGGCAGCCCAGCTTATCTTGCTATGCTTCGTGTTGAATTTCTCTCAAAGGGTATCTTGGGTTTCGGCATATACCTTCTGCATGTATTAGGAGATGGATACTGCATGGGATGATGATAGGGATGAGATCAATGTAGAAAAGAATTGAGTCGCTGAGATATCAGTACACAGAGTCATTGAATCGCCGTTGTTTATACGCATAGGTGATATTTTAGGTTT
Organism: Usnea hakonensis; assembly: GCA_013423325.1. Lineage (NCBI taxonomy): Eukaryota > Fungi > Ascomycota > Lecanoromycetes > Lecanorales > Parmeliaceae > Usnea > Usnea hakonensis. The sequence goes on from BLJB01000060.1 coordinate 34,891, forward strand.
TCCGCGTAGATTTCTTTGCCTCGTCGCGATTAGGGAGTAACATTCATTCACATGTCCAGGCTGTTTCAGGGCATTCTTCATCAAGACCATCAGCATGCCTCAAATAATTACATGCCCTAAATTGATACATGTCTACAAAGGTGGTATATAAGAAGGGCCAAAGGTGCGGCAAGGAGGATAACTGCAAATCAACGCTATACTACGAGGAAGATGCTTTGACATACTGCAAGAGAGGACATTTACAGGAGGTAAATCGCCATCTCAATCAGATAAAATTGTGTCTGACGAAGCTTTGTTCGTTCAGGGGGGACCAACGCAAGTGGATGAGGATGGCTTTGGCACCCAGGGTAGAAAAACCCGTCTCAAAAGAGAGAAACTTGAAAGAGTCTCCCAACGTACGCCTGCACTCTATATTTTCGTCCCACTACGGCACCTCTCTTACAAAACCCAGTCTACAGAGGTACAACCGCTACAGAGCTCTATCTTCAATCCTATCAGCTCATCCTCTGGAAACAATGCTACGACTTAATTCACACCATTGGCCTACCAGCAGAGCTCGAGGGTGTGGTCAAAGACTTATGGACGTTACGCTTGCAGTTGCTGAAAAGCAAAATCGGTGCTATTCCTGACGAGGACGCGGTCTTTAGCTCTCAGCCGCAAAGCGAGACGGAGGCCGAAGACAAGCATGAGGGCGTGGGCAGAAAGTGGAAGGTTAAGGGGAAAGATAGTCCCAGCTTGATTGAGACGCTGGGGCTTTGCTATTTGGGGACGGTCTTACTGCGACTGCCTGTCAGTATTGGAGAGATGCATCGGTATGTGACCTGGTGCGTGATTCTACAAACGAAATTTTGCTAAAGCTGTTCATCTCCAGCTGGGCTGTCAGAGAGGACATTCCGTTCATAAGGGCCGTGAGGTTCATTCCTATTGCCATGAAGCAGAGGCTACCCGCACAGTACCTCAGAGCGTTGGATACGACAGTATGAAAGTCCGAACTATTTCCTGCGCCTGACTAATTTTATACCTACAGTCTCCGTTGGAGCCAGATAATTTACGCAAAACGATCCATAACCTTTCCCTTTTCTACACATACCACTTCGAGCTCGTCTTCCCTCCGCTCAACTTCTCTCTCTTACTCTACAAGCAAATACGCAATCTCTCTTTACCAAGTATGCCTTCGAATTCTTGCTACTCAACCTCTCCAATTTTCCAGCTAATAGACGCCAGTTACGCTCCACCCCAAAGCGCTACAGATCTCTCAGATACTATCGACAACGTTCGCCTTTCCATTGCCTGGCTTTCGCCAGCGGATCTCGTCCTTGCCGGAAATACAGCTGATGTGTCTATTGGTAATAGCCGTGAAGCTCTATCATCCATTTGACGAGTCTACCCGTCATGTGCGCTCTCTTGCGGACTCGGCCGCGCTAACGGTTGACTGGGCGGTCTGGGTTGACACACAAAGCTCTCATAACGTCCGTGTCGCTGACGAGCCTCACCTGGAGCGTGGAAGCGAGATAAGTGTCACTGAGAAGGATGTTATGAGCATGCAAGGGGAGCAATTGGACGAATACATGGATTGGTACGAACGCACGTACGTGGATGATTCTCGGGCGGAGGGAAAACCTCACGGGCTTCCAAAGCAGCTCCTTGACATGTTCCCAACAGGTCGTACAGATGATTCCAGCGCTACACCGTACAAATACGACCAGATTTCTGTTCAGGAGCAGGATGCCATCGACAAGAGGCTCCGAACGGTGACTGGCAAACTGCGTTTGCGCAACGTTGCCACCGACAACTCTGAAGATTCAATTCAAGTCGGAAGCCTTTACAAGAGATTTAGGGAAGCTAAGGATTTGACACCGCACGCTAGAGCTTTTCATGAAGCAGTTGCTAAAGCGATCGGTGTTAGGCTAGAAACTCTTATTCTAGCGGTAGGACAGGTGGAGAGAAAGCTGGTGAAATGGAGAGAGGCAAAGCTGAAGGCCGACAAAGGGGAGGATGATGCGACCATGGACGACACCAGCGACAACAATACTTGATCAATCATGAAGGGTGCTTGACCGCAAGCGCTCTGCTTGTCAGGTCAGGCCGTCAGTGGTGCCGTATTTGCTGTTGTCGACGAAGTAAAGTAATCTGATACGTTGACGACATGCAAACCACTTGTGACGTTCGCTAAGGGAAGTAGAGTAAACTACTATTGCTACCTATTGCATCCACAATCATCTTTCTCAAATCTCGTTTTCATCGGCCCAGTCAGACGGCGTACCGCCTATGCGTCATTCCCCCCAAAAAAATGAGAAAAGAAAAAGAGACCGTCCAAGCGAGGGGAAGCGATTGAGTTGAGGGATCAGAAGCGCTAGCGCCTTCCCGCTTCACGACAACAGGAATACGCAATCGTTCGCAAGACGCAGCGCTTGATGTCTCGGGCTTACCCCTAATCATCCATAACTATCGCCGAGCCTTCTACGCCTGGCAACACGTCCTAACACAAAGCGTGCCTGCAGATCCGTGTCTCAGTGACGACAAGAAAGCATCACTTCATACCCCAGCAATGGCAACCGGACATGCGTCCAGCGCCACACTCGTCTCCGCCATGGCGGAATCGCCGTACCATCGCTCCTATTTCTACGTTGGGGGTGAGTACGTGGATGCCGGGAGTGGCGATGGCGAGCGTATATTTACGGGCCAGATGTATGTGGAGCATTTAATGCCGATTGATGGTATTAAGCATCCGTGGCCGATAGTGTTTATACAAGGGGGTGGTCAGACGGGAACGGTGAGTTGGGTTTGTTGTTTCGTTTGCTTGGTGTTCTTCTTGAGTCGTGGACGCATTTGGTTAGGATAGTTTTGTTCTTGGGAGGAGAGGGATTGGTCCCATTTGGTAATTCAATGGGTTTTGATCTCAACTCCTGCTCTGTTGGGAAAATGATAATTGATAGACCATCCGTGAGACAATCCGAAAAGAATCGGAGAGGGTGTCAGTGCAGTACTAGCATTCTTTGCGAGTCTTACCGCACCTAATCTGGATATAGCACATCTCATTGCAAATGGCCAGGTTTTGTATTAGACATCTTTATAGAAGTTCAAACTCGGCACACCAATTCAATCATTCACTTTCCTTTGTAATCTCCCGCTGACGTTCCTAATGCCCAGAACTTCCTCAATACTCCCGATGGCCGCAAAGGATGGGCATCCTGGCTCATTGACCAAGGATATATGGTATTCCTTATCGACCAAACATCGCGTGCCCGCTCTTCTTATCACCCTTCCAATGGTCCTACTATCACGTATTCTGCCGAATTAGCCGAACGACGCTGGACAGCCTGTCGTGACTTCCAACTCTGGCCGGAAGCCGCCCTCCACACGCAATGGCCTGGCTCTGGTCGTGTTGGCGACCCAGTATTTGACGCCTACTACGCCAGTACCGCCCCTTCCCTCAAGGACTATGGCATCGAACAAACACTCATGCAGGCCGCTGGAGCTAGCCTGCTGGACCGCATAGGACCTGCTATCCTCGTCACACATTCTCAAGGTGGGACCCATGGCTGGCTGTGGGCTGACGCTCGACCCGAGCTTGTCAAAGGCGTTGTCGCAGTCGAGCCTAGCGGACCACCCTTTCAAAGCACTATCGTCAAAAGCGGTACGGTCAAGCTCTATGGTATTACAGACATACCTATGAGTTATGATCCACCAGCCGATCCGACGACTGACGGCAATGCACCGTTGCAAACGAACGAACAACCTGGACTCAATGGCAGAACCTGCGTTTTGCAACAGGAGCCTGCACGAAAACTCAAGAACCTCTCCAAGATACCCGTGCTATTGGAAACAGGCGAAGCAAGCTCTCATGCTTCTTATGATGATTTTACTGTACAGTTCCTTAGGCAGGCAGGGGTGACGGTGGAGCATCTGAAGCTGGCTGACGAGGGAATTCACGGCAATGGACACCTGCAGTTTCTGGAGAAAAATAACTTGGAAATCATTGAATTGCTCGAGAAGTGGATTGTGAAGATCCAATAACATTCTGCTAACAGTTTCGTCTACCGTCCACACAAATTATGCAAAGCACAATCAGAGATACCAGCTGGTACTTCCAACTGATCTTGTCCAAAATCAACATGCCGCTGCATGGTTTGAGCTTGCGTATTCCATCACCACCACGTTCATTTGCGTCCGCCACACTTGTTAGTCTGGAAGTCATCTATGAGAGTATGACAGATAGTACAAGCCTATTCGTATGCGGGGGTAATTTTAAAGTCAAGACCCAAAGTGTCACGGAAGGCCAGTCCTTGTCCTGGGATTCTGGAGTCGGAAAGGTCTCGATCTGGCCAGTCGACATACCTATCTTCTCAATGGAATCTGTAAAGTATTTATACCTCGTCTGGCCCATCCGGAGACAGCACATTGAAACCGTAGTCGTAGCAATATCGGGACGATTTAAATCAAACAGAGTCCAAGGAGCCAAACCTCAAAATACTTAGATAGAGGACGTCATGCCCAAATTGAAATGCCAAGCCTCGGCTGACAGAGCCGCAATTTCGCCCCACGAACAATCTATATCCAAGTCACCGAGATCAATACAACACTCCTAGACACCGCCAACCACCGAGAAGACCTTCATCAGTGAGCTCATCATCCCAAGCTACATTACCACTCAAAATCCTACATACTGACTTCTCCTCCTCAAACCACAGTGCAGATGTAAATCCCCTCTCTCCCTCCCACCCTTACTCACCACGCAACAATAAGAAAAAGGAACTAACTAAGCCGCTCCCCAAAAAGCTTCGTCAAAACCCTCACGGGTAAAACCATCACCCTCGAAGTCGAATCCTCCGACACAATCGACAATGTCAAAGCCAAGATCCAGGACAAGGAGGGCATCCCCCCGGACCAGCAGCGTTTGATCTTCGCCGGAAAGCAGTTGGAGGATGGGCGAACATTGTCGGATTATAACATTCAAAAGGTGAGGGGTTTCCGAGGTTTATGAGGTGTCCACATGGCGAGAAAAGCGGCGGATAAAGTGACGGAAAGAAAGGGGGAAAAACGAAAGAAAGAAAAAGTCGAGCGAGGATCATACCATGAAGAGCACAAAACGCCATCGGCCTTCATGGCCCGAGAATCTGATCTCAACCAAGAGCCTTGACTCCTTGCGATCTATCTTCTAGAAAAACCGATTGCTAGTCTAACACAACGTGCCCACCACCAGGAATCAACCCTCCACCTCGTCCTCCGTCTCCGCGGCGGCATCATCGAGCCCTCCCTCAAGGCCCTAGCATCCAAATACAATTGCGAGTAAGTCACTTCCACTTCCACAGCCACCCAGCAAGACACTCGCATCCTCTCTTATCCAGTGTATCCCAAAGAATCTATGCTAACGTTCCTCGTGTGTAGCAAGATGATTTGCCGGAAATGTATGCCCCCCGTTCCACGATCTCTCTCCCTCTATGCATTGCCTAGTCGTTCTTGGCTTCTAAGCGCCATTTTTTCCGAGTGGGAGAATGGAGTGGCTAATTAATTCGGGGGGTTTTTCTGCTGGATTGCAGGCTACGCCCGTCTCCCGCCCCGAGCGACAAACTGCCGCAAGAAGAAGTGCGGTCATACGAACCAGCTGAGGCCCAAGAAGAAACTTAAGTAGAGGATGTTGCTGTCGCTGTGGTTCTGAGATGGAGGAGTTGGATGGGTGGATGCTGCTGTTATGTGCTAGGAGGATGAGATAGCATAGGCTGCTTAGAGTGCAAGAATCATGTTTGATCTATCTGATCCGGGCCTGTTGAATGTGTATCTATCTCATAGTGACCCACTCCCGACTTGTTATATCTTACACACGAAAATGCAAAAGTCAACCCTTCGCCATTCTTGCAGGTTTCCTGCCATCATCCTCGTAGCTCGTCGATCTTCATCCCCCGAGCCTCCTCATCAATCATCCATCATTCAATCATCACCACCAGGCACACATCTAAAGCGCACTTCGCAACTGGTACCTCAGCCACTGTATCGTCCTCGCCAAAATCTCACCATCCTCTACATCCCTCAACACATCCTTCGCCAACGCCTCAAACCTCTCCCTTCTCTCCTCCTTGGACCCAAAGTCAGTGTGGCTTTCATGATCTGGTTCCACATCTAGCATATTGTTCAACAGGCTTTCGCCCCCTCGATCGACTATTCGGTCGAGTATATCTCCATTAACGTGCATATAGTGCGGTTGGGCAGCTGAAGGCTCAACTTGCCTTTTGTAGGGATTGCCCCGATGGAAGGGGCAGATGAGAGGGTTTCGCTCGGCCATGTTCTGAACGAAACGGAGGAGTCGCCATTCACTGCTGGAAAGGATGGACATTTGAGTCAGGGAACCATCGGCGGAGGAACCGAGTATGGTCTCATCCCCTGATATGGAAGAGCTAACAGGCTTCTTCCCGTTGTCGCTAACGGAATTATGAGGATCGTGGGACCATACTGGGCGATCTATGAGCCTGAGGCGGGTTATGGATCCTTCCAGCACAGCTTCAAACACTGTAGCCATCGCATTGTCGATCCTTCGCTCAGGAGGCTGCCATAGTCCTACGACTGTACCTGACATGTCCGAAGCTAGGACGAGTGATTTGGAGGGAAGATGCAGATGATGTAAACCGCATCGAGCAGACTGATCCCCAAATTGATAGATAAGTTGAGCATCTTGGTAGCGGTATACTGATAATGATTCACGGCTGCTAGAGACGTATATGTATGGCTCTTTCACACTTATGTGCCTTCCTGGTGACCGCATTGCAATTTTGACTGGAGCTTGCAATCTGATTCGAGGAGGCTCTGCTGCCCCAAGAGATTGCAAGTACAAGTCGTTGCCGCAGCAATAGACCAGCGATTTGTAGGGGTAAACAGCTACAGAGTATATTGGCGCATCCGTTTCAATCGATTTTTTCATGACTAATTTGGGAAACTGATTGCTTTCTTTCGCGGTGACTGCAAAGAATAACAAACGCCCGGCTGGGTTGTTTTGCCTGGTCAACATGGTGGGGATGACCAACATATGGTGTTGCTTGTCCCATACTCTCGGAATCCATTCAATTATACCGAGGAACTTCTCGCCTGGTTTGCATTCTGATATCATCAATGTCTCATTTTTGCTCAGCTCTTTACCACCATCAGTGTCCATCGCATCAGGATCAGCTGTAGAAACTGGTACAAAGTCCGGGTCCACAAATGAGATTATAGGACGTAGAGAACGCTTGCCTGCGACGTTGGGTTGTCCATCGATGTGTCTAGCAGCCCGGAGGACTTCGAATTTGTTATGAAGGACGATTAGCTCATTGAGACGTGTCGAGTGTAAAACCCTGACCGGGCTCCCACCAAGCTCTAGACGACGAGGGACCATTTTTGGCTGTTCTCCAAGAGAGATCGTATGGAGCTGATCTCCATCAATGCAGACGAATGAACTCGCGGTAAATCCAGGGCTTCCTTCCGGCAGCCATGAGTCCACAACCTGACTGAATGCGGATATACTACCTTGTTGAAGTGACGGTTCGCTTGGATCTGTTATCCACACTTTGAGAACTGTCGCGGGTGCTGTATCGTGTTGTCGGGAGTACTCTAGGGTACACAGAGTGTTTTCGCAATGAACGATGGCTCTATTTATCGTTGTGTCCTTTAGAACAGTCACAGAGGTATGGCCGAAAGTCAACTTTTCGCAGAGACTTAGATGGTCTGCTACAATGGTCAGCATGCACACTTAGGTTAAATTACAATGAAGGATTGAACTCACAATTGCCTGCTCCCTTGCTAAGGCTCAATATTTCTACAGTACCATCCCGGAGGCCACAGACAAGGAGTGGTTGCGACCCTTTAATGGTGCCTCTTGCGATGATCGCGATACTGTCACATATGCCGAAGGGACCGGCAAAAGCATGGCGAACGGTAGTAGCCAGAGTCAGTAGCCCAGACCCAGTGTCATCTGGCAGATAAATTTCCAACTCTCCTGCAAGAGTAGCAACAAGTACCAGTAGCCGACCCTCGCTTTCCAGCAAAGACAGGCAGGATGGCTGTGCGTCGAGCGCTGTTCCCTGGCCCAATGGTTGATATTCTGTGGAAAATGTTCCAGAATCTAGATAAAATTGTCCATCTCGTTTGGTTATTGTAACAATGAAGGTGCTGTCAGAAGTTGTGTGTATACACGCCGCCAGAATTCGCGAATCTCCAAATAGGTACGCATACTTGTCAAGTTGGCTCTTGTTTGGTTTTCTGTCCTCAGCGTCTTCTGCTATTTCTTTGTCATTCATCAAAGACGGAAAAGGCAATGATGTGGCAACGAGAGATGTCTCTGTAATTTGAATGATGACGCCTCGGCATGTGCGCCCCACAGTCATCGTCCTGGCGTTGAGGTCCAGGCCCACTTCATCGCCAATAAGATCAACATTGGCTTCCAGCAGGCCAACTTCGTCAGGATTATCATTGGGGTCCTGCTTCAGGCACAATTGCAGAAGATAAGTCCGCAGTGGGTGAGTCAAGATAATGTATGTGTTGTCTTTCAGATTTTCGGTTTGCCTCTTTTCCTCGTCAGTACGTCCGTAGAAGCCGTGGAAGGCCCAAATTCCCAGTACACCATTTTTCAAGTCATTGGAGAAGTCGCCATCGAAACCCACTGAGCTAATTTTCTTCGATGCTTCCACTCCGTAGCGCATCTCTGAGATCGCGCCGTGTTTGCCTCTACTGGAGCATGCAAACAGCCGTTGTTCACCATTTGATGCATTGTTTGCTACGGTTGCATTTCCCGCACCCTGCCGGAAATTGGCAACGGTGAAATCATTGATCGGTGACCAATTTGGTATAGTACCTCGCTGGTTGGGACGTTTCCGACGAGGTGGAAATTCCCACAGACCTCCATCACTCTCGTCGCCGCCAGTGACCAACAGATCATCTCTATTAACGCCAAGATCTACAGTCGCGAAAGATGTGTTGATGTTGACCCCGAGTCTGCTGACGTTGTGGTAAGTGTCGATCATCTGTTTGATACTCTGGTCAATCATCAGATACTGCACAATACCATCCTCTCGGCCTAAGAGTATGTTATCCTCGTTAGGTCTCATTTTCTTCGATCTCATTGGTCTTGCCCATTGAACCCAAAGTGGCCGCCTGTAAGACACGCCAGGTTCTTGAGACTCTTCCTCAGGGGCGAGGCGATGGAAGAATCGCTCGAGACTCCCTGTCAAAATATCCCTGATCAATACTATGCGTTTCTCACACACTAGTATGAACGCAGTGTGTTTTATAAGAGGTATCAGTAGTAAAGGCAGCTGCTCATCTGCATGCAATGAGATCTTATTCGGCCTCAACTGAGACTGGTGCAAAGGCATATCAGCGTTCCAGTCGTAGCAAATCAATCGACTTTGATGATTCTTTGCGATAACAAAGAGCAGAATAATTCGATTCGACTCGTTTTCGCATGGATGGAGGAATTCCATCTTCAATATTTGGCCGTCCAAGACGATCAGCTTTTCCTACAGTAATACAGTATCAGCCGAAAAATGTGCGCAAGCTAGGTTGACTGAATGCTTACCTCTCTAATCGGCGCAAGCCGCAAACTTCTCCGAAACTCTGCTTTCATCTCATTCATTGACTTCAACACGTATACATAAGCTCTCCCTTCATGAGCAGCGACCGCCATTGCTCGGGACCTGGTTAAATTGGTCATTGATTTCTCCAGCGTCTTTGGCTTACAACGTACTTCGGATCGACAGCCATAAGCTCACCAAGGCTTTGCAGAGGCGAGGCTGGAGCTGGTAACGCTTTCTGACTCGCAAAGAGTTCAGGTTGGTCTGACGTTCCACTGATCGCACACAAAAAGGCAAGCCGGTTCGACTCCAAAGCCAGAACAAGGATATGAGGAGGAAGCTCATATTCGTGCAGGCCAGCACGATCCGGCGCACCTCCTTCGTCCAATAAGATGTCGTCTTCGTTTGTATGAGTGTCGTCCCAATGACTGTCTTTGAGGAGCTTCCCGTAGCTGTGATCGAGCTTTGTCAGCTTTCTTTGCTCTCCAATGATTCTAGCGGACTTGATCGGTGAGTCAAAGTCAGTCTTTGAGGCTATTTCTTCTAAAGTGCAGTCCCCTTTGGCTTCTTTAAGTGTGACCGAGTTCGCGGATATGAAAATCACGTCGTTCTTCGTCTTGTGGCGTATTCTCGCTGGAATGATGCGGTTGATGACGGGACTTCTGACCAAAGTCTTGGTCAGGATCCCTAGAGAAGGTGTTTTGGAAAGGCTGATTGACGGCTGATTCTGTTCTTTGCGCGGGATTTCGGTATTTCGAGCTCTTACGTGATAAGGATCCACGCTTCGGGTGACCCATCTTCCATTCTCAAGGACGGTCGTTTGAACCGACATTCTGAGAAATTTTTCAACGAAGATGCACCTTTGCAAGAATATTCTTGGACTTTTGAGAAATCATAGGGGAGGCTAGGATAGGGCTGCGGTCCTTTTGAGCCAAAGGAGAGGATGAATGACTAGTTGCGAAAACGGGGCAACACGAGGGAGCAACGGTGTCCTAAGAACATGGAGAAGGGGGAGCGGTCACACCCTGTTGGGATGTGTCTGACCTAGTCTGTAGAGGCTAGAAGCAGGTTCGATGGAGCTTGGCACCTCTCATGCAGAAGAGAGACGAGCTGTCTCAACGTGGTGAGTGCGAATGTTGGTTATGCCTGTAATATGCAGGTAAGGTTGAGAAGAGAGACCTAAATATTGCAGCGACGCGGATACAACACTAATGCAATTGGAAATCGAGGTCGACCATTTTCATCTTCCCGGGGGAAGGGTTGCACTAAAAATTAATATGTTTCGAGTCCGAGACCTTTCCTGTGAAGAATGGAGTATTGTAGGACCGATTATGATGATGAATATGGAGGATGATCAAATCAATGAATCACGACTCACGAATCTTGCTTGATTGTATGCAGGTGGCCGTTTTGAGCCTGAATGGAGAATAGTAATCACATGTAAAGGTCATTGTACGGAGTAACATTGTTCTGCTGAGGTCTTGCACTTAGGGTCTAAGGTACTCGTACTTTCATGAATAATCTCCCTCGCTCCCACTGGCCTAAATCCTAAATCCTAAATCCTAAATTCTGGCCGTGGCGTGGGGGGCTGCCTTGTCGGTACTGTACTTTAAGTGTACCCGCCGCTTTACCCTAGGCAATTAAAGGTAAGGTACTCCGTACCGTACCTAAGGTACCTGCTCACGCTGCTCTACCTCTTTAGTCACCGCCGATCATCCGCCACGCATGAAGAAAACTAGGCAGGTACCTAATAATAATAAATGATATTTTCTTGACTGTAAAAGACCTGTCACTCTTGCTTCTACCTTACATATATGTACGTCTATTCTACCCTGTCACTGCAAGGTATGATTACCTACATCTTTCCAAGGCCTCCAAGGTCAAATAACCTTTCATACACGTGCAATGGACACGCTGAATGAAGACAAGCGTGAGCTGTCAAATCACTTTGACAGCAGTACTTTCATGCAATCCCAAGACAGGCATCCTGGAAAGACAGATGTTTCACGTCAAGTCAATCAGATTTTAGCTGCTTGCCACAAGCCCCACGATTTACATCTTCTGATCAAGCTAGCAACTTCTACCGGTGGCTTGATCAACGACGAGGTGCGGAAGATAGCATGTAAGTCTCTGCCAGATATTGAATAAATCATGTTCTGACCTACTGAGGGCCCACTTTGCTTGGCTACAGAAGCGAAGAATCCGTGCTCACCGCCTCTGCTCGCTCCTGGCGAGATCTTCCAAGCCATAAAGATGAAGATCAAGTCGAGCTTGACGTGAACCGGTCTTTCATCTACTACCCGAAAAGTAGGCGTGCTTGGAGACCACAGGAGAGCCTGATACTAAATTGAATCTAGATGAATCCGACTTACAGCTGGATCGACGAAAACGCGAGCTTTCGTCCGTGATCGTGGAGGTCTTGAGGGAGCACCCGATGCTTTCTTACTTTCAAGGATTCCACGATATCGTTCAGGTCTTTCTACTTGTCCTTGGTGTCGATCAAGCACCCAAAGCTGTGGCTCATCTCTCACTCTTGCGGATCCGTGATTTCATGCTGCCTTCGCTCTCGGCATCTCTTGCACATCTGCGCTTGCTGCCAACCATCCTCTATGCGGTAGACCGGGAGCTCTGCCTCCATTTATCGCAGACGCAACCGTTCTTCGCCTTGGCAGCTACACTAACCTTGTACGCTCACGATATTCAGGAGTACGGTGACATAGCTCGCTTGTTCGATTTTTTGATCGCGCAACCAGCCGTGGTCTCCATCTACTTCTTTGCCGTCATCATACTGTCTCGGCGCGATGAATTGTTCGAGATTCCTGCGGAAGAACCCGAAATGCTTCACTCGGTCCTGTCCAAGCTACCCAAGCCTCTAGATTTGGAGGCTTTAATCTCCAGGACCATGACGCTATTTGGGGATCATCCTCCGGAAAGCCTTCCGTCAAGCGCTTGGGTAAACATATCTGTTTACAGCGTCCTGAAAACGACGAGGAAGTCTGTCAGAAACCAGACTCTCCAGGATGGTGAAGAATTGTTCGAATACCAGGCATTGCAGCTGCGGAGACATGAATTGCAGAAACGAGCCATGGCCACTATCTGGAAATACAGGCGCCCTACTAGTCAAATTGGGTTGGCACTCGTAGTAGGGATTGTTTCGATATGGGTCATTAGAAGAGCAGGACCGGAGGGCATTCCCATTTACAGTCTCAGGAAAATATTGGAACTTTTCAAGAAGTCTCGGTGAAGCAGTCGAAGCCTATATATAACATATTGTACATCAGATGTCTTACGAGTTTTCAAGAAATTCAATTGTCCCATTCTGATTCAAGTGAGATCTCAAGAAGTGTACATAAATTTACCTGGCTTAGACAAGGCAACTCAGCCGATCCAGGGCTTGGCGCCACGTCTTTTAATCTGTGTACTAAGGTCCACCCTCTTACAATCAACTCCCAAAAGAAAGAAGAGATTGGTACATTGTGAGATGGCAAATCGGGGCTATGATGTTGTCGTAGATGTCGACGAAGGGGTAAACCAATCTTACAGATTGAGCTTCAACTCTTGTATGCTAAGCTCACCTAGGGCGACCTAGGTCATACAGACCTCCAACAGGACGATCTTGAATTCCACTCTTCCAGTAGGCTTCCAGAAATCTCGTGAATCTCCTGAGTCTAATCTTTTCCCTCCAGACTTCAATGACCCGTCTAATCCCCGCTCCAAAATACTTCCAGATTCATCCAATCTCTTTGGCAGCACCCAAAACCCAACCCCATCCAAACGCTTCCTCTGGACCCTCTCGTTCTACGCCCAATTCTTCGACGTCGATACATCAGAAGTTCTTCGCCGATGTACCTCATCCCTGTACCCTCGGGCCCCATTCCTGGATATCTTGGACGGGAACCCCGACCTCTATGGCCCCTTCTGGATCGCTACTACGCTTGTCTTCATCCTTTTCATCGCAGCTACCATCAGTCAATACATCAGTCGGAACCATGACATCCATTTCGAATACAGTTTTGCCCTGCTCAGTGGTGCCGCTGGTTTGATCTATGGCTACACGGGCTTCGTCCCTATCGGACTCTGGGCCCTATTACGGTGGTTTGGAGCCGAATCTGCAACGCTGGTCGAGTGTTGGGCGTTATATGGGTATTCGAATGTGATATGGATACCTGTGGCCATTATCAGCTGGAGTCCGATCTCACTGTTGAACTACGTCTTCACAGCGATAGGGTTTGTGGTGAGCGTTGTATTTTTGGTCCGGAATCTATGGCCTGTTGTGAGTGTCACGGACGCAAAAATCAGTAGGGTTCTGGTGATTGCGGTAGTAGTGCTACATGCAGGGTTAGCTATTGCGATCAAAATCACTTTCTTTGCGTAAGTATTTCCGGCGTTTCCTGTGAAACATACTGATACATCTTCATCAGACATGGCAGTCCGGCTATAAAGAACACCAAACCGGATAGTGATGGAGATGCGGCCACAAATGCGACACTGTCTTTGCTAGGATTTTGAATGCTGTTACCTGGCTTCCTATCTATAGCTTATTTATTCATGTTCTGATACCCAGCTTCTCAGATCTCTAGAGCCAAGCATTCGTAGACCAGAATACTTTGCACTGTGACCTGACTTAATGAAACTGGTCTTCTTCCTAAGTAAAAGCTTGCCCATTGCGCGCCCATGCTATTCTAATCAAGATCTGAAATAGCCCCAATACATTAATGTAATATCTTGACACTGTGCGAAAACAATAATTGCTCGGATTTTTTGATCAAACACCGCCAAATTTCCGTCTCCGCATCCCGCACTAGCGCACGTAAAACGAACATAAACCCACAATTGCCACTCCTATTATCAACCCTCATCACACGCCATTCAACAACTTTTGTAGAGACTCTACAGCATTCCAGAGAAATATCCATAGGGACTCATCCTTCTAGATCCCTCCTCTGTACAAATGGCGCCCAAGAAGAAAGGCAACAAGAAGGACAACGACAACTGGGAAGCGGACTTGGGTGAAATCCCAGATCCGGTCGCCGCTGCAGCTCAAGAAGCCAAAGAGGCTGATGCTGCCCAGGATGCCGAACCCCGCGAAGCTCCTGGTGGAGGAGGCGGTCTATTAGCTGCGCTCAAGAAGAACAAATCTAACAAGAAGAAGAAAGGCAAGGTAGTGGAGGAAGACTACGTGGATGGTGAAGATCCTTCGGCAACGGAAGGCGTCAACGGTCATGCAGAACCAAATGGTGTTCATGACTTGGCTACCAAGGCACCTGAGGAGGCTACGGCAGATGACCTATTCGAAGAACAGGTCACGAAGGCTAAAGGTGGGAAGGGGAAGCAGGGGAAGAGAGAAGGGCCTTTGATGCCCAACGAGGACGAGGATGGAGAGGATGCAGAAGAGGGTGGCACGGGAGGAGTCAAGAGTAAGAAGGAGAAAGAAAGGGAAAAGAAAGAGAGAGAAAAGGCGAGGAAGAAGGAGCAGGTACGTGCATTGCTTTTTTCATGTTAACATGGCAAAGCGAATGAAGTAGAGAGCTGTGTATTTACAGTCTCTATTTGCTCTAGGCTGCTGCGAAGAAGAAACAGGGAGGTGCACTTCCGGCACAGAAAGAGGAGCCTGTAAAGCCGTTAGTTGATACGAAGCCCGTGGTTGCATCAGCGGTCGATGCAGGAAAAGGGGGGAAGAAGAAGCTACCGCCGGCTCTCGCCGCACTCCAGAAACAACAGGAAGCTTTAAGGAGACAGCAAGAGGAGCGTGAAAGAGCAGATGCCGAAGAAAAAGCTCGGATAGAGGAAGAGGAGCGGCTAGCGGCGGAGGAAGAAAAGAGGAAAGAGGAGGCTCGAGCGCGGAAAAAGGAAAAGGATAAGGAGAAGAAAGAACAACTTAAGAAAGAGGGCAAATTGATGACACCAGCTCAACGGGAAGCGCATCGGCGGAATGAATTGAAGAGAGAGCAAATGCTTGCCGCTGGTGTAAAAGTTGCCGGACTGGACGAGGAACCTGCGGAGAAGAAGAAGCCGGTGTATGATAACAAGAAGAAGAAGGGGCTGAAGAAGCCAGGTGATGATGTCAGAATACAAGAAGAGAGAGAAGCTGCCGAGGCAGAGGCTCGGCGGCAGACTGAAGAAGCAGAGCGTCTGAGGCTAGAGGAAGAGGAGAAGGCAAGAGTTGCGGCGGCAGCGGCGGCGGCAGCATCAGCAGCCGAGGAGCGAGAAAGTGACGGCCTTGAGGACTGGGAAGCCGTTGCCGATGCTGACGACGGCAATGTGAAGGAGAGTTGGGAGATAGATTCTGATAAAGAAGCCCCCGCCACAAAATCGCCACCTCAGAAGCCTGATGCTGTAAGCAATGGTATCGAAGAGGTCAAAACCGCACAAATAGGCCTGCTTTCGAGGCCCACACAATTAGCACAAAAACCACAACAGAAGCTCGCAGAATCCGATTCCGAGTCAGACTCGGAAGACTCGTCTGCCGATGAGCAAGGAACAGCCACACAACGAGCGGCTGCACAAAAGAAGGCGGAAGCTGCAGCCCGGAGGCAGAAGTTACACGAAGAGGCTCTCGCAGCCAGATCGAAAGACAACCTTCGTTCTCCTATTTGCTGTATCCTAGGTCATGTCGATACCGGAAAAACTAAGCTACTGGACAAAATTCGGCAGACCAATGTACAAGAAGGCGAAGCTGGAGGTATCACGCAACAAATAGGTGCAACTTACTTCCCGGTGGACGCTCTAGAAGCCAAGACTGCGGTTGTCAACAAGGATAGTAGCTTTGAATTCAAGGTCCCTGGTCTTTTAGTCATCGATACCCCTGGGCACGAGTCCTTCACAAATTTACGATCTCGGGGATCCTCACTATGTAACATTGCCATTCTTGTTGTCGATATAATGCACGGGCTGGAACCGCAGACTTTAGAGTCGATGAAGTTACTCCGTGACCGGAAAACTCCATTCATCGTTGCTCTGAATAAGATCGATCGCCTGTATGGGTGGAAAAAGATTGACAACAATGGTTTTCAAGAAAGTATGGCCTTACAGAACAAGGGTGTACAAAACGAATTTCGAGATCGCCTTGAAAAGACAAAAGTTGCATTCGCTGAGCAAGGTTTCAATTCTGAGCTTTTCTGCGAGAACAAGTCCCTGGCAAAATATGTTTCCTTAGTACCAACATCAGCCCACACAGGAGAAGGCATCCCAGACATGCTAAAGCTCCTCGTCAGTTTAACGCAAGAGCGAATGACTAATAAACTCATGTATCTCTCGGAAGTCGAATGTACGGTATTGGAGGTTAAAGTCATCGAAGGTCTAGGTACAACGATCGACGTCGTCCTATCTAACGGTGTCCTACGAGAGGGCGATCGAATAGTCCTTTGCGGTATCAACGGCGCCATTGCCACAAACATTCGAGCACTACTCACACCAGCACCGCTGAAGGAGCTCCGCCTTAAATCCCAATATGTCCATAATCAAGAATGTAAAGCATCGCTGGGGGTCAAGATTGCTGCTAACGACCTCGAACACGCTATTGCCGGTTCGCGCCTTTTGGTCGTTGGACCGGGTGACGAAGAAGAGGATATCGAGGAGGAGGTCATGTCTGATATTGAGAATCTGTTATCAAAGGTCTCCAAAACAGGACGTGGCGTCAGCGTCCAAGCATCCACCCTAGGCTCTCTCGAAGCACTCCTGGAATTCCTTAAGGTCTCCAAAATCCCCGTCGCAAACATTTCCATTGGCCCCGTCTACAAGCGGGACGTCATGTCCGCAGGTATCATGCTCGAAAAGGCCAAAGAGTATGCGGTCATGCTCTGTTTCGATGTCAAAGTCGACAAAGAAGCGCAAGAGTATGCCGACCGGGAGGGAATCAAAATCTTCACAGCGGATATCATCTATCATCTTTTCGACGACTTTACGAAACACATGGCACAATTGGCGGAGCAGAAGAAAGAGGATAGCAAGTTGTTGGCTGTATTCCCTTGTGTACTGAATCAGGTGGCCGTGTTCAATAAGAAGGACCCGATTGTTGTTGGGGTGGATGTTGTTGAAGGCAACCTCAGACTTCTCACACCGATCGCCGTGGTACGAACAAACCCAGTCACAAACGTCAAAGAGGTTGTCAATCTGGGTAGAGTGTAAGTCTCCCCTTTCCGTCGTTACTACGTGTCGTCCCCATCATTCTCTGCTAATCCCCACCCAGCCAATCAATCGAGCGTGACCACAAACAAATCCCCATGGTCAAGCGCGGCCAGCCCTCCGTCGCGATCAAGATCGAAGGCCCCAACCAACCGGTCTACGGTCGACATTGGGAGGAAAAGGACGTCCTGTACTCGTTGATCTCAAGGCAGAGTATCGATACTTTGAAGGAATTCTACAGAGCTGATGTTAGTAATGAGGAGTGGGCGTTGATTAAGAAGTTGAAGAGCTCGTTTGATATACCGTGATGTGAGAGGGGTAAAGAGGGTATCAGTTAAAAAATGGTTTGCCATAAATTTGCATAGATAGCTTGATGGGTGCATGGCTCGGATGTGACATGTGGCGGATGTTTGGTTATAGCGTACATAGGCAAATACAACTCTGGAATCAGATTTTGCTTTGGGGTATTAATCATCATAAATCTTCGTCAAGTGACAGTGCCACTCGAAATACGTGGGATATCAACGTCTAATTTCATTCCGTAAGCATTGCCCGCCCATCACCGTCCAAACCCAAACCACCCCTTTTTCTTCTCCTCTCCGCCTTTCGCTCCTTCAACGACCCCATTGACTGCCTTTTCATCAACGTTGTGAGTGCGTCCCGGGTACTCTATATAATTGAACGCTACGTCCAGAAACAGCGGCTTCACGGGTATCGGCTCGACCTTTGGGGGATACGTGACCAGGTTCGTGAGGTCCACGTCGTGTGGAGGATATTCATCCAACCGCTCTACCAACGGCGGCACAGGGTTGTTGTCTTTTTTGGCGGATGCAGATTGGATGTTTTCAAGTTCGACGAGGGCGCGGTGCTGGGATACTAGACCTTGGAGGAGCGAGTGGAGACCCGATGCTTGGAGTGGGGTGATTTCAAGGTTCGGAGGCCTTCCGTCCGGAATTTGGGTTTGGGCTTCGGAAAGATGGGGAGACACTCGACTGGACAAGTCGAGAGCTCGCGAAAGTAAGGAGAGAGCGTTCTTCGTTTCTGAAAGCAGGGCGTGGGAGCGAGCGATGGCGAGGCATTTCAGGGCTGTAAAATAGGCCTGTTTGGCTTCAAGTTCCGCGACGAATTTTTGGTCTGCGGCCACACCGGGTAGCTCTTTGACCGAGTCGAAGCTCTGGAGAGTGGAGTCGTAAAGGACGACCTTCTCTCGGAGCCTGGTCAGTTTTCGTCCAGTGCTTACCTCCTGATTTGTCGGTTTGTCGTCTTTTCGCGGCTTTTGAAAAGATTCTGGCTCGAGCAACGCTCCGTCTTGTCGTCCACAGAGTATCCGGTTCCTGCCAATGCGCCAGCCCACCAATGCATAATTGACCGCGGTCCTAGTGACTTGCAACGCTTGAATACGTCGATGCCCTTGGGGAACACCTTCGGCAGAGAGTTCGTCGATGGTAGTCTTCGTGGCGTCAACTGCGTCTTGACTCGGGATGAGGACTTGATCGTAAGCGGCTGCTTTATCTTGAGCTGCCGCATCTGGATTGGACGTCAGGAACGTGGAGAGCTTGGATGTCGCATTGGACACTGCTGCTAAAGCCTGAGCAGTGGCTGCGTCTTCAAGGTTTACGACGCGTGATCGCCACTCTATGGTCTTCGGTACATTATCAGCATTACCACCGAGCGGCTTTTTTTGGGCATTGGCTGCGTCGTCCAATGCGCCAGGATGTTCTTCCAATAATATCTGTACAAGCTGACTGCTTTTGCGGACATAGCGGGAAACGATAGTGTCGATTGATAAGTTTCGGGGCAATTTCAGTTGATAGGCAGCATATCGTATGCTAGGGTCAATTGTGGTGTTCAAGAGGTCCCTGAAGAGATCCTCTTGTTTCGGGCTTCTACTCTGCGCGAGCGTAGTGTATATGAAACGAGCCTCGGAATATTCATGCAGACAGTTCTCCCAACTCTGCTTTTCGAATTCAATGGCACCGCGCAGTGAGACGTGATACGCCCGTGCTTCGAATAAAGCCTCCGAGGAAGTCTTGGTAACTTCGGTGTTCTTGAGCAGCTCAACAAGCTGCCCGGCGTAGATACTAGCTTTATGGAGACGAGAGAGTATGTGGGACCTCGTTGATCCGGTAATACCATGAACTCCGGATTCTGCAGAATGCATCGACTTCATATGCATCGCTAGGGCCCAGGCGCGCTCAGAAGTAAGGAGTAGTAAATGTATGAATCTAAGGTCTTGGATGAGGATTTGCATATTAAGACTAGGCATTGACGTACTCATGATTCTGTGCTATCTCTTCGGCTGTGACGGCAGGTCTTGCTACGTATTTCTTGCTCTTAACCGAGGTGTAATGGAGCTTCTTCCGTACAACGAGCAAACGTCGAGAGAGTTGCTTCCTGTAGGACGCATAATCGCCGACAAGAAGGGCACTCTCACGCTGAGAGACAACAAACTTGGTGATGTCCATAGTGGCAAGGATCGCGTGATAAATGCTTAAATCTGATATCGCCGCAAAGTTGAGGTTACCCACCGAGCTCGCTGTTGTGGGGCCCTGAAGCTTTTCGGAATTCATTCCGAGATTTCACCCGAACATGCTACTCGTAAGTTTGATACGTAGTATTTTCGCCACTTGAGTCTCTTTCTTCATTCTTTTCGCGTGGCATCTTATGCAGAACCAACTTCGGGCCTACTACCCTTTGGCCTGTCCAGGTTTCATACAGGCCAATAAGTGATCATGTTTTGAAGCTCCGACACGCCTTTCTATCGCTTCTCAGAGTTGTCTTCGAGGATCCATGACAGTCAAAAGCCCAACGGTCCCTTTACTTCTGGCGCCAGACTTGTGAGGGCATGATAGAGAGGGCAATAGGATGGCTCGACTCTGGAGGGAGAGCCGTGCTTCGAGGCTCCAAGAAGCAGCCTCGCTGTCGACGCAACCTACACTCTGCCTTCTGGTCTCACGGTGCCGGTAACATCGATCTGCCGTCTTGGTGGATGCTATTCCTACAAAGCTCAAGCTCTGTTCGAAACTCTCGTCAGAATAGGGCACACCGAACCGCAACGGCAGCATTGTCCAGCGGCCTTCAAGAGATCTTCTTAGACTTCTTGTATCCTGCACACACACTAGCACTCATTAGACGGCTCAAGCGGTCCACAAATGCACAACGTCACGCAGCTCAGAACATCAAGCAGTGCTCCAGAAGCTATACCTCAATCGCTGCAGGCTTCATTAATGGAGCGAAGGCATTTGGAACAACTACTCGGTCCCAGAACGATGACTTTTCCAGCACGTCATCAACAGAGGTGCCTCCGTCAGGTGATGCGATAAGACGACGTATAAACGAGATGCTTGATTTGAAGGATCCCATTTGGATCTACGATGAGTTATGGCAAAGCTATCAAGCTCTGCTAGAGACGTCACAATCCCTGTCGCCACAAGAGCTTATCAAAACACTGCGGTGCTTGGGGAACTCACGGAGGACCGTTGACATTGAACGTGCTGTCGCTTTGTTCGATAGTATTCCTATGCAGCAGAGACAGGCTATCCATTACAGTTACGCCATCTCAGCTGCGCTCTCGTTAAAGGACCTACACACCGCCGTGGACATTCATTGCGAAGCTTTGGCAAGAATAAGTGGTTCTGTTGGAACTGCGGCAGTCCTTCGTTATGCCGTGCAACATGAAAAATGGCAAGTCGCAGTTGGTACATGGAACGTGTATTGGAATGATAAATTACATTACTACACAAGGCCGGATATTTGGACTGAGGTCAATTCCCTGCCTATGCCAGAACTGATTGAGAGGGCTATCTCGGCTGTGGATTTTGCAATCTCGACTTCTGAATCTTCGCAGCATCCGAATGCAGTGGCTGCTCGCGATTTCGCATTAGAGCTCATTAGACAAACATTTTCCATTCAGAACACCAATTTCAACATACACAAACATTGGGAGCTGGTTCAGAAAGCAAGGGCACTAAATGCTTCGGACATGACGACACAGACGATGGCGTTGGAGCAACTCTTGTCTTTTGAGAGTGAGGAGCATGGGCATCGCGCATTAGACCTTTACCGAGCTCTTCGAAAAGAATCGACGTTCTTGCCCAGTTCGGACTTGCTCTCGATAG
The DNA here is from genome assembly GCA_013423325.1 of Usnea hakonensis. Lineage (NCBI taxonomy): Eukaryota > Fungi > Ascomycota > Lecanoromycetes > Lecanorales > Parmeliaceae > Usnea > Usnea hakonensis. The sequence continues at coordinate 56,669 of BLJB01000060.1, forward strand.
TGACGGGCAAGCTATTGGCAGAAAAGAGTGATACTGGCATGGTCATGATCATCGAGGACTGGCGCGTTTATCATCAAAGGCTTCCCCCAAACATTGCCATCGAGGTCGCAAGTGTCTTCGCTGACCTCGGACACCTTGAGCCTCTCCAAAACCTATTTCAAGATTTTTGTTCTACGTATGGAAAACCTACCGATAAAGTGTGGTATCATATGCTGCTTTCAGTCCACCAGAGGCGAGCAGATCCCGAAGGTGTCGTGCGAGCCTTCAACGACCTGCGTGAAAACTTTCCATTCATTTCTGACGTGCGATCCTATAACTTCATCATTGGGACTTTCTGCCGCATTGGCGATGTCGATGGCGCTCGGAGTTGGATGAACAAACTTCTCGAGTCGAAACGAAGGCCGGATAACCAAACTTACTCTCTGCTCATGTTTTTGTACTCGAAAAGAGGGGACTTGGAGGCCGTCCTTGATCTGTATCTTCGATCGAAGAAGGATGGTGTCAAACCAAAAATAAAGATGATTGACAGCCTTGTCCTAGCACACATCAAAGACGAGAAACTAGCGGAAGCCGAGCAACTCGTAAGACAGGCATTGCAGATGGATTTAGAAGGGTCTCGTATTTTCATGTGGACCATCTTACTCAATGCGTATGCTCTTCGTAAAGACCTAGGAAAGGTGTCTGGATTGCACAAAGAAATGCAAGATTCGGGAGTAGCATCTGGTAGCATGACTTATGCTGCTTTGATGACCAGCCTGACGGTTGCTAAGATGCCGCAAGAAGCGCTCAAGATCCTGAATAAGGTAATGCCGCGAGCGCGAATTAGAAGAACATCACTCCACTATGCCATTGTCATGGGAGGTTACCTGACAATTAAGAAATATGGCAGAGTATTCAAAATCTACAAGGAAATGTTGACGTGCAATCTCAGCCCAACAATGAGTACCCAGAACATACTTCTCCGAGCGGCGGCGTCAGTAGACATCAGGGGCAAAAAACCAACACAAGACCCCGAGATCGAAATCGAGCTTGTGCGTGCGCAACAGGCGTTTGAGCACGCAATCTCCAGCCTGGATCCATCGGAACTCGCAGCTTTCGAGCCTCGTAAGTTCGTTGGACCTAACCTCTTGAATGAGGCCTTTATCTCTACCTACTTTGAGTATCTCATCTTCCTTTATGGTAAGGACGGTGCCTTTGGGCATGTCGCTGAGATTTACGATCGCTACGTCTCTACATTCGCTCGTTTCAACAGCGCCGATGCCAAAGCTAGTCCTCCGATTGGTTTACTTAGCGGTCTCATGGTCGCCTACATACGCGCTGATGATCATGAGGGGGTCGAACGCTGCTGGAGCCTTGCCCTTAGCAAGTCCGAGAAGCTCGCTTGTCGCGACAATGCCGTTACGTCGGAGCGAGGGTGGGTCTTGCCCTCACGTCGGCTCATAATGAATGTACCTCTACGCCATTATATAACATCTCTGAGCAAACAAGGCCGCATCGATGACCTGATCAGTATTATCAAACAGCTAAACTTCTCTGGTTTCGTCCTCAACGGTCCAAATTGGAATTTCTACATCCAACACCTGGCTCGATCTTCCCAACCTGGACACCAGCTCCTAGCCTTCGAGCATTGCGAGAGCGAGCTGATCCCCAATTGGCCCGGTTGGGATGCACTCGGTAATCCCGAATGGACCCATAAAAAGTATCGCACAAAGGTGAAGAGTGCATGGCTTTTGCAGAATCGAAGTGTTCCAGTATATGAGACTTTAGTGACGCTGGCAGCTGTGTACCTGGAGGCAAGGAAGGGGAGTTACCATACCCCGAATTGGCAATATGATCGGGTAGCGCCAAAAACAGTGGATGCGGTCAATAAGATGCCTAAAATGGCGGATAGATTCCAAATTAGTCTTCTACGAGGAGGATAGTAGCCCCTGGCCAGCGAAGGATGGGAATGGAGAAATCCGACATTTAAATATTGGTTCGATAACGGTCACTAGTCTTTTGAGCGGACATAGCGTCCATGTGTGAATACCACTTCTACTTGTGAAAGCGCTGATGACCAAGCTGAAAACTACGGGGACACTGTAATACATCTGATCCTTGTGGTCGATGTTCAATCACATTCCCCTATCTTTGAAGAACGTCAGACCTGAGACGGGTAGTAGGTACCTGGGTTTCTACCCATCCTCACATGGGTGTAAGTCCATCACTTACATCATGTGAGATACTAAAGCGATAGTAAAGGAATTTTGTTGAATTCTCCAGGTACTTGAAAGGTGATAAACCAGCTATATCTCAGGGCTATCGTTTCGCATAGAATCCGCTCATCTCAAAGCCTAAAAGAAGCTGACCGATGGTGTTCCCCCCATCGTCTCCTGACACCTCGCCCGCATCGTGACTTGTAGTGCCGCCCTCGCCTCGCCGCTCGCTCAAGCCTCTGCAAACACTAATGAAGATCCTAACTTTCTTCCTGAACTTCTCATATGTCTCCTTCAATTCTATCTTGGAGCCCGAGTGGCCTATGTCTTGGGCTGCTTCAGTACGGGCGTGCTTCGCGAATGTCAGTATGAGGCTGAAGATCTCTTCGATCAATGTCATGACCTGCGCCTGTCTTTTCCTTAGGATCAAGGTAGACATTAAGTTGTCCAGCGTCTTTTCGTGAAAGTCGCGCAGCTTATGGAGACTGTCTCCATCGGTCGTGCCGTTGCTGTCTAAAGCTTTATCAATGTCATCCAGCCTTCGTTGGAGTGTATTCCAGTTCGCTTGAACGCCGTTAAAGAAATACCGGCAAATTGAGGAGACGAAGTGGTGGCTTTCGATTCGAAAGGTCTTATAAACAGGGTCTGACTCTCGCTTTTTTGCAAAACGAGGGTTTGTGTCACGAAAAAGCTGGTTGGCAACGAAAATCATTCGTTCTGCTCTTAGTAGGAGTTTGAAGATAACATCGTACTTCACCAGAGAAGCCTGAGTGATGACTGCGTCCAAAGGAGGCGGAGGCTTATACTGAAGCTTCAAAAAATCCAGGGCCTCAATAGAGTCAGGGTCCATACAACGCTGCAGCTCGTCTTCAGACATGTCTCGAATGGCAAAACTCAGACCTCCTGGTAGCTCTTCACGGAACATTGAGAAGCCCTCGGCTCTTCGCTCGAATTCGTAGAAGCTTTCTGTCAGAATGCCCATTAACGCCAGCCGTAATTCAGAGCTCGCTGGTGGCCAAGTTTCTCGGGATCCTAACTTAAGGCCCGAGTTTCCAGCGCGGAAGCGACCCTGCCGGCGTTCAGCGGAGTCAAGCTCAGGGTCAAAGAGGGCGTGCGAAAGGCGAGAAGTGAACACTCCATCCCCAAAGAGGCTGTACCGATGAAGGAGAGAAAAGTGAGATCGTATATTGTGTTCTCTGAAGAGAAGATGTAAGCAAGCACGATTAATGAGAAGTGCGTGACTTGCAATTACAGGATTGAAAGATAAGACGGGAAGCAAGGACAATGGGGGGGCAAAAAGCTCTTCCTCCAACAAGTTGTCGTAGATACGTTCAGGTAGAAGAATATTGCCCCTCTCCACCTTCAAATCTGGCAACGGTTTCTCGAAACTTGCTATGGACGCGTGGATGTAGGCTTTCGCTGTCTCTTCCGAGAGACCATTGGTCGTTCTCTCGACTGGCATATCGCGTTCCGTGTGCAGGTGTACATCTTTTGAATGGCCACTATTGGAATTATTGAAATCCGCGATGGCTTTTTCGAGATCATTTCCATGTTTTTGGGCTTGCAATCGATTTCTCTCCACATCAAGCCAGGAAAAGTGCCAATTCAGGACTAGCGCCTCCGAAGTACCAGCTTGCATCGGTCTTGCAAGAGGATGCTCAGGGCTATGTCTTTCGAGTAGTCGCAAGCTCTTTCCAGTTTCGAATATTAGGAGCGATTCCTCTTCTGAGATAAAATCTGGCATTGACAGATGCTCATAGATGTAACCAAGCTTCTCAATCTCCATGCCGCCCTCAAGTCTCTGCGTTTCTTCTCTTACGGCGGCAGAAATATTGCCATGACCTAGGATTCCAGCCGCTGTCTTCTCCTTTAGACCCACCCATACGCTGACAGACTCTAGCCAGGGTTTGGATACACTTGCAAGAATCCGAAACAACGCTGGCCGAATCCACGCAGTGGTATGTTCAGAATCTTCTACGTATTCGTAGAGCCGGGACAAGAGCTCTTCATCGCTTCTGGCTGCTTCAATTTTGACTATCATGCCGATTAGACAAGACAATATCGATCCAGGCCGTTCAAAGAGTGCTTGAAGTTGGAGTAAAGTACGCGCCGACGCTGGAAAATCTCCGATTTGAGCGTGTAACGCCGCAACAATGGAAGAGATACTGCTCGCCAAAGCTATGGATGTTGGGAATGATTTGCTCGAGGTTTGTGTCTCATCAATGAAAGATTGTAATCGTCTTGTTTTGTTGCCGTAGTCAATGAACATAGCATTCAAAAATTGAAATGTTTTAAGGCTGTAGCCTGACATGCGTCCGTTGCCGATCAGAGAGACAAAAGATCGTGCATGTTCATCATAGCAGTATAGCACGGATGCTCTGCCCATTCCAAGCTCGAGAAGACTAGATATCACAGCATGGGAATTGATCACACATCCCGATCTTGCTCCACGACCACCATTTTCTGGACCTCCGTCCTCGGCTGCGAGGATTGCATCATAAACCTGAGGCCCACCCTCACTAATATATGGCGTCCGAGGCTCTTGGAAGGTTTTAAAGTAGAATGATTCCCAGCTTTTTAAATGGGTCGCTTCTCGACCTTCTGGGTCGACAGGAAATGACCAGATATCGAGCGCTTCGAGGACTTCAACCGATTCTGTCGAGGACAGCACTGAAGTAGCATCGAGTGCGCCTAGGTCTTCTACGAGACCGTAATTAAAGGTGGAGAGATCAGGTAATTGGAGTTCCAGGCCTTTCGGTGCGCCTAATAGCCCATGGTCTTCATATTGTAGATCTGTTGTGAGGAATCAGCAGCGAAGTTCTCCTCATAGAGCCAAAGATGAGGATGTACGCAGCGGTTCGAATGCGAATGCTGTAGAGTCATTTGCAGGGTCATCAAAATGAGCGAGGTTCGATTCTTTCCAGAGGTCTGGAATGGCAAAGACATTCCCATCTCCGACGTGTTTATCCATGAACCTCTTCGCGCGTCACCTTTCAAAATGACGAGCTTGCTTCAGTCCCTCAGACCTGAGAAGCCCTATCTTACCTGATCGGGTTTAGATGTGGCTAGTTGCTGACTACGCCTCAGACGACGCGACATGACCACCAACGCGCTAGTCAGGCTAGCACGTGATCGACGCAATCTGCCGGTTGCCCTACCTTATCATCTTACTTTATGTACTAAGGCTGGCTCCTACTCACTCTGTGTATGAACAATTCCAATTCCACACCCTTTTCCGGTCATGCCCCCCAAAAAGAAAAATCGCCAGCCTTCGAGGGCTGCGTCTACACCCGCCGGTGATGCAGTCGAGCAGGGAGAAGAGAAGACACCAAGTCCAACGAAGGCGGATTTGGGAACGGAAAGCATCAAATCAGATCCATGGACTGATGAACAAGAAACCTCGCTCTTCAAAAGCATGATAAGATGGAAGCCAGTAGGTTCGTGTTCAAAGTACATAAAACCGTGTCATCTACGTGAAGGACTGCTCTGAGTATGATTGCTAGGCATGCATAAGCATTTCCGAATGATTTCTATTTCTGAGAATCTGCGGAATCATGGCTATTTCTCGTCACAAAATGCTCATACTCGAATTCCAGGGGTATGGGAGAAACTGGGCACTCTGTATAATCTTGAGACCCTCGACGCAAGAGTCAGTCTTCCAGAATTTGGGCCACGAGAAAGCTCAGACTTATAGTTTCCAGGAGAACTCTTTTGGAGAACCGATCCAAACGGATGGCGATCCTGCTGAGCACCCATTCTGTCCGTTCTCACTACCGGAAGATGATTACTCGGACTTGATGTTCGCAAAAAGATTAGCGTCTGACGGAACTTCATCGCCGCCGATACTAGCCCACCAGTTCTCAGGCGCATCTGTTGAAGGAGCCAGAGCGGCAAGGAGATATAGCACTGTGGACGATACAGATGGTATGCATCCTCAACAATATACGTAAAAGTGCGCATGCTCAGTCTATCCAGATCCACGTTCATCGCCTGCATCAATCAACGGACAAAAGCTAGGGCGTTTTACTCGTACATCTAAAGGCGCGCGGACATCATTGCTTGCAGAAGTCTCGACGGTTGGAGAGAGACAGGAGAGTAAAGGGTCAGTGGATCAAGGTGCTGACGAAGGTCAAAAGGATGATGAAGAGGACGGCGTGGCTACGGAGGAAGATGAGAATGATAGCAAGGTTGCCCCCACAGTGAAGAGCACAAGCAAAGCATCGAAAGGAGCTGCATCAAAAATGAACGGGTCGCGGAGAAGTGGACGGAAGAGGTAGGGCTTATGATTGCGGCATGCTGTATGGAACGAGGCAAATAACAAGTTTTGAAGCAGTAATAAAGCAGTATAAGTCGTAGCTCCAAGAATGTGTAACAACCTCAAGAGTAAGAGGTCAAGCAAACTAGCACTCATGTCACATGTGATCGAAGCTTGTCCCGGTTGTCCGTCTCGGAAGACTTTCGGCCCTAAGGTACGCAACGGTTTTGCCTCGGCCCCTCAACTAGCTCTCAAGAACAATTGCAACCGCGGTCGAGAAAATAATAGGACTTGAAACCCTTAAAATAAGTACCACAGCGACTGTTTCCTACTCTTCTCTTGTTTCTACTCATCAGGAGCTTCTTTTCTCCTTTTACTAACCTCCTTTGCCGACTTGCTCCGGGATGTTGCAAGCATTGGCAAGAAGGTCAACATTCCGTAACAGCTCGACCAACGTTCACCGTGCAAAGGTAGCTTTTAAAAGGTTACGGAGATAACCAAACTGGAAAAAAGGCTAACGAAATGCCTAGGCATTCAACATGTTGCCAGTAAATGCAAGACGGAGCTCGTCTGCATTACCCGAAGGCATGCGGTCTTTCCTCCCGTCTTGGGCTGCCCAGCGTCTCATCGCTAATACATTGAGTGTCAGGATACCGAGAAGACCTGTCGAAAGGCGCCATGTTACGATTTGAGGATTCGCTACCTAGACTCCCGGTCCCTTCCCTTGAAGAGACCTCGAAGCGTTATTTGAAGTCCGTGCAACCGCTGTTGAACAAAGCCGAACTTGCGGCAACGAAGAAAACCGTCGACGAGTTCGTGGAACCTGGTAGCATTGGCCATGAGTTACAAAAGAGACTATGTGCCCGTCGAGAGGACACAAAACACCGCAACTGGATATACGAGTGGTGGAATGATGCCGCATACCTCAGCTACAGAGACCCGGTCGTACCATACGTCAGTTACTTTTATTCACACCGCGATGACAGGAGGCGGCGGAATCCCGCCAAAAGGGCGGCAGCATTGACCACAGCTATCCTCGAGTTCAAAAAGCAGGTAGATAGTGGGACTCTGGAACCAGAGTACATGAAAAGGCTTCCTATCAGCATGGAATCATATCAGTGGATGTTCAATGCGTGCCGCATCCCTGGCAAGACAATCGATCATCCCGTCAAATACTCCCAAGAAGACCACAAATACTTTACCGTGGTCCGAAAAAATCAATTCTTCAAAGTCATGTACGAGGTTGGTGGCCAACAGCTCAACACTGCAGAGCTGGAAACGCAATTCTTTCGAATTTACAAGATAGCGCAAAAGACTCCTGCGGTTGGTGCATTGACTACTCAAAATCGTGATATTTGGTACTCTGCTCGCGAGGCACTACTCTCGGCACACCCAGCCAATGCCGCTGCGTTGGAGACAATTCAGGCTTCAGGGTTCCTAGTATGCCTCGACGATGCCTCACCGGTAACCTTGGAAGAGCGTGCCCATCAGTATTGGCACGGTGACGGTGCGAATAGATGGTTTGACAAACCATTGGAGTTTATCGTCAATCAAAATGGCACTTCTGGCTTTGTGGGGGAGCACAGCATGATGGACGGAACACCTACTCATCGACTAAATGACTACATAAACATGATGATATTCAAAGGCAAACTTGACCTCTCCGAAACCAATGTCCGCTCCGACCTCGCCGAGCCTGTGGCCGTCAAATTCCATATCAATGAAGCTGTTAACAAGGAGATACACCGGGCAATCTCCGATCATGAAAACCTCATCGCCCAGCATGAGCTGAGAGTGCAAGCGTACCAGGGCTATGGCAAAGGACTAATCAAAAAGTTCAAGTGTTCACCAGATGCTTATGTGCAGATGATCATCCAGCTTGCCTACCACAAGATGTATGGCACATGTCGTCCTACGTACGAATCGGCAGCTACCCGACGATTCCAACAAGGTCGCACCGAGACTTGCCGCAGCGTCAGTGAAGAGAGTGTAGCATTCTGCGCGGCAATAGCGGACCCAGAGTCACCTCCGGAGGAATGCGTCAGGGCCTTTCGAGCCGCTGTCGACGCCCACGTCAAGTACATTACAGATGCAAGCGACGGAAAAGGCGTTGACAGGCATCTCTTTGGCCTTAAGAAATGCTTGAAAGAGGGGGAGGAATTGCCAGCGCTCTTTAAAGATCGAGCATACGGGTACAGCGGAACCTGGTATTTAAGCACGAGTCAATTGAGTAGCGAGTATTTCAACGGATATGGGTGGAGTCAGGTTATAGATGATGGGTTTGGTATTGCGTATATGATCAACGAGGACAGGTATGTGTGGCGCTACTAGTTGATCAGATGATGACTGACAAGAACGTGTGTACAGCATTCAATTCAATATTGTGAGCAAAGGCTTGGGCAGTGAGCGCATGAGTTTCTGGCTCAACGAGGCAGCGGGAGATATAAGGGATCTGCTTCTGCCGACGTTGGAAGGCCCCAAGGCAAAGTTGTAGTTGTGAGGGGCAGCATTGTTTAGTTGATGGGGCAAGAGTAGCTAGATATTATTATCCAGGGGGCATTTTGTGTACAAGACAGGGCATGGTGCATGGTTAGCTACGTAGCGATGGCATATTGCTATTCAGACAAGCTTCTGCTCCTGAGTTGAGTTGAGTCGAGGCAACAAAAAGTTACTTACTGGTTGTGCGCCTTGCTGTAAGAGAAATTTGGAGTGAATATACTTTTAAGTCAGTCTCTGACTCAACCCCGCTTCGGCAAGTGGCGCGTTCCTGATTTGACCACGACCCCTGTCTCGCTAAAGTAGGTAAGGTACCTTACCTTACTCTATGAGCCTAGAATAATGCTCGGTAGGTGCCTATGAAGCCCCCAAACTTGGTCACCCCCACTGTGCAGGTGCTCCCAAAGGCTACCCGATAAGCCCCGAGTCTCATCAGTCACCAGTCCTTCCACAAGCCTTCAACATGGAACCAACAAAGCTTCCTCCGGATGCACATGTCCAAAGTCTTTACAAAGCATCGTCGTATCTAAATATAATAAGTGGAGAAAGGGAGTTGAGGCGGTTACACTTGGCTGGGACTGCTTTGTCTGCCCGGAAAACCTAGAGTAGGGCATGACCTCTAACCTACCTTACCTACCTTACCTACCTAATTATTAACTCGTTACCTCATCCCTTGTGGAAGCTTGTGCATAACATAACTCCGCTTTTGCACAATTGTCATACGAAACGCGAAGCATTGAGGAGTAATCCCTCGCCGCCGCACCACAATCCTGTCTTCCAACCATCTCTGCCCCTACTTCCCATTTGCTCCGATCATGACAACTGCCAAACCCTGACGCCAGAATGCCTGTTTATCAATATCCTGACGAGCACTTTTCGAAAGCTCTTAAACAAGAACACCTTCCTCAATACCATGCCAATCTGCGGAAGTTGTCAGAAGAGAGCATAAGAACGGAATTCTGTGACGGGCCAATCCCGGACGCCCCGAAAGAAGACGGTATTTCACAAACAGGAACAGAAGGCAGGGCTAGTAACAATGGAGAAGCAGTCTGCAGTGACAGGGCGGAGCTGATCGAACGAATCAAGAGAGGAGAAAGTCCCACTTGGATCCCCAATCAGGCGGTGAGTCGAGGGTGGCCTAGTCTTTGAAACACGCATCCAGAGACTTAAGCTATGGTCCAATTCTACATGCACATGGCCTCGTATGATGCAAATCAAGGTCTCATAAATGGTTTGATTGTATCAATATGTCTCCTTAAAAGCTGTATGATGATCTTAGAGGGATTGGTCGCATACCCCTTTAGCAAAATTGCCAATAGTAGCTAACGACCTCTCATGCAGCTGCAAGAGGAATACCTCAAGACCAATAACGGGGATGTTCCAGGCCTTCGACGCCAGAGTTCCGAACGGAAAGGCCCTTCTCCTCTCCTTCCGGCTGTTGAGTTCAAGAATACTACACAGAAGCCAAGCAATTCTTCGAATAATGGTAGAGATAGACCATTGGAAACCCAGCGACCGAGGTCAGCTTTGCACGCTGGGGACTTCACCGAGGAACGAGAGAATACGAGGAAAGTTTCACAAGACTCGCCACTGGCTTCTAGAGGGTTTGATGCTTTCCAAAAAGGACCCTTAGGAATTTCACCCACGCCTCCTTGGTATGATCCTTCTTCATCCTTCAAGGAATTTGGTACGAGCTCCCAAGTCGGCCCTTGTGACCGAGACTATTCCACCTCGGACCGAAGGCCTTGGAGGAGTCGAGCACCATCACTTAGCTCGTACTCATCATCAAGCTACGTACTCAAAGCTCCCACGACTCCATTGGTCCAGCAATCAAATAATACCGATCTGGACTTTTCCCCAACGATCAGGTCCGTAAGCCCCGAGAAGGGCAATAGGCGCCATACATTACCTCCCGATACCCTCCATGAGATGCACTCGCCTTCTAGTAGCCAAGCTTCGAGTTTCTCACAACCAGCTCGTCATCTTCCGTCATATCATAGGGAAGGCTCTCTTGACTGTGGCCACCGTCAGCGCAGATCCTTGACTTCGAATTGGTCTTTGCAGGCTTCCAAATCTCCGCAAACACCCACGTACCCTCGCCCAAGGAGGACATCATTCTCTTCCGAGCCTTCTCCTCGGCAGCACGCCCACATGGTGGGATCGTACGAAGAGTCCATTCTTCGTGGATGGATGTCAACTGCTCCCTCTAAGCCTCTCGATTTTACGGCCCAGATCGGAGTTCTTGGTAAAGGCAATTGCAAGCCCAAATGTCCAGCTCATGTGACTGTCCCGTTTCCTGCGGTATTTTATAGCTGGAGTTCTGGCAATGGCAGGAGCTCCGTAAACGATGACCCTAGCCCGTACGTGGGCCACATCGATTTGCAGCACTCGCTATCCCCCCTGGTGCCTGAAGAGCATCCAGGACATCAAGCAGAGGCTGGCATTGGATCTCGGACCCATAGGAAAGGTGTAGAGCATGACACCACGACTACAGGGCTTACTCAGCGAAAATGCAAGAAGAGAAGGCGGACCTCGCCCGCATCTGCTCCGCCCAGAGGGAGTTACAGGATACCTGAGCAGGGCCAAATACAGATCATCATTAAGAACCCTAACAAGACAGCAGTGAAACTGTTCTTGATACCTTACGATTTATCTGGCATGCAACCAGGCACCAAAACTTTCGTTCGGCAGCGTTCCTACTCCGCCGATCGAATTATTGATGGTCCTCTGGCCTCAAATCCTCAATTGGATCAACCATTTAGGTCTGGTAAATCGACACTACGCTATCTGATCCACTTGAACATTTGTAGCACTTCAAAAGGACGATTCTACCTCTACCAGCAGATCAGGGTTGTCTTCGCTAACCGTGTGCCGGACAACAAAGAACAGTTGCGAAACGAGATCCAGGTACCCCAACCAAGGTTCAGTGCCTATAAACCAACCAGAGAGTCACTTTTTGGCGCCAGCTTGAGCGCAGGTGCAAAGCTGACAGCAGAAACAGCATACAGAAGACGAAGCTCAGGTTTCGGCTTTAGTAGCGACGAGGCTGATGGTTTCGCTCTGCAGACTCTTACGGGCGGATCAACGTTCCCGTTCAGTAATGGGCCGCCTGTCCCCCCTATTCCAGCAATACCGTTCAATCTAGCAGTATCACGAAAGGCTGACAAGGGCCGGGAGAGCAGTAATGGTGAGGCCATGGACCTTGATACTTCGAGACCGACCACCGGGTCAGACATGCAATCGCCGTCGAGTGAAAGGCCTGTGAACCACTTGAATGGTGCTCAGCTGTCAAGTTCGTACAAAAGCAGTTCTTCGAGCAATGGTAGCGAGGGCTACAATAAGCTGAACAAGGGAGAGTCTGGCTACGGCGGGTTTTTTGGGAGACCGGGTACTCCGGAGCCTGGTGAAGGCTTACTAGCAAGAAGATTAAAATGTTTAGGTGTTCAGCGAGATTCGAGACAAGTAGAGGAAGAGACGTGATTGCTTTTTGGACAGCAGGGAAGATAACATCATATATGACTATAAGTTTTCTTTTTTTTTACGTGGTTGATTATAGAGCTCAATGATCGATAGCGACATAGCACGAATATCTATATCCACATGACATGACATGGACAATTAATACAAGAGAGATCCAATCATGTTCCTCAAATCCTCGTAGCGTACTTTATGGCGTATCGTACACGTGTGGCGTGTGCCTATGAAATTCGGCAGACCAATTTCCCGAGCCTATTTACTAGTAGAGCATTTTAGAAATCTCCGTAGCAAATAACCAATGTACTTACTCTTCAGATACTCAAAAAATAACAAGAGTTTGAGATGTATTGGATCAATTGATTCCTCACTATAATTTTATAATGTGCTTATAGTGTGCTATACGTCTGCGCTGTTCTGAATGGTCTCGTTCGTTTGCGGCACATCCTCTCTAATCTGTACAAGTACAAAAAGCCAAGTCCTTTGTTTACGACTTCAAATTTGACCGCATCCTACCACTTGCCTGTCACTGCCCAGCATGGCCACAGTCATGAACGGAAGCTTTGCCTCGCCAATTGCAAGTGCAGAATACATGGCGCTTAGCTCAGTAGATGGGGGACTCTTTTCGAGAGTGTACAATGGCATGAGTGGACTCAGTCTCACTGTTACTGTGCTTTTGATGCTCGTCGCATATGACCAATGTGAAACTTGCAGAGTTCCCCCCAAATTTTACGACTTGCTGATACACGCTACAGTCATGTATGTCTGGAACAAGGGATCAATTGTTGGACCATCGTGGAAGATGCCCTTCATTGGGCCATTCTTGCAATCCGTGAACCCAAAAATGGACGAGTACAAGGCAAAATGGGCGAGTGGAGACTTGAGTTGTGTATCCGTGTTCCACAAGTATGCATGAAAAGCTGTGGTGGCGCCAATTGCAAATTCTGATTGCTTGATTCTAGATTTGTTGTCATGGCATCGTCTCGGGACATGGCAAGGAAGGTCTTCAACTCGCCTACCTTCGTCAAGCCTTGCGTGGTAGACGTGGCAATAAAGCTGCTCCGGCCCACCAATTGGGTCTTCCTGGATGGCAAGGCACACGTTGATTATCGCAAAGGTCTGAACGGCTTGTTCACCCGCCAGGCATTGGAGACATACCTGCCAGGTCAAGAGGAGGTCTACGACAAATATTTTGCGCGGGCTTTGGAGATATCGAATCAAGGAGATAAGGAAAAGGGTGTACCCTTCATGCCATTCTTCCGAGAGCTCATGTGCGCCATTTCCTGCAGGACTTTCGTAGGGCACTACATATCCGACCACGCAGTCAAGAAGATCGCCGATGATTACTGGATGATAACCGCGGCTCTTGAACTTGTCAACTTTCCCATCATCCTTCCTTTCACCAAGACCTGGTATGGAAAGAAGGCTGCGGACATGGTCCTTGAAGAATTTGCTAACTGTGCAGCAAAGAGCAAAGCGCGCATGGCTATTGGCGGAGAGATCACTTGCATCATGGATGCTTGGATTAAATCTATGATCGACTCTGCCAAATATAATGAGAGAGTTGCTAAGGGCATTGCGGTCGACCCTCAGGAGAAACCTGCCACCCTCGTCCGCGACTTTTCCGACTTTGAGATTTCGCAAACCATCTTCACGTTTCTATTTGCCTCGCAAGATGCCACTAGCAGCGCCTGCACTTGGCTTTTCCAAACCATGGCCGATAGGCCCGATATTCTTGACCGCGTGCGCACAGAGAACCTCGCGGCCCGCAACGGTGACAGGAATGTTCGTTTCAGCATGGACTTGCTCGAGAATCTCCCATACACTCGCGCTGTCGTAAAAGAGCTTCTCCGGTACCGGCCGCCAGTCATCATGGTGCCCTATGTTGTCAAGAAGCCTTTCCCTGTCACAGATAGCTATACCGCGCCTAAAGGGTCCATGATAATACCGAGCTGCTGGCCGGCGCTACACGACCCGGAAGCCTACCCAAATCCCGATTCGTACGATCCCGAGAGATGGATCAGTGGAGATGCAGAGAGCAAGAGTAAGAACTGGCTCGTTTTTGGTACTGGTCCACATTATTGTCTAGGACAGACGTATGCGCAGTTGAATTTGATCGGAATGATTGGGAAAGCCAGTTTGTGCTTGGACTGGTCACATAAGCTCACGGAAAAAAGTGAAGATATCGAGGTTTTTGCTACGATCTTTCCACAGGTAAGTCGTATTTCTGAATAAAAGGGACGAAGTTCTGATAATCGGCAACAGGACCACTGCCCCTTGGTTTTCACAGAGCGATCATGATCGATTCGACTTTGTTTCTCAGCATGCACAGGTCCCTTTGAGAAATGTATTTAGGCTTCTCTTTGTCTTCGGACCGCGGCACCTCGTCCCTGGGAGTCACTACCGTCGGCTGTTATAAACATTCAGGCGTCTAAATAGCGCCTGATATAATTACTTGGAAGGTTCCAAATCTCGTCATATAATCGCTCCGAATCCGCGAGACACTTTTCCGAACATCGTCAGATGTTATCCTGCCTCAACTTCTCCCTTCCAACACCTGACCTCTCCAACGACTGTGGAAACATGCACCCTCCTAAACCTTCACCTCTCAACCTCCCCCCCCTTCGCCTCCCACTCCATCCAGCCACCCTTCATATCCCCAGCCTTAACCCCCACCCACTCCCTCGCCATCCGAGCCGCAGCCCTACTCCTCACTCCAGCCTTGCAATAGAAAATCACTTCGTCCACCCCGCCTTGCCCCTCTTCCCCATGACCACCCCCCTCTTTCCCCTCCACCTCCTTGCCTCCCCTGGCCCTCGGTTTCTCAAACCCAAACCTCTCGAAAAACGTCTCCGGATCCAGATAAAAAGCATCGGGATTCGACGTCAGCGGCATTGAAAAAGCGCCTGGGATCTTGCCTGTTTGGTGTAGTTCGGAGGGTTCGCGGACGTCGATTATGAGACGGGTGCGGGAGGGGGTGGTGGTGAGGGGGTGGAGGGAGTCGAAGGTGTAGGGGGTTGGTGGGGGGGTGGTGGTGTGGGGTGTGGAGGGGGGCGCGGTGGTGCTGTATTGTTGTTGTTGGCGGTTTTGGTGGAGGGGGCGGAGGTGGAGAGGGGGAGGAGATGGATGAGGTTGGGGGAAAGGGAGGTGAGGGTGTGTGAGGTTGGAGGGGAGGGGGCGGAGGAGGGGGGTGAGGCGGAGGGGGAGGAGGAGGGAGGGGCGGAGGGGTGCCATTTTTGGAGTATACTTTAGTGTAGGTGGTTTGTCCACTTGCTTTTTGGTTGTTTGGAGAGAAGCGAGCTCCCTGTCATTCTTTATCAACCGAAGTTTAGCCGCTAATTTGAGCTTATTTTGGACGTACAACTTTCGCCGTCCCCCCAATTCACTGCCACCACTGTTACAGTTCCTCCTAATGGACATCTTCCATCCCCAAATCACTCCCCACCCTGTTCCTTCTGCAACAGAAATAAACAAAAAAGTCTCCAAGCAATCCTCCGCCCCGCCTACCGAGACACCAAAAAAAAAGACTCAAATACTACCCACACACTTCATGCTCACTATCGGAGGCCATACACTGCTTCTAATGTTCAGAAGTCTGAGCTGTGTTTCTACAGGTCCACTGGGATCTTTGAGCCTGAACACAGGACACTTGAGCCCCATAGACTCGAATTGCACTCGAATACTTACACACAGTACATTGAACCGCAGTGGCCGGTGATCTTTCAGCGCGCTGACATAAGAGCCTGGTAAAATCGAGTCCTCCACTACTTTCTTATCACCCGTAGGAGCAGCCTTTTCGTATCGCCAAGTTCCCTTGGCTTTGCTTACATTAGGAGACAAAAATTAGCTCAACTGTTGGCCCTGGAGTTTTAGTTTCCTTTTTAAGAGGCGGTGAGACTAATTTATTCTGTATGTCGGGTTGTAATTGAATACTATGCACGTAAGCGATAGTTGATTACAAGAACGCTGCAGCGGCCTTCGGCCGTCGAGGAGACTGAAAAAAAAACAAAGGTCCTGGTGGTCCCTTATGTAAGTAGACCTCGCGTATTCAACGAATCAGTATCGTTCGAGGAAGCTCTTTTTCTCACCTTACTCAAGAATATACTTTAGTATTCAGATAGAAAGATAGATAGATAGATGATGACAGCGACGGCCATCTTCGGAAGATGACTTGAGGCATTACGTCCAAAATGTCACCGAGTGCCTTCTCCACTTGCATTCCTGATTTCTGCAATTGCCATTTGTTAATTGCCATCTTTCCATCTGAAGCAACAGCACAGTTTCTTCATTCACAGACCTTTTCTCTTTGCATATGGAGAATCTCATGAGCGGCCTGACTTTTGCTTTCCTTCCCCGATCAACCATGATGTCGTCCATCAACAAATCAAAGGAGAAGTCGCATGGCTACTCGCACCTTGATCATGAAGTCGATGAGAGCGTGGAGAACTCGCCGCTTCAAACGACCATGCCACGTGAGGCGGCTTCACCCCGAAAATTCTACCTCACCCTCGCTGGCCTCGTCCTTGTGACTATTCCTGCCATGGTTCTGCTCTACTTCGTTTCCCGGAGCACACCTGCACCGAATCCCGGTTACCAACAAGTCTTGTTCGAGCCTCGTATCTTCCTTCGCACCTCTTTCGAAGAAAGCAACAAAGCCTGGAAATGCCTGCCCAACGGCAATGGCCTCGTGCATCTTGACTCCGCCGCAGGCCACAGCCTGCCTCCCGGTTTACCGAGCGACGATGGTCGGCAAGATCTTTACGGCATCAGCTGGACCCACCAGCTGTACTGTCTGGGTATCATTCGCGACGAGTTTTACTCGCTCGTCGAGAACAGAAGTGAGCGTATCCTGGACAGAGATGCGCTTGGCAAGGATTCGCACTATCGCTTGCATGTGGTGGAGGAGTGCTACGATTATCTAAGGCAAAAGATATTTTGTACGGCAGACATGACGATCGAAGGCGCGGCTGATGCACCAGATGAATTTGGGAATGAATACCACATCGATGGCTTTGGTATTGAGCATCAGTGTCGAGTCAAGGTATGTGTCATTGGAATATATGTATGCTTTACTAATTTAAACGAATACAGACTCCAATGGATGCTTGGTTTGAAAGCCACCCTCCACCCACAAGACGTAGTTTTAGTGGATATGGATTGTATCTAAAAGATGAGGAGTGATTTTCGAGCAGCGTGAACTGCACGCAATCTGGTCTTATGAGTTGGCTATAGGATGCCGCAGATTGATACGAAACTAGCTTTTAGTGAAGTGCCGCTGTTTTTCTTAGGTACCTTGACACAGAGAATGCCCAAAGACCTGCTACCTGCACACATGTGGATGGGAGATCTTAGAAACTAGAAACTGCGCTGGTCTATAAAATCTGCGTAGTACAAGAGAGTCTGTCGCAATATCGCGGGTTTTAATAGTCATTATATTGATAAGTCTATAGTCTACGAAATATCTAAGACGAGCCGCGAGGACCGGATATCTCGTATTTATTTCTAAATACTATATTCTTAAGGTGAGAAAAAGAGCTTCCTTAAACGATGCTGATTCGTTGAATACGCGAGGTCTACTTACGTACAGAACCTTTTTTTCTTCTGTCTCCTTCTCTGTATAGTATATAAGTAAATAAGCCGTAGTTGAATATCTTGAATTTCAATATCTCGGTTAAATATTAAGAGGAAATACGTCAAGATTCAACGATTCTGTAATTGATTACTAGCTACTCCGAGGTTCACAGAAGTAACTACAGAATATCATACCCCCGTCTGCGCCTCCCCTCAGTACCTCACTCCAACCCACTCAGTTGGACCCTCAGAGTCGACCATTTTCCAACAGCCCCAGGATCAAGCCCTGAAGTATCAAGTCAGCTCTTGCAGCCATCCCAACAGGTGGCTAGCAAATATTCCATACTTGATGTAAACGTATCCGCAAGACGGGTCCCGCTTGATGCAACCGGGGTCCCTCACTAGATCAACGTCAGCACGAGCCAGCCAGGCACGATGTCAACCACACGAACCTTTGAGGAAATTCTCCTCAACGTCATTTGTGTCTCGGGAGATGAGCTCGGGCACCTCGGATTTCTTGATGTAAGTGTATCCGCAGGAGGACGGGTCCCGTTTGATGCAGCCTGGGTCCCTCACTTTGAGGTAGGGACCTTCGGCCGTATCGGCGTCTGGGGCTGGTGCTGCGTTGATGGCCATGGCCATCGCTAGGACGGAGAGGATGTTGTTGAGCTGCATAGCTGCGGTTGTTTGATTGAGGCTGCTTTGAAGTTGTTGTTGTTGTTGTTGTCAATTGTTGGGCTGTCGAGCTGGGCCAGTGGAGAGGATATTGTTTCAAGTTGAGGTTGCGGGGGCTCGTCTTTATACACCGTGCTGGGAAGCAGACTGTGAGAACTTGCTTTTTGAGGTGTTGCGCTTTCACCGCTGTTGACTTCGGAGCACAGCGTGAATTGAGTATGTGGAAAGGCGAGACGAGGGAGATAGGTATTGCAGAGTGGTGAGAGTGAGATGTGAAGACCTAGATGTCGGCATTGGCTTACTTGACTATGGAAACATTAGAGTTAGCAATTCGCTGAAACTTGGTTCTATACGAGGATCCAGGTGCATGGTAGATCAAGAAGATCTGCTTTGACCGCAATTTCTAACTCAAATACTTTAAGTATCTCGGCTTTTCTACTCTGCTGATTCTCGGTCAATCCGTCTGTCAGCGCTTGCCCGTAAAGTAAAGATACTGGACTCTGCTGACGAAGAGAACCCCACCAGAGGTCATAGCCACCGAATTGGTACGGCGAGACGAGTATATAGCAAGTCCGAGACCAAGAGGCTGACTTGGCGTCTGCCATACACATCTATCGGGGGCGCTCGAGTCGAATACGCCTCTTGCAAAGTCCCAGATGCAGAAATCGAACAAAAAACTTAAGTGAGCAAGCATCTTTTACTTCTCCATGAGCACGAAATTCTCACCAACGGCCCCTCGAAGCCTCAGCGGCTGCTGGACCTGTCGACTCCGGCGGAAAAAATGCGACGAAGCGCACCCATCCTGCCAAACGTGCAGCAATCTCGGTCTTGGCTGCTCAGGCTATGGCACCAAGCCCGAATGGATGGATGGAGGTTCAGGCCAAGCACTGCTGCAGCGTGACATCAAGATGCAGGTGAAGAAGACGGGGAGCCTCAGGCGGCATGATGCGCGCTTACGGAAGCTGACTCACGCTGATAACAAGAGGCAAGGAAGTGTGCCGTCTACCGAGGACGTGGAGCTCGCTACAGATGAGGATCCCGTCAGCACCCCGCATGAATCTACGTTATGGAAAGTGTCTTCAGGGGAGAAGGAGGAGGGTTGGCGTGGCACACCGCCTTCGTCGGCATCCAGCGACTGGTCTCGAGCCTCAAGCAGAGCTGATCATGTGCTTAGTGTACCGATCTTCGGCAACGCGCACATTGAGCGGGATCTGTTGGGCTACTTCTGGGCTCACGTTTTCAAGTTGAACCTCAGCTACCTCCCTTTCTCTGTCGCCCATGCGGGACGTAAGTGGCTTGTCTCCACCATGACAGATGTGGAACCGTTGTTAGATCTCACCCTAGCCCTGTCGGCCTGCCATTGCCGCATGTGGGCGCCCTTCTCCTCCACCTTGGTAAAGGATGATTTCGCTTGGCGATACTATTACGATCGTGGTCTCCGGGGGCTGCGAGTCCAGCTTCGGTCGTTCAGAAAGAGCCGCTTGCTCCAAGGCATTCGTGTTGCGCTTCAGCTTCTGGCTTGCAATTTGCAGCTCATCTTACTTGATCTCCTGAGGGGTTTGGGGACCTGGCCACTTCATCTAAGAGGCATGTCCGGGTTGTTGGATCTGATCGTTGAGTTCCATTCAGGCGGCGGGTCCACTGAGCTGGGATTTTTCGATCAAAGTGGGCTGGAGTTTATTGTTCAAGTATTTGCACCCTTTGAACGCGCTGGTGCCTTGTTAGACGCGGGCATGTCATCGCATGATCAATCATGATGGCGATTGAAGTAATTTCATTTAATCGGTAATCTCGGGCATTGAGAGCTCCTTGTTCTCATGTTTACCATCTATGGTCATGCCAGCCGTATTTCGTTCGCTTGCCCACTCAAAGATTGCTTCAAAACTTCTACATGTGTGCAGAGTACTATGGTGCGCGATATAGCTATCTACTTCTGAACTCCACTCGAAAGAGATGGGCGTCAAATCGCCATGGCACATGATGGCCTGGCGAAGATAGTCGATGCAGTGATCTGGTCGTCAGGGTCAGCTTCCTATTGCCTTGATGCAGAGAAAAAGGGAAAACAAAGCATACCAAAATGCTGTTGTCTTCGGCTCGCATCTTCCTCTTCGTGGTTGCCGTCTTCGAATTCCCACAGCTGCTTCCTCAACGATTTCTTCCAAGGTTCGTGAGTTATGCGGATATCTGGCTGGTGGGCCTAGGTACTCACCAAACAGTGAAGTTGGTGGAATACCTCCAACTCTACGATATGCTCTTGTGGGTTCCGCCGACTTTTCGCGCTACCATTCACGAGCTTGCTGTCCTCCTTTTCTGAAATGCTGGCAATGCCCACTACAAGGATCTAATTAGGTCGCAGAAGGGATTGAGGTCCGGGTTGTAGTTTACCACTCATTAAACTCTCCCAAGCCCTGTTGTTCTCAATATTCGGCCGGCCTTCATACACCGTCCGATGATCGTGAGCCCGGTCATGGAATCCCGCTCTCTGGAAAATCACGGTCTCGTACTTCAAGGGAGGGTTGTCGTAAATTGCTTCTTGGCCGAGTAAACATCCCTTATGGCTTCTTCCGTTGAGGTAAAGGAATAAAAAACTTGCATAGGAGATAACAAAGGAAGAATATACGACAACGTTCACCCAGTATCTGAACCTGTATCTGAGGCCTGTATGACTCTTTCCGCTCAGACTGTCGTTGGATAGCAGGTCGTCTCCCTCGTCGTCTTCAATGCCATTTTTCTCGTAAGAGTACTTTGGTGTAGACATCGACATGATTGAGCACCGCGAGTCGTGGACTCTGTGGAGTGTGTAAACGTCAGTTCTGGTGAGTTTCGAGGCTGCGAAAAAGCTGCATATGAATAAGCACCAATCTCTAGGCCCACGAAGATACGATCTGACTATAAGCAGGCTAGAAGTTGTAAGCGTGCCGGAGAGTTAGGACTATAATATTAGTAATACTTATGGCAAGAAAGCTGGAGCGGCCTTCGGCCGTCGAGAAGGAGACAGAAAAGACAGGTCCCTTACGTAAAGTAAGCAGACCTCGCGTACTTAACGAATCAGCATCGTTCCAGGAAGCTTTTTTTCTCCCTTTAAGATAAGTAAGTAAGAATATAGTATTTAGATTAGATTTACTTTAGATTTAGATGGACCGATGGCAGCCGAGCCTGATCATTACAGCACAAGTCGAGTTTTTTAAAAGATGCGGGTGAGAGTTTGGAATTTGCAATAATACGAGGGATGGCTTTGATGCATGTAAGATATAAGGCGCTTACAGAGCAGGAAACGCGAGACGGACTCAGTCATGGCAGACCACTACTTTATACCGTAAGATGTAGATTGTAACATGTAAGGTATAGTGCTGGCGATCAATCTGTCCAGTGAGCCTCACTTGGGAACCAAGACTTTCCCCTAAACATAGCAGTTGCAAACACAGTCTTCGACTTTATACCTTGCAACTCAACGACACCAGAATTATCATAGGTCAACACCCATAATGTCTTTCACCTGGCCCTGGCCGAAGCCTCGGCAGCAAACCTACTCGACATTGCAACAAGTCGAGGTTGACGACGCCGCCCAGGAGATAGAAAAAACTCCCGAGAAAACATCTGGCCGGCGGCCTCAAATTGTCCTCGCCTTGTTCCTTTTAATTAACACTGCCCTTCTGTGTGTCGCCGTCCAGGTATACCTCCAAGGGTCATTGAAAGCCGGCACCCACCATCATGAAAGACTCATCAGGAGTCCAATCCCCGAGTGTCAGTCAAGTATCAACAACGCTGTATCTTCGATTCAAGGCTGACTTCGATTCCGTTCCAGTCCCACGCGAAGTCAAGAGCTTTGACACCCATCCTCTTTTCATGGATCGGCCCTCGGACGAAAGCGATGCTGCGTGGGAGCTTCTCGGAGGGCGTAAGAAACCCTCTTTCCCAAGAGGCAAAGGATGGCTGGCTGACTGGTTCAAAATCCGACAGCTCCCCGAGACCACAGAGGGTTTATCTTTGTAGAGGACCCAGAGACCTACGGTTTGGGATCGGAGAACTCAGATCGTGGAGCGAATACCTTATACGGAGTGAGCATGTTGCACCAGCTTCACTGTCTCGTATGTTCTCCCCATCTCCATCCCGTCCCGTCCCAAAAATAAATTCCGAGCCTTCCTTACTTCCTTTCTTTCTTTTTTTTAATAAGAAGAAACTAATTCTGGAACCATCCGCCCACTGCAGGGCAACATTCGCAAAATGCTCTGGGGCGTGCTACAAGGCTCGCTGGACCCGCAGCAGCTGCTCGACGGCTACCCGGCAAACACGACGGATCCCACCTTCGAAGCCACGACGCATGGGCTGTGGCATATTTCGCATTGCTTCGATTACATCCGACAGGGCGTGCAGTGCGCGGGGGACATGTCGCTTGAGTGGCCGATCCAGGTTAATGGGGAGAGTTTGGTTGTTGGGTGGAACAATCCGCATGAGTGTCGGAGTTGGGATGCGGCATGGAGGTATATGGAGGCGCATTCGTGATTGAAGACTGTTTTTTGTAGGTGCGGTCAGGTGAGGATGTGGATGTCGGTATCATGTCTATTGAGAGACAGTTCTGGGTTTGCTGAATGACCATGCTACATACAAATTTCTTTTTTGGATGACTTCAATTCAAGGCTTGAATATAAGCGTAATCGCGCACAAGGTTCCACAGCGTAACGGACTGTGATATGCGCTTAAAATCGCAAATTCATACGCAGACTGCCAAAATCCTTTTCCTCAACTCGCAGCCTCTCAAGCAATACCGCAAGCCGGGTACTTGACCAGAATAATCGTATTGATCGTCTCCAACGCCACGTCCCGATCCTTGAGCAGCATTTCCCCACAATGCTCCGTATGCTCCATCGTCCCAATATAACCATCGATAGCCTTCTTCCCCCCGCCCAGCACCGCCCGGTGTAGCTTCTCCCACATGGCCGTGCAGTGCCGGAGGTGGTATTCCCAGTTGACGTAAAGGCCCGTGAACTCGCCGGTCATAGCCTGCTGGTGCGACACGGGCTGCGTCTTGTTCGGGTCGAGAAACCACTCCCATGTGGTCTCGTTGTCGAAGGCTGCGGAGAGCTCGGCATCGTAGCAGGCGGTCGGGAGCCAGCAGAATGATATCACGTCAAAGTGGCAGCCGCGCGCTCGTGCTTCCTGTGGGGTTTGCCCGCAGGGGAGGGCGACGATGGGGGTGCTCGGAGCGGATTCGGCGGGAGATGTGGCGTTGAAGAGGTTGGTGATGAGGATCGTGAGGAGGGATGAGCCGGTGATTACGAGGAGGAATGCTATGGTCATGCTCCTGCGGCCTCTTGCGCGGTGGGGATTTGGTGACTCTGAACTCGATAGTAGACTGGCTCCATCTTCATCTTCGCTTCTTACTGCGTCGTATTTCTCTCGAGAAGCGGGCCCGGGGTCACTAAAAGACGACTTGGGAAATGAAAATGTGGGCATGGTGCTCAAGGAAGACGGGACCGTCGATATGAGGATTTGGGAATGTAGCGAGAGCAGGCCCGGGAACAGAACTTAACTGACTCGACGGACAGCAACAGGTATACCGAACTATGCAGAGAATAATCAAAAGGGCGTGAAAGAGGCAACACAACTCGCGGACAGTTGGACAAGATTGAGGAGAACAAAGATGCAGTCTCACTTAGCGTACGTTTCCTTAGGTACATGCCCAATGCGCAAGGTAAATAAGGCAAAGCATGCAATGGCGGTCATGATTGTATGCTGTACCCTATGCAGCTGCACAATGAAGCTAGTATGGCAAAAGGAGCGGTCAAGCCATCGTCAGTGGCCGGTGTTGCCGAGATGCTGTGTCAGCGTAAGCACAACTCTGATTTAATTGATACCTTAGTCTCTCGGATATTTTACCGATGCATCTTAAGTTGCTTAGATGCAACTTACTAAAGTCATAGATTAACTTTCGGCTCATTCCTTATTGTGTTGTTGTATGTTGTTGTACTGCAGTGTATTTATTGTCTTATCGGGGGTCCACAGTACACTTCGTCTCGCCTTGCCTTGTCTGATCTACCAACAGAAAGCACTATGCGTACCGGTACCACGAGAATAAGCCTGGGCATGTCTACTGAATGTGCATCCGCTGACGAATTATGAGATGAGATCACTCTTGTCGAAATGGTTGTTTCGTTGGGGATATCGCGTCATATCCGATTGATCCTATGTTCAGAGAGAATGCGTGTTTCACAAACCATGAAAGAATAGTCCTTTGTCTCAAAGAGCATTGCAGTCTCTTCTCAACTTCTATGCCCTCTAGCGATGAGTGATGACTCGAAAAGGCTTTTGCAGACGGACGATGTAGATGTTGAGGGCCCAGCAATCGGAAGGCGGAAAATTGTGACCTCGTGGCCCGCCTATACTTTCTTCAATGTCTTACTCCTGTGCATGTCTGCTGCTTTCTTACTCAAAGCCATTTCTGTCCGCCCTGACGACGCCACCTGCACCAGGCAGCTGTCTACATATTGTGAGTCGACACCATGAACCCTCTCCGCTCAAGTGGAACTTGTCGTCTGAAACACGGCGCGTAGCTCCTGCGTTACCGATAGTGGAATACTACCACCACGAGTTCGCCAACGGCTTTTATGAACAAGACGAGTATCGAGGGGCTCCAACTCCAAAAAAGGACGCAGCGTGGCTTGCACTATGGTCAAGTACTGGCAACCATTGTGAGAGCAAAGACCAAAGAAGCTGACTGCCGTCGTTAGTGGGAGACATCGTCGTACCAGACTCGAAGCTCGTGCGACTGAACAAGACGGACGATGCGACGAGGAACATTTCGAGGCCGGAGCTGGGCGGCGTAGCCGCGAATCTCGAAGTGTTCCACCAGCTCCATTGTCTGGTCTGATTTGACTGATTTCTTCTGTACATGTGCTTGCGGCTGACTTGGTTTTCTCAGGATCTCATTCGCCGCTACACCTACTTAGACACGTACTCCCCCTCCGACCTGCCGGCAGATTTCCAAGACGTAGATGCGGACTACATTCGCACGCACATTGATCATTGCATATCCACCTTGCGCCAAGCCATTATGTGCACGAGCGATGTGACGCCCGTCCTGCTTGAGCGGGATGTCGATGATTCATTGGCCGTCAAGGGTGATTTCCATACTTTGCACAAATGTAGAGATTTTGAGAAATTGCAGGCATGGTTTGTAGAGGAGTCCTATACGGATTGGGCGTGTATTCAAAAAGGCGGAGTCGGATGCGATGTTATCCCTGAAAGATACAAGCGGCCTGTGTGAGCTTCGGACAGACATTTGTTGAGTAATTTGTTGGAAATTGGCGGTTAGATCATCTGCAAGCAAATGGGCTTCCAGTCGCAGACCCAAAAAGTAATAACGAAATTTGAGTCTGCTGTATGTTGTGTTGTAGTAAGAGTATTTTGTAAGCTACTCCCCCAACAGGTTCATATTTCTTACGTGAGCACTATGCAGCCTGGCAGTAAATAAAAGACCTGATATGTCGTATGACCCCCAATCATCATCTCAACAATAGTTTTTCCACTCACAGAACAGACAAAGAAAGTTCTTTCCATGAATACTGTATAGTCTCCTGAGTTAGGGGTCCGTCAATGCTCTTCATGACTTGGAGTTGGAACCTCTGTCCTAACGATGATGCATTTGGGCCAATCGTCCACGGCTGTCGTGACAATTTCGATTTCACGCTGCTCTTCGAGCAGACTTTTCTTTCCATAGCACCCTCCTCGCTCTTCATCGTACTGGCTGTAATCAGAATAGTCTATTTACGCCGCCAACCGAGAACCATAGCGGGGACCAGGCTCCAAATTATTAAGATTGTCGGTAGTTCCTTTCAACAATCATTCATCCCAAGTTGACTTGATGCCCAGGGCACTATCGCTGTCTATTGGTCATTAGAATTCATTTACCTGATCCCCATCGCGTCCAAGACTAATCAGCGCCCAAGAACCACTATTGCCGCTGCGGTGCTTTCTCTCGTGGATGCAGTGATCATGGGCTTTCTTTCCTTCTTTGAACATTCCAGGTCGTTGAGATCTTCTGCCCTACTGAACGCATACGTTTTAACCACCCTCCTTTTCGGCGCCGTCCAATGTCGAACCCTATGGCTTGTGGCTAAAAACTCAGCGACCACTTCGCTGTTCACATCCGCACTTGGTGTGAAAGCTGCAATATTGCTGCTCGAAGCTCAAGGGAAGACCAGGTGGGTACGTTCAAGAGAGAAGGAACGAAGTCCTGAGGAGACGGCTGGAATATGGAGTTTAAGCCTTTTCTTTTGGTTAAATGGTCTGATCAGACTAGGAAACACAAAAGTGCTTACGCTGGATGACTTGTATCCGCTCCGAAAGAAGATTGCGGCTAAGAGCCTGCAGCATACGTTCTGGAAATATTGGGAGCATCGGAAACCGAAGAGCTATAATTCCCTAATTCTGGTGGTCGGCAAGGCTTTGAGATGGGACTTGCTCGCACCCATTGTGCCTCGACTCGCTTTAATCGGGTTCTCATTCAGTCAGCCTTTCCTCATCAATAGCGTTCTAAAGTGGCTGGAAACCCCCATGAGCGCCAGCTCTGCAAATTATGGGTATGGTCTGATCGGGGCCACTGCTTTCATCTACACAGGGATCGCAATCTCGACTGGCTGGTATTGGCATTGTAACCAAAGAGCTCTGACAATGGTTCGTGGCATGCTCGTTCCAGCCATTCTTAAAAGAACCACGGAATTAAGCCTCACAGCCCTCGATGATTCCGCTGCTGTCACCTTGATGAGCACGGATATTGAAGGAATCCAGAATGGTTGTCGAAGTCTCCACGAAATTTGGGCAAACACAATGGAGGCTGGGCTGGCAAGCTGGTTACTGGAAAGGGAGCTTGGTCTTGCTTTTCTGCCACCTATCGTCGTCGTGATTCTCTGTGTTGTTGCGTCCGCTCTTCTGGGTAAGGTTACCGGCAAGAGACAAGCTTGGTGGATGAAAAAGATTCAGAAAAGAGTTGGAGTTACTGCACATATTTTGTTGAATATGACGAGTCTGAAGATGTCTGGACTTACAAATCAAATGGGTAGCCTCGTGCAAGGTTTGAGGATTGAAGAATTGAGATCTGCAAGTCGATTTCGACTGCTTGTGGTTTTCTCGACTGTAATTGCATTCACGCCTTTGCTGTTATCACCGGCCATCACATTTGCCGTCACGAGTCGCCATCTAGACACCACCCGACTCTTCACATCCCTTTCATACCTGCTCTTGTTGTCAAATCCGTTAACGCAATTGTTCCAATCAGTTCCTCAGATCATAGCTGCTGCTACCTGCTTTGGGCGAGTAGAAAAATTTCTGGAAGCAACAACTCGGATTGATATTCGGAAGGTGAGAGCCGCGAGAGACCTTTCTCCCAAGGATACAACCATCTATAGCGACGTAGCCGTTGTCATTCGGAATGGTCAATTTGGCTGGGAAGAGGGCAAAATCGCCTTGAACAACGTCAATTTGAACATCCCAAGAGCGAAGATGACCATGATAGTGGGTTCAGTCGCCTCGGGAAAATCGACTTTATGCAAAGTGCTCCTTGGAGAAACGCCTGTGGCCGAAGGGGACGTCACCTTCATTAGCAGCTTCTCCCATATCGGCTTCTGCGACCAGGCCCCATATTTAGCCAACGGGACCATCAAAGAAAACATCATCGGCTTTTCCAACTTTGATCAATTTTGGTACGATGAAATCATCGAAGCCACTGCACTAAGGCAAGACCTCGACACCTTCTCGCACGGCGACCAGTCAGTAATCGGCACAAACGGCAAGACCTTGAGCGGTGGGCAGCGACAGCGCGTGGCCGTGGCACGCGCTCTCTACGCAAGACCCGATATATACGTCTTTGACGATACCTTGAGTGGGCTTGATGCCAATACCGAGGATCATGTTTTTCGTAGGGTTTTCGGACCAGAGGGTCTGCTTCGGCGGTGTAAAGCCACTGTTGTAATGTGTTCTAGCTCAGTCAAGCATCTTCCGTCTGCCGACCATATCATTGTTTTAAAGACCGAAGGGAAACCTTTGGAGGAAGGAAGCTTCCAGTCGCTCTTCGTGAACCAAGAGCAAGTCAATCGTCTTGAAATGAAGCCTGCAGGCGCGCGAGAACTACAGAAGGAGACCAAAAGTAATCGAAAACAACAAGTGGCTGGTAACCTTCTAGATGTCTCAAAGCCTAATCCGGAGCTCGACGACCGCGCAAGACGAATCGGAGACATTACTGTATACCGATACTACTTCACAGTCCTGGGAGTACCTTTGCTCATACCATTCCTAGCTTTCGGCATAACATTCGGCTTCCTTTACAACTTCTCCTCTGTCTGGCTCAAATTCTGGTCGGACTTTAACACGAAACATCCCCACGGCAACAAAAACCCCTATTTTGTCGGCATGTATGCCTTGTTTCAGGTCCTCTGCCTCCTAGCCCTCGCGCTTTTTATCATGCACAACCTCACTACCATGGTCTTGAAGTCAGGGACACGGATCCACCAGCGGGCACTTAGCACCGTGATGAACGCCCCACTGGCCTTCTTCAATAAAACAGATATCGGGAGCACGACCAATCGATTCTCCCAGGATATGTCTCTTATTGATGCCGACCTAGCTTTTGCGTTCTCGAACACGACGTTGACGGGTTTCTCGGTTCTTGGGCAGGCAACAGTCATTGGCATAGCTTCGCCATACGTTAGTATAGGGTATCCGATTCTGATCGGTGTGCTGTATGTTATACAGAAGTATTACCTCAGAACGTCAAGGCAGTTGAGATTCTTAGACCTCGAGGCCAAGAGCCCATTGTAGTATGTCAACCGTCATTTTGGAGCCCTATGAACGCCGGATATGCTGACACAACCCCAGCACACACTTCCTTTCAGCCCTCACCGGCCTCGCCACTCTCCGCGCCTTCGCCTGGCTTCCCCAAAACCTCAACCTAAATCACCATCTTCTCGACACCTCCCAGCGCCCCGCATACCTCCTATCTCTAATACAGCAGTGGCTGACCCTAGTCTTGAACCTTGTGGTGGCAATCGTTGCCATCATGCTTGTCACTCTGGCGACCCAATTACGCGCCGAATCCGGCTTCACGGGCGTAGGTTTGGTCTCGTTGATGTCATTTGGAGATATGCTTTCGAGTATTATCAGGAGCTGGACGCAGCTTGAGACGTCAATTGGGGCGGTCAGCAGGCTCAAAAGCTTCAGCGACACTGTCGAAAGCGAGAATCTACCCTGCCATGTCGAGATGCCACCGGAGGAGTGGCCGCGGTATGGGAATATTGAGATTGATGGCGTGTTTGCTCGATATGGCGACAAGACTGAGGCTAATAGCGGCGCTGATGATGAAAAATACGACCAATCACTGGCTCTGAATAATATCAAGGTCTCTATTGCATCTGGCGAGAAGATAGCAGTCTGCGGACGAACCGGAAGCGGCAAGTCATCTCTCCTGCTCCTCCTCTTGGGCCTCCTCGAACCCTCAACGTCGACGAACCGTTCCATCTCCATCGACAGTCTCCCACTACATCTGATCCATCGTCCCACGCTCCGATCTCGTCTCATCGCAATCCCTCAGACGCCCTTTTTCCTACCGGACGGCAGCACCTTTCGGAACAATCTCGACCCCTACGATGGCGCCGACGAGGCCGAATGCGCGGATGTGCTCAAGGTGGTAGGATTGTGGAATGCGGTTTCAAGCCGAGGCGGTCTGGCATCGCCAATGAGTGCGGACGTCTTGAGCCAGGGACAGAAGCAACTGTTCAGTCTCGCGAGAGCCGTACTAAGGGCGCGGGTAAAGTCCAGAGGAAGCCATCGTGCGGGAGGGAGTGATTTGAGTCAGAAAAGAGGAAGGGAGCGTCCGGGCGGTATCTTGCTGCTCGACGAGGTGAGCTCGAGTGTCGATGCCGACACGGACGAAGCGATGCAGAGGGTTATACGGTCTGAGTTCCGGGCTTATACCGTTGTCGCGGTGGCGCATCGGTTGGATACCGTGCTGGATTTCGACCGCGTGCTCATTATGGATGGGGGAAGCGTGGTTGAGGAAGGGAATCCGAGGGTGCTGTTGGAGCGGGAGGGGAGTCGATTCGGAGAGCTGTGGAAGATTGGTAGAGTAGTTTATGAGCGTCCGGCGCTTTGATGACGCAATGATGCGCAGACAGTAAATGGAGCTCAAGGTGATTCTTGGTCAACTACCTTATGTATGCTTGTACAAAAGTCGTCCAGGATTTCCAGGTCACTGGCAAAGATAAGTTCATTATGGGTCTCTGTTGCTTGTCCTTATGTTCAATTGCGGCATCATGGCATTTCGGCAGTGCTCGTCTTTTCAGTAAGAAACTGCGATATGCTTTGCTTCAGAAGTTATGAGCTTTCGGCATAAGTCAGACTCGACAAGAGTCATGTAATAAAAGAGGTCTTGGCACTCTAGCCCGTAGAGTACCTTAGGGCTGGGGCTGGCCCACAGGGCTGATTGCATGCATGCCCAAACGTCCAACAGGCACGTCCCGCGTGTTCTGAGATGCCGGGAAGTTTCAGAACTATCGGATCCCACACAAGGAGCAGGAGAAGAACGCTATTTCGACAGGTCGAAAGGGATTTTCTGGTCTTTGGGAGGCAACACGTGATCTCACTACTGTATCTTAGCAACCTGGTCACGGTCCCGTGTTGATTTGAGCTTCCATTATAGCTGGAGCTGAAGTTAGATGGTATCGAGACGGAACGCGGGACTGACGGACGGACTATGAGAGCATCTGCAGGTAGCATACGATCGTTTGTGGGTCAAGGAATAGTAAACTCTCGGTGCAATCGCATCGGATCCGTGTCCCCTTTTTTCTGCAGCCAGACATCATACGTCTGTCATCTGCGCAGAGCAATAAAGGTCATGAATATAAAGTAGTTGAACGCAGACTAAGCGGAGTTGCTGAACAGTCAAGACTGATACACTTTTTCAAGGCAAAAATCCAGGCGAGAGATGGAACAGCAGATTAATCAGTCAAACAGGTTTCTTTGGCGTCTCTCCTTGGCATTTCAACATCTAGATTGTACCCTGCGCTTTGTTCTGTGATGACCTAGATTCAATACCCATAAGGACCGCGTTCTCACGTTCCTACGAAATGATGATCATCCAGAGCCCAAGTCACTTGGCAAGGGGATCAGTTCATCTGTTTTGAGGCCGCCAGGTGGGTAGCGCAAAATCCTTCTATCATTAGACAGGTATTAGTTGTTTTCAACAAGGTTTTAAAGAATTATGTCAAGAGTACGGATGTACCTACCTCAGAGGGATGCCAAGTGGGGAGGTAGTTGTGATGGTGATTGATGATCGTGATCGGGCATATACGTCTGTGCTGTGCGGTGCGCTCTGTTGATGGATTTGCTGTTAGTGGGGAGAGAAGGGTCGATATTGTTAAGGTAAGCTACATCAAGCAGACGTCTGTTGAATTATTTGAAAGGGCGACTCAGCAACGCCAATGTGAACGCATCAAACGATCCCTTCCTCGTGGCTGAGTGCAAGTTCATACGATTTCGCATACAGACTCCCAAATCAACGCCGCGCGAATACCGAGCACCTCTTCCTTCTCGGGCAGACTACACTTAGATCTTATAAACAATGCCATCGCTCTCGGAATACCTATGTCACCATCTGTCAGCAGCCATTCTTCCCTCGGCGCCAGCAATAATGAAACGGAAAAGGACCAAGACTTACATAATTTCATTCCTGTCCTGCATCCCCTCCAGCGCCTTCCCAGCTTCTGCCAATCCAAACTCCGCGTCCCCTGTCCTCCCCAATCTCTCATTGACTGCTCTGACAAGCGGCTCCACGTCCGCGCTCTCGTTCTGGAATACGCTAGTGTTCACCAATTGCCCTAATGCGGTCCGGAAGACACGGAGACGATTTGCGCTGATGGGTTGTTGTGAGTCGCCATTAGTGGTGGCTTGGCTATCGTCCCCTTGTGAGGTGAGGAGCTGTGACGCTGGCGCTGAGGACGCAACGGACATCTGCGATTGCGTTGCGCGGCCATTGGTTCGGGGGCTGGCGGTGTACATGTCGTCATTGTCCGAGTCGCCATCGCCATCAACATCGTCGCCGTTGTCGCCGTTAGTAGCAGAAGCTCTCGTTCTAGCAGTACCATTGGTACGCGTGGTGCGACGAGGAGTTGTCCCATTCCTTCGAGGTGCTTCTTCTCGATCTCCATCGTCATCGTCGTCGTCGTCGTTACTGTCAGAGGAGGAATCGGAAGACATTGCATCTGTATGACTGACTTTCCTCCGCTTCTTGCGCTCGTCCTCGACAACTTCTTTGAAAAGAGCAAAGCGAAGAATTGCTTCTGCGGCTTCGGCATCCTTCTCTTCTACTTTATGCGAGAGGCGAGCCTTGGCGTGAGCAGTGGCGAGACGGATCAGTGTTTCGAGGGTACGTGCTGTCATGGGTGAAGTCTTGCGCTGGTTGCCTTCAAGTTCGTCGTTTCGGAGGGCAGAATATGTCGCTACGATGTGATCTGCGGCCCCTTTTGTGAGTATAGGTTTACGCTGCAGTTTCGCGTATTGGATGTATTTCTTGATGAAAGGGATACTAAGAACATCAACTCTTCGAGCGGCGCCACGGCCTGAGGTTACGGTCACGCCGGCGTGGAGCATGATGTTGAACTTTTCGTAGACCGTTGTGGGTTGGTTGGCATCTTGTTCTTCGTCAAGGCCTACGCCTAGGGTCTGATATTGCTGTTCGCGGACAGGCGCGCCTTCTTCGGTGCCTGGTTGGCGATATCGATGCATACGGAGGACATGTTCAGAGATTTGGCGGTCGCGGAAGTCATCAATGTCGTCTGTAACTACAAAGAGAAGATCGAAACGGGAGAGAAGGGAGTCGGGAAGGGCGATGTTGCGGTGCGGATCTTTATGCGGGTCATATTGGCCATAAATTGGATTCGCGGCCGCGATGACACTGCAGCGGGCGTTGAGAGACGTATGTATGCCGGCTTTGGCAATGGTAACGGTTTGTTGTTCCATGACTTCATGGATGGCCACTCTGTCAATGTCGCTCATCTTGTCGAACTCGTCAATACAGACAACGCCTCGGTCGCCGAGAACCATGGCACCGGCTTCGAGACGTCGCTCTCCTGTCTCTTTGTCCGAGGTCACTGCTGCTGTAAGACCGACTCCTGAAGAGCCTCGGCCAGTAGTCGCAATTGCCAACGGTGCTGTATTCAGAACGAACCGGAGCAGCTGAGATTTGGCAGTTGATGGGTCTCCAACCATCAAGATATTGATGTCTCCTCTTAGATGGGTACCATTCTCCAAATTTTTCTCCATACCGCCCAATAGCATGAGCAGTATTGCTTTCTTAATATGATCGTGGCCATATATGCTCGGTGCCAGCGACTGTGATAAAAGCTCAAAGACATTTTTTTTCTTTGACACTTTGTTGATATTTCGGATATCCGTATCTGTAATTGTCGAGTGAGCGATCCCCCCACCCGACTTCGAAGAGAGCATGATGACATTGTTGGCCAATATCAGAGTCCTAAAAGTTGCACTACCTTGACCGGCATTGCGATTTCCCAAGGATCGGTAAATACCAACGAGTTGTATACGGTCACCCGGCTTGACCCGATCTACTAAATCATCATCCATGATCACGTCCACACCTCGAGGAAGCTGTCCCGCTGGTGCCCGCTCTGGCATCTCCTGTATCGAGATGGTTTGATGATCTCTGTAAGTGCAGTACCCGTATTCTGTAATGAGCTATTTGCCGTCAGCTCCCATCGTCAAGTCAGCCCAAGTCTTCCAGAAGTCTCACCGGTTCTCCATCCTCATCCTCTTGAGGATATACACTCGTACTGGCGGCTCCGTTCATCGTCATGGTCTGATCTCGGTATTCCCTGAATCGAAATATATTCTTCTTTTCATTGTAATGCACGCTTTTCACCACCTTTGGGCGGACCAAGGAGCACTTCGTCACGATCCCTTCCAGCGAGACCATGTGGTTAAGGTGATTGGAGCTGAGCGTTCGAGGGTTGCAAGAGAATTCGCCAAACGAGCCAATATAGGCGCAGTAGTACATCTTTAAATCCTGCCATCAGCACTGTTCAATACAAAGTAAATGCAGCCAACGCACAACATCATCACCAGCTTCCCTCGCAGGTCTATTCGGCAAAGCGACAATCGTGTTCTTGAGTGCTTGATCAAAGGCTTGCGAGAAGTCAAACGGCGCTTGTAGTAATCCGTCTGCCAATTGTCTGTTGTGTGTCCTGATTTCATCTAAACTGACGGTCAATCGTCGGAAACCTCGGTTGAGCATGAGGATTATATCGGCGCGGTAGCTGCGGGCACTCTGATCGCTGGGATCCAGGAATTCTTCGGCCAGGCGAATTCGGTCTCGTACTGCTTCATCGCGAAGTTGTAAGCCATCCATCTTGAAAACGATAAGGTGATGTCGGATGATATTTTTGGAGGGATACTGAGAAGATGCTGGAGGTTGAGGTTCGGATTCTGGGGAACGCGTCTAAGTCGCGTTCTTTCACGTCAAAGTGGCGGTTTTGTGCGTGTGAATCGCCGTAATAGATAGACTGAGCTTGTACTATTCGAGATCGATCTTTTTTTGCACCTTCGATGTGAGCATTATTGCTATTTACACACTGAGGGTATTGACCACAAGAAGGACTGGTAATGGACTCGCATTTTTTCACAATTCACAAACAGCTCGGCTGCGTCTCAGGCCAAGGATCCAATCATACTACGTCCGCGAAAGCACAAATAGTTACACAAGAGTCTGACAGCGTCTTCCATATATCGTAACATCGTCCTGCTTCATCATTGCTGTCAAAGATCATGGCACAGCTCCATTAAAGTTATCTCTCTCCTCTATCTCCGCCCCGTTCCTTTCCTTGACGGCTTTCGGGACATCTGCCCAACTAGTCATTTTCAATATCTCCTTGTTGGTGTTCCCAATTCCACCCCTTGATCCGGAATGACGTTCATCCGGCGTCAAGACGTAGTACTGAGACGAATCGGCGCCCTTTGAGGGGGACACCCCGCTGGGCCTTTTGTCGTTGCGGATAGTCTTCCAGCGGACCAGCGCTGGGAACATAGGCAGGCAGGCGCCGAGAATAGCCAGGCAGACCTCAACAACAGCCCATACACATGGCTTTACGTCGGACCCTAGCAGCTTGTAAGTGCTGTCTTGTAGTATGAAACTGGGGTCAGGAGCCACAGGCCTTACATGGTGCGTCTGAAAGCGAGATATTCGCCATCTGGGGAATCCGGTAAAGACTGACGCCACAAGTCCTTTACCCCTTTGGTCAGTGTAACCCGTGTGTCAGAGTGGATCAGGTGACTTACAGGCCTCCAAGCGAGAATATGCCAATAAGCTGTAATTTTCTGGTTCTATCTGCGTGGAGACGCCACAAATATGGCATTGGAGACGCCACGGCGATGATATCTGTGAGCGCGTTCAACGAGCCAAAAATAATGAACGCAGTGTTTAGGTGAATGCACTGGCCCTGCACAGTCAGGTTCCAAGATGCATTGATCGGCGAACACTGGAAGACGACAAGAAGATTCATTGTTAGACCGCAGCAGATTACAAAACCGCCGATGGCGTAAAGAGCGATCTTGAACCGCGGGCTCGGGAAAAGTCGGCGATAAAGCAATAAGATGGACAGTTTGACTGCCGTGATAGCAGCATTATACAGCTCCTCGGTGGCGATCACCCACTGCCGTTCGGTGTCAGTACGCGGTCAG
Organism: Usnea hakonensis; assembly: GCA_013423325.1. Lineage (NCBI taxonomy): Eukaryota > Fungi > Ascomycota > Lecanoromycetes > Lecanorales > Parmeliaceae > Usnea > Usnea hakonensis. The sequence continues at coordinate 93,074 of BLJB01000060.1, forward strand.
TCACGTATGATATGCGACACTTACTTTAGCAAACGTTTCAGGGTTTTTGAGAAGGACCGCATGTCTTCCACCACCGTAATGGACACACATAAGACCACCCGTGATCTCCCCAATTGCAAGCAGCTGGCAATAGTTGCAACGGTCAGCGGTCTATGTCTACCAAGAAGAGAGCTGTGGACAGGCACATATGCCTATGCATATGTATGCCAAGAGAGTCTCACAAGTGCCACAATGATCATGTAGTCGTCTGCCAGTATTGGAGCTTTGCATAGTCGTCGAGAGGAAAATCTCAGAACCACTGCAGTAAGCGCAATAACAATGCAGATGGCATGTGAAACAACGATGTCATTTGATCGATCTTGGTGGATATGTGCGAGCTGATACTCGATCTCTTGTGCACTCGGTGGAGCCATTAGAAGACTTGTTCAATTTTCTGGCGTAGAGTACGAGGCCGAGGGTTGAAAGAACTTCTTCTTGGTTCTTGAGAATGCCTTTGTATTCAGATTTGGTGTTTGGTCATGACATGAATGAGCGTACGTATCAAGACCATTGGAGCCAATTTCTCTCGACTTGAAGTCTGAAAGGGTGGGTGCGCACCCGGCGAGTTTTCTGACAAGCACGGCGGGGCCTGCAGTAGCCTGATCCATTTTCGTCTCCTGTTTTACGTATTCAGATATTTGATCCTGCAAGAATTTTCCTGTGAGCACATCAGCACAGCACCTCATTTTGGTTCTGGTCGCATGCCTGCGCCTACGAATTGAGTGCAGGCGCGCCTAAGTCTTCTCGTATAGAGCATCATCTCGCATTAGCTTCTTAACGATCTTCATACGAGGAAGTGGGAGGACAGTCGCGCCCATAGTGCATATTGTAAGTGGCTAAGTCAGCAAGGAACAGGGTGTCAAGACCAAAGATACTGCAAGTATATGCCAGACGATTGGCTATATCAATTCTTGCAAAGACTGTAGTCTGTAGAGCACAGCGTATTCTCTCTCTCCAATAAATTGGCCGTACATACGAGTACTACTTTTGATATGGGAAGGATGATTAAGAGTACGTAGCTGCTTATCATTTTATGCATTCATTATTCATTATTGAATCTCACATTTCGCCTGCATTCAAAGTAAGTACTTAGAGTATTGTTACACTCTAAAACAATGACGACAATCGCTCATGTGTCAAAACTCAAATCTGTCAGACAGTGTCACTTTTTTTTCTTTTCCTTTTTCTTTCCACATCTGGGCATTGACACTTATGGTCTATGGATGACAGGCCCAGAACAAACAAAGAGAAAGCCACAGGCAACTACTTATGTTGTAAGTCCAATCATCCTAATCGGGACAATCAGACTACCTAGCCGATCGAATGAGCGCGCGTACTACTGACATTGTGCAATCGCACTAAGCAGCTCTGAATCAATAGTATTCGCCACAGAAGTTCTCTAACGATTTCTTATTTTATCTAGTTCATCTTTGATCGGAGACCGACAGACAAGAAAAAGCGGGTATTGTCCGCAATTCGCATGCTTCTAGACTCGCCCATCATTGCGCGATGGCGTCTCGAAATGCTGCAGGTACCCTCATGGCGTCTTCGCCAATCTGTTCTGGTCCATGGGCACTCTAGATGGCGGAGTGAATGACGACACAGTGATGACAAGCATCCAATCAGCTCTTCTCCCACAATCAGCAGCGCATTCAATGCAAGATCGACAGTGTGGGGGAGCGCTTTCGGAAGCAGGGACCTCTCCGAACGAAAAACATGTCCTTTGCGGAGCGTTCCAGAACTTCTCCATCAAAGACGAACGCACGAATCCCAATTGGATCTGCTCTTCGAAAGACGCGGCCTGATCTTCGATGGATCATCTCCGACCTGCATCATGACAAGCTACAAAGCGTCTGAAAAGTGGATACGTTGCTTTCAATCTATACTCATACCGACCTTCATGTAGAAGCAGGGCATGCCTAAAAGAACAAGTACCTGAGAGATCCCTGCAACAAAAAACATTCGAGAACGAATCATTGGCACATCTTGAGGTAGCCATTTCATTATAGCCAGCTGCCCTCATTCAGCCATGAGTGGATGTGCATATCTACATGCTGACCGTGGATGCATAATGATTGAGCATTAGCCTCGATGTCGCTGGTAGATCGGACTGTATGCAGATGGTCCCGGATTTGTCAAGGAGCTTCCGTCGAGACTGAGAGATGGATGATGCCGACTGGCAAGTCTTTGTCGCAAAACGTGCGCTACTAGAACACATCAGTGGCGATGAGTTGCTTCAAGTAACTGCCTAAGAAATAGCCGGTATTCCCTTAACCAGTCGTCAGTGAGTGGGCCATCTCTGCTCTTCTCGAACCACACATGAATGGCCTTCCGTTTCTCAATTTGGGGGGAGTCTTCCGGAAGACGAGCGTCATTCTGCTTGATGATCCCTAAGTCAAAATCTCGTCAAGGGACATCACTGAAGAGCCTGTCTTCCAGCAATAGACCATTTAATTGCATCGATGATCGCATTTGGGATACTAATTTAGGCCATACTTTTGGAGCAAGGAGTACGTGTTGTAGAGTATCAAAGGTGTACTTGCTGCAAGGGAGCTCTGTGTCTTTCCACGAAGCGCACCAGCTGCTCTTCAGTGGTTTCGATGTAGGCCAGCGTCACCTTGGCCAGTCTTTCCCGACGGCGGTCACCACCGACAATATTAGCTAGTTCGAGGTCAAACGTGGGCTCAAATCAATTGAGGTGAATATTCAAAGTTTCCAGGCTTTCATCTGATCTCAGACAGGCCCACTTCTCAGGAAGCGGCCGCACTATAATTCGTGATGAGCCGACGCCGATGATACTGCTGGAAGTGTCCATCCCTGCCGATATATGCAATATGAAGTTGCGAACTTGCAACATCGTTGCTGCGAACGCCCTCAAGTAGCTCTTGAAACACCGATGAGTTTTCCAGCTAAGACCACCACACTCTTCCTGCTATATCGTGCCGGTGTCAAGCATGCTAAGTAAGCAAGAGCGTAGTTATGGGCTTGACTTGACGGGAGATGCGTCTACATCACCCCCAATACTCAATTCACTAGCTTCAACGTCGCTGGCATAGATTGACAGGCGGCTGTGTTGGTAGTAGTCGATGACAACGTCAAGCTTATTCCCTTGGTGAGATGCTGAAACAAAATGCGTCGTTGCTTCCGGTATGGGTTTGTTTACTATACATGTCATGGTTCAACAGCAAGATATTCATGTCTTTCCTCGCCACAAACTGCAGGTAATGTTTCTAAATTTTGCAATAGCATCTGCAATTTCAATGCTTGAGTACGCGGTTTTGGGAGAAATTTCTTATCCTGCTGATGACTTGTCAGACAGCGCAGTCCTGGCGCGAGCCTACGGTAATGAATGGCTGAGCTCAACTTATTTTCTTGGCGTATTTACGATCCAAATTCTGTCGGTCGAAGATGAAAAGGCAGCGATGAAACCAGGGTATTAATTGCTCGGATGAATGATGATGTTGCCAGTCTCCCTCGCAAGACGTGCAAAGGTATAGAAGTCCTTGTGACTTCAGTTCACAGCAACTTATGATGATATCTACAGGTTTAGGATACCTGCATTCTTAGTCAAGAGCCAGGCTAGTGGGGTCTGACCTGCATGATGGCCGTGGCGGGGCACTGACGGAGATCGGACATTGCTTCGTCTTTAATTTGAGCAAGCTTTGAGCAAACTTCCAAAACAGCTCTGAAACGATATTGAGTATGTGCGTCGTTCCAGGGGTAAATAAACACATATCAAACAAGCTGTCCACTAGTCGCACACTGGAGACAATATACAGCTCGGGGCTGAAAAGGACGGCCTACAGCCATGTCATCTTACTGGAAAGAACAACGCCGTGAGGATATTTTTCAGGCTGCAAATCCGGTATTCCAGGGAGCTAGGATTCTGGGCGAAGAGAGGGATAGAATTAACACGAGGATGTCCAAGTACACAGCCCAATTTGAAAGTGTAGTGAGGACGTATGGGAGGGATATGGTCGTCCAGATAATATCCAGCTTACTTGACAATGGGAAGATCGCGGCGAGGTCAAATGTTCGGCTTGAAGTCTCCAAGGCTCATCCGCCTTCTACGATCAGGCGCAGACAACAACATGCATTGGAGGAAGCGGCAGCCCAATCGGAAGCAAAGGCTATGGATGAAGCTTCGCAATCTGATCTACATCTTTACGAGGGCGAGCAAGGTGGCGAGCAGACCGGTGTTACAGGTCATATACTCTGCCTCGTACTTTTCTTATTCCAGCTAACATGTATGCAAGAAGATGGACCGATCGAAACCCCTTCCAAGGCCATTTCCTCCAACTCACCGTCTTTGTTTCCATCATACTTGTCGTATATCTCTCAGCATAAGCTTCTAAATACAGTCCAGAGAATTTTGGAGGACTGCTGCTACGATTGGGGGTCTAAGTGGATGCCTTCCCTGTTGGCAGAGCGAAAATGGACTTGCTCGGAAGCAGTAGAGCTTAGCAGATGGAGCACAGCCATACCTTCACGATTTGACACTTTCAGCTTTGACGCAACAAGTCTGGGGTCAGGAGAGGCGTTACGTGCGGTCTTATTGGCAACGCACCCACTTCGTCATGCAGCTGTACATCGCCTTCGCACAAGTGTCAGGGGTCTTGAGAGGATGCTCGAGAATGCCTTGAAAATGGTTAGGGCTCTAAAAGACACACCCCGTGAAGGCAAGCTTCACGATATCTTAAAGAAATTCCGGTCTACAGTGCGGGCTATGGAAGTAAACAAGATTGAGCTCGAGATCTCCCTGGATAAAGAACTCGGCAGTATCCAGCAACAGAGAATAGCTTTGGATAACAAGGAGAGAGAAGCGAGGCTGGGAATGTTTCAACAGGATCGGGAGCACACAGCTCAAGTCAGCAGTTTGTTCGAAAGCTCAATCAGAAACCTGATTGAGATAGACGAATCTAGTATGACCGACATGGAACAATGCAACACGGGGAGCCCGGAGACCGAAAGTGCTTATCACGACGCATTTGCGGCCGTCAATTCAATTGAGCACAACGCGGAGGATCTCCATCAAACAGCTGGAAACGTCAATTTTGATAAAACAAATAGCAAGTCAAGCAACGATAATGACAATGAGCTCAGTACCGCAGACGGTATCTCAGAGAATAACAGCACCACCGACCATCAGACCGCAGCTGCCGACACTGGTTGCGCAACCGGGGACAATGAGCCAGGCGTTCCAGAAGATATTGCAGCCACAACTGCCGACGCTCTGGAAGTGACGGGTCACCCAATTGAAGACGAGAGCCCAACTACGGCTGCTGAGCTTGATCTTGAAGACCCAACCTTCCCGTTACAGTCCTTTGGAGGTGAAGAACCTCCAGAAAATTTCCCGGAGCTCATACTTGACTACCAAGATAGTTACTAAAGGTCATGGCATCCACAATCTTTGCCAGAACCCAAATTGGCTGATGCTTACGTGAGCGGATGAAAGCTTGATGATGGAGGATATGTGCAAGATGCGCTATGCATCTGAAGTAAGACATTCAACCTGTGAAGACGATCCTTTTTATATTGAAATTAGACACAAAGTCTCACATGGGTATTCTCGCCTTTGGAAACAACACCTCGGTATGCATCAACGTCGTGCTAATCTAAAAAACACAACCCTAACGTTTCTTCAAAATCCAAAACCATGACTTCCCAGAAACATCGCATTCATGCCTCATGAGCATTATTACCGTAAGTCGCCGCCAAATGCTCACCACTAGGCCCACCAACAACCTCAGGCTGCTCATACGAATGCCTCACATCCCTCCCCTGCTGCCCCTCCGCCCACTTATTCACCTTATCTCCCACCGTCATCCCCGTCGGCGCAGGCGGCATGCCATAATTCAACGGCGTCTGCTGCTCCACCCGCTCACCAACCGGCACGAACCCCGCGTTGGGATTCCTCTCCTGTCCCGCCCCCTCTCTGCTCCGCTTCTCATTATACATCCTCTCCGCAATGACGGTGGCTTTATCATTGAGGCGCCGCGCGCTCGTGTACCGACACGCGGATATGAAGAGCGCGAAGTGCATCAGCATGACGACGAAGCTCAGAGCGGCGCCGACGGCGATGATGATACCTTTGCGGTTGATGTCGTTGGTGTCAGTGCTGTTGACCTCATCCTGACCCAAGCCATCGAAACCGACAGGGTAATACCAGAGATACGTCTCCGCGCCCCCCGTAGCAAACGTACCCGTGACTACGAACCCAAGCCACAGCAGAAGATCGCACGCGACATTGGCGCCGGGATGGACCGGTCGTTGGCGGTACAAGAGCACGAGGATATTAGCGACGTTCCACAGTACCGAAAGCCCCAGCGTGATGAACTCCCAGGGCAGGTAATAGTCGTCCCCGTCGTAGGGCCAGGCGTAGTATATGTAGCTGTCGTCGGTGGTGGTGGTGGGAGGGAAGAGGGTCGGGTGCGCGAAGGACCACCCGATGAGGCCGGTGCTCGTGAGGGCGAGGACGATGGCCAGGGTGCGGAGGATGTATTTCCAGAGGAAGGTGGGGTCGTTGGCGTGGATTTGTTGGCGGGTGCGGAGGGTGGGGAACATGGTTGGGGAAGACTTCAGATGAGATTTGGATTTTTTGTTGGTATGAGAGGGAGAGAAGAAGAGATGTATATTTATTTATTCAACCTCTCAGTTGATCAAAAGAGGGCCTTCTGGAAAATCAAACAGAACAACATACCCTCCCTACTACCAAAATATATATATACCCATCAGGAAGAAAAACAGTTAGACGCGCCCTCCTGCAAGGAAAGCAAAAATAAGTCAGGAATGATAGAAATAGAAATAGAGAAAATCCTCGCAACCCTCTGACTCTCGCTCCGCCAGGCGCAATCGTTTCAGAAAGATTTGGTAGAACGTGGCTGGAGAGAGACACAGACACGAGGACATGAATATTTTTCTACATATCTGTCGGATAGGATAGCGTTGTGCCAGGCAGGGCAGAGCAGGGCAGGGCAGGGCGGAGGCGCGGTTTCGGGGGGTTTGTTTCGTGTGCGGCGGGTGCGGTGGTGCGGTATGTATGTAAATATTTTCATGTAAGTATGTAGGTGGAAAGGGGCTGTGTTTCTGCACTTGTTTGGTCGGTGTGGGCGTGTCTTTATTTAGGTTGGCTCGATGATAGTACTATGTATGTTTTTGAGCCGTGTCTCAGAATTCCTTCCACTAGATACATTGTCGGATGCGCGGGCATATACGCGTACGCGCAACAAGAATGATTTTTGTGAGGCTGACTGGCGGGGATTTGGCGTGATAGCGAGCTTAGAAGGGAGGCAGGAATGGAGGATGTATAGTAAGATACGATGGTATGATTGTGTGCAGGTGATGTATATACATACTCGAACCAGATGCTTGTGGGACTATCTACAGAGAGGATAAGATCAAAAAGGAGTACCGTGGAACTGAACCACTGCCAAGTCATGGGAATATCCAAACTCAAGCCTCGATGGGCGAGTTCATGTCATGCGCCGTCAAAATCGTTCATTGCTCCCCAAAGTCCAATAATGCCTTGCAATTCCTGCCCGGAACGCCATCCCATGCCTGTTCATCTATCCGTGCATGGCAAGAAGTAAGAGATCCTCATTCGCGCAAAGCACTCGTCATAAAATCCAACTGGCCCATACTCCGGGCCGCCATGTCCCGACCCACCCTGACACTACCTGGACTTTGGGGTGGGAGATAGTTCGGGTTCTCGTAGGGATCTAAACGAATCTCATCGCTGTTGGGGCTTACTTCGCTGTCCGGCCCTTTGCCCCATTCGCTAACGCTCGGTCGGGTGCTGCGTATCAGACCATTGGGCATTACCGAATTTTCAAGATCGAGGTGTGGAGGCCGAGGAGCGCGGCGACTGTGGAGGGTTGACCCATCCATATCTTGGCTCGGAGAAAGCTCGGGAGAATCGGGACAGGAGTCAGTGATGCCGCCAAGACCGTCGTGGGAAGGATAGCCATGGGGATGTTTTCGGCCAGGCTTGAAGCAGGCGGCGGGATTGGTGTACACGTTGAGCTGGCGCGGTTCGGAGGTATTTTCAATGTGTTTGGTTTCAACGATGCAGTTTCGATCCAGTGTGGGTATCCATTGAAACCGGCTCTTGTTATTCGGCCCAAATGAATTCGACCGACTGTGCTGTGGTATACGCGAAGTGGAGTAGCTGCTCTGGACAACCGCAGGAGCGGATCTCTTGGCATTGTCTTTCGACTTTTTCGGAGGCTTCTTGTACTTGTTACTGATGTATTCCGTCGATCTGGAACGACCTGGTGGCTTGGTGGGTTTCTCGTTACCGTCTTCAATATTCAGTTGCTGGTGCGAACTGACTGTCGAATTGGCGAGGGTCATGAGCTGGTTGAGCACGGCGAACTCGAGCTTCAACTTGATGCTATAGACCATCGCCTTCAATGTGGCTTCAATCTCGTAAATATTAGAATACTCCATTGCTAGCAGGCAGACATCCATGCCGATGATGATTAGATTGATCCATATGAGTTGTGTCATGACTTTTCGTGTCCGGCCATGGTAAACAGGCTTAAGAAGTCTAATGGTTGACCAGACGTAGACGCCTGAGATGATGAATTCTTGCGAGCAGAAGGCCGTCATTTGGAGTTTCTCGACAACGTTGAAGGCGGGAATGTACTGGGCCGAGTTTCGGGTATTTGATCCGTAGGTGAGTATGGTAGTGGGTATATGGAAGCAAATGGCGTCGATGATGATCATTGCAAGAATTGCACGGAGAACCTTTTGTTCCCTCACCACAAGATGGAGCCTCGAGTAAAGCACGACGGCCTGGCCAGTGACCATGCAATACCAGCCAAGGGTGATGATAGTAACTGCGACATAGTCGTTGAGAGGCTGATTGTTGCTTGAAACAAGCTGAAAGAATTTGAGGAGGAATCCGAGAGCATGAAGCACACACCCGTAACTCGATATCAGAAGTGACCAAAAGTAGAGGCCTCGGTGTCTTTTGAAGGTCAGAAAGACTTGGACGTTGAGTTCGGCGACATTGTACCAAGCGACGGCGGTGAAAGCAGCTATGGCCATGTATATGCCCTTGTTGTAGGGGATTGCTCCCCCCGATTCACCTTCAGGAGGGGCCATTGTGGAGATGCTGAGGGTCGAGTATTTCAGAGGGGATGAGTTGAAGGTCAGCCGAGAGGATTCATGGAGGTCGTTTTTGGGTGCAATGGGAGACAATGGAAGGACTTTGTCCAGAATGCCACCCAAGGCGGTGTGATAGAAGCAGGTATAGATTTATGGTCAAGTAAAGCAGAATTGGAGAATGATAAGATATAACAAAGTGGGGATGGGATGTAAGAGGGAGGATATAACGGCAGGTCAAATAAGCGGACGGGTAAATTTGTCTGCGGAGAATATGGTCCAAATTGCCATTTGGCGGCTAATGCACGTATATTCAAAAACGGCTTGCGCATGCGAGTAATTAAAGTGATATGCTGGGGACAGATGGTGAGACGAAAGAAAACGGCAACTGCGGAGGTGCGTTTGAGAGAAGGGTGAGGGTGTGAAGGGGAGAAAAGGAGAAAGGAAGAAAGAAGAGAAGAGAAGGAAAAGAGGAACGAAATGGATTGTATGAATACTCCGTAGCAGTGATCGACAATGCAAGCTTACGGCTGAATTGAATCAGAAAGAAATAAAATACAACCAAATACAACAGAATACAAACGGTCGTGGGGCCAAAGTGGCAAGGTTGAGTAAAGTCGTAAAATACTGCTGCAACCATGAGTACGAAGTACCTTTCTCTAAGTTAAAGTATACAGATTGCGGGGTAACGAGGTATTCTTTCCATCTTGACATGAAATTAATCTTCGATTCAACTTTACCAATAGACCCAGATCCTTTTCCATTCCCTGATCCCTTGATTTTCAACAGCTTTTATTAGCATGCCCGTCTAGAGCCCAGTCTAAGGCAGGAGGATGTACGTGATATTCAAGATAGAAAGAGTGCTAGAGATTAGAGTGACTTAAGAGAAGCTCACTCGCTCAGAAAAGCCTTCGAGGCTGTGACGCTAAGCTAGATTAGTCTAGTCTCGGTTAAGGTCCGAATGCACTATCACTAAAAGGATGCATAGCACCGAGAGGTTGATTATTGTGAATGCCTTTCGTTAGGCGTATCAAATTACTTGAAGTACTTTGTTCTACTCTACATGACTGAACAATAATAATAATAATCAAGTAGTAAATAATAAATAATATACCGACTTTGATTATTACTCACTACTTCATTCAGAAACACCAGACTTGATTACAATGTATCATCTTTACACGCGCTTTCCTCCGCGATTCGTAGACGCATCAATGAATCCACCTGTCAAGCCTGCAACGGCCCAGTCTCAACCCTTTGATGCAAACAAGACCAGTCGCACATTTTGTCCAGACGGATCGCATCTCAAAAACTTATTTCCATCGAGATCTCCTGTTCAGCCGCCTATTATTGGTAAACCAGTCAGTCAGTCCGCTGGGGTCCCTTAAGTACGTAGTAGGGTATGCTTGATCGTGGAATCAACATATTGTTCGTACCACGCCGCCATTTTCCTACTGAGATTCGCTTAAATTCAATTTTCACTTCGCCTGGCCCAGACCAGATGGAACCAATAGGACCAATGGGCTGGCAGACAAAATAATTACTCTGGGCTAGCTGATTTGAAAGGTTCAAGGAAGACCAGTCGTTCATCATTTTTAGAGTGGGCGCTTTGCATAAAATGCATGTGAGATGATTTTGGATTCCTTAGAAGGATCTTCTCATGTCCGTCTACTTGACTATTGGACCGCCAGATGGCCACTAAAATCGTCTTTCCCTCTAATCCCCTTTGAGTCTTAGCTTGCTTTGCGGTAAAAGCGCCTAGCTCTCATTCGTGCCATTCAACCGACACCTCGTTCCCATCGCAATTCGTTGGCTACAAGCCCATCTTCCATTTCCATCTGCATAGTCTCATGCATTAAATCTCTCCCTGTTCCTTTCGCCAGATGTTACCATCGTCATATCTGCATAATCCGGAATTGTGGTGCATACAGCGTACCGTGTCTTTCGAGCTCGGAGCTCGCCACAAACGGTACCTAGCTCAATGCCAGCATGGCAGTCTCCAAGTCTCAGAGGTTGATTGCACTGCGCTCGGCCTTCTACTTCAACCAGAATGTAGAGTGGATCAACTCTGTTCTCTGATCTACAAGACACGCACAAGATATACATGAAATAATTCCAGACTCTATGGGTTTTGTCATATTGCCGGTCCCGAGGCAACTGCATTCCTGTACCTCATTGGTTTCTCACGCCGAAAGCACTTCTTGCGCATATGTATGGCGGCATTATGGACACCGTTGTGCTTGGAGAAACTGGGACGTCTTCTCTCTTCTAGGTCTGATCTGCTATTATATTGAGCATGGTAAAGATACTGTTGTCTGAGAATAGATCCTCGGGTCCATGTCTGAGTTTGCGTATCACTATATGATCCGTACTGTAGTCTGCATGATGCAGCATTGAGTCTATCCAAGACTTATATTTGCCGACTCCCTGTCGGATTTCCCCAGATTTCGCCAGGAGAAATCTTTGAGCTCTAATATCCAGGCGCTCAAATGTGTGCTTGACATGCCAACTTTGGGTCACTCACAATTACACAGCCTCGACTTATTTGTCACCACCCGTCCCGGGCTGTTGCAGCGCAAATGAATACCGTTTCTGGTGTCTTCGACCACAGCATCACCAGATTAGTCCATGAGCATCCTTTAAGCATGGACCCACAAGATCCAGCGTCTCCTTCGCATTTGAGTTTTGACATTTGACACTCGGAAGAATTACCCGTCTACATTCTGGCGCGCTCTCCACATATCTACCTTGGGGCTTTTTACTCTCAGTAGGAAGCATTGCAGAGAATGCTCAAGCGCATCAGTCATAGGCTGAGATGAGACTCGTTGTTGCTTCGACGAAAGATGCACAAACCCACCGCGCATCGTTCTCACCTCTGTATACAATCACTTCGCATGACTAGCCCCGCTAACACGGCCTGAGCAAGAATGCAGCGTAGACAGCATCAAATTTGTCACGAAAGGCTATCGAACAATCTTCTACCGCGACTTTAGCGAGTCACAAATCTGCTGTTCTCCACCCATGGCAAGTCAGCGGGTCATAAAAACGACGCGTCCTGTCCCTTGCGTTATATGAAAGACTTGTCGCTGGCTTCGTATGACGCAAATGCAACATCTCAATTGGGGAACCCTTCAGATCAGAGGTACTCTCTCTCGATGTCCACAAACATAGAGACATATGGCTTGAGCACAAGCTTTCTCTCTATTCATTGCGCTTAGCTGGATCTGTCCTCTAAGGGAATCAATCAGAGCTCTTAGGCCAAAACCGACACACACAAGCTGCATCTCAGCATCTGCGGCTCTGATACTCCGTACCTTACACGGGACCTGCATCAAGACTTCTTCCCGGGCCCTTGGACCAGACGCACAGACTAAGATACATATGCCAAATACGTACGTATATCAAGGTCCACGAGCGCTCTTGGTGCGTATACAGCATGCACGGACACCGTGAGTATGCGTAGTACCGTCTGCCGGCGCAAGGCAGTATCTGCCCCAGAAACGACCAGACGACCTTCTCCAAAAGCAGTCCAAACCCGCCTACCGCACACTATTCCCATACTGAGCCAATTCCGTGCCAGGCCAGTAATTGCTACAAGAATTCTCAAATGCTACATACGGTACCACCCACCAGCCCTCTTTCCCAATTTATCATCCCCACCACCGCTACCTTTCTCTAACCCCCTCCCAAAGACCAAAACCAAAGGCCAAAACCAAAGGCCAAAACCGAACCAAACGAAACATGCACACCAGGCCCCTCCCCCCCTTCTCCTCCCATCTCCACCCCAATTCCATCTCCACCAGGCCCACACCGCCAACTCAGTGGCCAGGGTCCCACTTTGACCATCCCCCTTTCACCACCACGTCTCCTACGACTCTACCCATAAACCCAAGCACACATACATTTCCTACTCGCCGGGAAGATCAACCGAAAAGGGAACATGCTGGATACAATCTTATGTAGCTATTGATGACGTAGGCTTGGGACAGTGATGCTATGGATAAATGGGTAGATGTGTGTCAAAAGCCTCTGTGAGTGGGAGTCTGGTGGGAGAAGGGGGGGTATTGTATTGCTGTACGTAAGGGGTTTGTGTTGGGGTGGTGCTAAAAGTATGGGTGATGGGAGAAGGATAGAGGGTGGGGAGTGAGGAAGGAAGGAGGTGAAATGGGCACCGTGTAGGAGCGTCTGTCTCCCTTTGGAGGTCGGCGGTGTGGTCTCTATGGATATGAAGTCAGGCATTTCAGCTTGTCTATACTGCCTTCCTCTTCGTCAGAGCTGCTGTCTCAACTACGCATTTACCGAACCCATTGCCCCAGTCATCTTGCCAACGGTGCCTCAGTCCAATCACAAACCTTGCCTCCGTCATCTTGCTCCATCCGTACCGCTCCTTTGCGCTTTCGCTGGCTTACCTCCCTCTCCACTTTCGTCCCATGTTGCTCCTTTTCCTCTTTGCATCGACACCGGATCTTCCGCGCGCCATCTTTTCTTTACCCCACATACCATCCTCATAGTATTTGGTAATACTCCAATCTAAGGCTCCAGGCTCACTCGTTTCCTCAAGCGCTATACTCTGTAGAAACCAAACTTTCAAAATTCTGTGCGTCGGTCGATCACAGTGCCAAGGCGCTAGAAGAAGTTTGCGGGGACTTGGAATTTGCTTGTGCTTTTGGGAATGTACATTGTGGAACCAATCCTCAATCGCCTGTCATGGCTCCTCAAAGAAAACAAGACGAACCCGAACCTCAAAATCCTCAAAGAAAGGGTTTCTCTGTAGGGCCAGCTAACCTCCCCGATGGCACCCATCGTCGGAAAGGTATTTTCTTCGCCATGCATGAAGAGCCATGGACTAATCTTCGCACAGTGCAAAAGATCAAGCAAGATCTGATACGCAAAGCCAAAGTCAAGAAATCCTACAACAAGCTCAAAGAAAGGGAACCGCTCGATACGAAACCTTCCATATATTCGACCCCTCCAGAACCCTCTGCATCGCTAGAGCTACATCCTGAAAGACAGGCAATGCTCGATGATCCCAAGCCTGCATCGACCACACAAGAACAGGAAGATCCACACCAGCAGCTACCGCGTCACAAGAAAGCGCCGCGCCCGAAAGCAGTGCCCTTCCGAAAGGAAGCTCTCCTGGCCCAGCAACGCAGAGAAGAAAACGAACGGCGTCGGAAGGAGTATGAGGAAGCCAGTCGGCAGCGGCAAGCGAAGATTGATGAGAGGGAGAGGTTCCGCAAAGCCATGGCTAAGGCGAGATCGGGGGGTAGGGATGGGCAGAGGAAGCTTGGGCGCGAGAGCAAGGTCTTGTTGGAAAAAGTGCAGAGGATGGTGGGATCTTGATCTGGTGATGATATTATCCGGTTGAAAGTTTTCGGCCCCTCCCGTTTTTCGACACAGCCATACACATCTTTTCGCTGCCGGCTTCCCGTCTACGACTCTTAGTTGAGTGCACTACAAGGGTGCTTTGGATCACTTTGGGTCGACATCGATCTGCCGGACGATAGTCCGGTTTGAGAAAGCTGTGTAAGTCTCCGTTTTCCGCTGCGGTCGCCTAGATCCTCTCGTCCTTGCTTGCCAGCTCACACATGTTAAGAAAGCTGCTCTTTAAGGGGCATTCTTCCTAGGGAATTTCCAGGTCAATGAGTGCGATCTACATGATCTGGAAGTCTGTGGCTCCTTGGATCTTCTATGATATGAGGTCCGACTGTCAGGAGGACAGTACCCCAATGATCTGGCTCTCGGCTGGCAATTCTTGCTACTCTATCAGTCTACATGTATGAGAAAATCGTATAATGGTCAGTAATCGACCAATGACCTGAGTCGATACAAGAGCGTGGAGATGGTATGATCCTTAGGCCTGCCAGACCCTCATACTATACGATAAAGTATGAATAGAAGCCTCGGTCAACGTCACCGCTTAAGTCTCTGATCTGTTTCAAGGCATGCTTTTCCTTCGCACAAGTATTTGTTCTTTACTTTTTGCCCTCTTTTTTATGTTGGAAGACGAGAAAATCCCAGTCAAGATCTACTCTGCAGCTTCCTGAAGATAAAAATTGCATCCTCTTGATTCGAACCAATCCTCGAAACACAGCTACCAAATCTTGTTCACCAATATGCCATCCCACTACATCTCACAAAAATTTAATTGGACTTAACGTAATAACGTAATAAACATCCGATCAAACTCTTCATTCTTCATACACGCACTATCATAACCCCCATACGGCCCAATAATATCCGCACACTGTCCCCGCGGCTCGACCAACATCCAACCAATATCCCACGTCCTGATCGATTCCGCCTCCTCGAATCTCTACGACGAGGTCATACTCGTTGTAATCTCTGGATACTGGAAGACTGAGAATGTCGTCGGCACTGTCGGTGTGAAATTCGTCGGCGGTGTGATCGATGGGGAGGCGAGGGATGGCGCCTGTACGCCAATTTGCCCATACAGATTTCGTACACAGCCAAGGTCGGAGCTCGCCAATGCTGGTTCTCCTTTTTGGCGCCAATCGTGTGAAAGGTGTTGATGCGGATGCTATTCAAGGCTCGAAGAGAGTGGTTGCTAGGATCTATATCAGTACCTGCTTTCCTATACGAGGGGCTGATCTGACACAAAGCAGCCCAGCAGCCGCCGACGAGCTCGGGCCCTAGGATGAACTTTGCAAGGTACTTGAAGGTGACGATAATTGGGGTGCCTGAAGCAGAGAACGGAGAGTTTTCCATCGTGTCTGCGGTTGGGAGCAACGGGACGAGTGTATCGAACATCAATTTACTCCGTCCCTTTCGGGCTGCGGGAGAGATATGAAATGGAGGCAAGCCCCACACTGCCCCGGCCTATGAATAAAACGTCGCAGGCCAAGACCTGGTAATACCCCGGTGTCCCCATCATGAATCCATACATTCCACCCAAGACCGACGACAATTGGGTCCAGGTCATGGTCGTCAGAGTATACGTACTTACCGT
This sequence comes from Usnea hakonensis, assembly GCA_013423325.1. Taxonomy (NCBI): domain Eukaryota; kingdom Fungi; phylum Ascomycota; class Lecanoromycetes; order Lecanorales; family Parmeliaceae; genus Usnea; species Usnea hakonensis. The sequence goes on from BLJB01000060.1 coordinate 109,191, forward strand.
GATACGAACGCTCTGTAGGAAGTATTCGAACCCGACGCGAGGGATAGGCGCATCGGGATCCCGGGCTAGAAAGCCAAGAATCTGCGAATGAGCTCCTTCAAAGGCTGCCGAGACATTCGAGATGGGGATGGCAGCGCCAAAAAATCTAAAATTAAGGATAAAGGGGGTGCCTGGAATGGGATAAAATATGTTGTTTACCGTCGGTGTGTATAGCGAAGGATCTGTAGCGCTCAACAAGAGTCCTGTACGATTTAGATTGGTCAGGTTGGCCAGCGTCGAATGTCCGGACCCGAGCCCGCGGAGAGGGCGATAAGAAACGAGGCCATCTCCTATGACTGTTTCACCTTGAATAATCTCGAATGACAACTCTTGCATATGCGGCGGGCCGGTTCCCAAATCACCATTCATGAAACTGGCAGCCTGACGCAGTACAGAGTCGAGTTGCTGCCATGTCACTTGATGGCGCGGAGCGCCGGTAACGCCAATCTGAACACTGCCGCCAACAGGACGAAATTGAAAATCATTACCCGGGATACGGCCGTCGGGTTGGTTTTGGAGAAAAGGGTGGATCCTGGTTATGGCGCCGTTGAAGGCGGCGTTGACAGCAGGGGATGGAATTCGGGAACCGTGAAGGTCGAATATTAGTTTGAGAGAGCTTGGCGAAGGAAGGAATGCTGAGTCGGTGAGATTAAGTAAAGAGTTGGACGGGTAAAGCGCCGTCGTCGGAATGGCGAGGAGTGTTTTGAAAAAAAGCGTGAAAAGGGCACAGAGGGTGTACGAGTACATCTGTGAGAACCGGGGGTTGATAGACCGATACTGCGTTCTTGATGATGAAGCTTAGAATGCTCTTGTTTATTTTTTCCCCGAAAAGAATTCAATCTTCGAAGAATTGTCTAGCGATTTGCGACTTGCGATTATCGTGCCACTCACATAGTAGCACGAGTAGCTCCGGATCAACAATGGCGTAAAGAATGCGACATGCGAACATCGGAATCACCAAATTCCACATGAACAATGAGATGTTAGGGCTAGAGATGAGCGCAAGAGATACTACTTCACCTGATACACCACCACCATTGAGCGGACGAGACCTCACGTGTCTCAAGGAATTGCCTTCCCCATTCCCAATGTATCTCACTTGCCAATCCTGCCATGCAAGGCTCTCCAATAATTGTCCTGGGTACTGGCTGAGCGCTGAGATAGCGGGCGTTGCAATTAGGTGTACGTTGAAGCCATTCGTCGATTGGCTCATGGCCTTGGCATGCAGCATGCAGCATTCAGCCTGCCTTTGCCTCGTTCTCGCAGCCTTCATTTTGAGCCTCAAAAGTGGAAGCCAGAGTGTCGGCCGCTACACCACAAAACCAAGCAGCACTCCATGCAGTCTTCTTTCATCTCAAAGGAAGTCTGTTGGGATACGACGCATCACCTCTCAACACACGAATTAACGCATGCTCAGAATCGGTCTTGGTAGAGCTTTCACAGGGAGTAGTTCTTTCTACATTGTCAGACAATTAACCCTATAGCCTTGCCTGGTTTCCAAAAAAAAGTCTGCATCACTCAGCCTCGTCAAGTCTGGCAACTGCCGGTGCCACTGACACTGCCACAAATGGAGTTCGACAGACTAAGAAGTCAATGGGATCATCCCAGCGGTATCTTCTCATTACTCATGATCGTGCGTGGGGATGTGATACAGCAAGCGGTCGCCCAATTGGCCGGCAGTCCTTACTTCATCACGCCTGTTGCATTCTCCTTTGGCTGGGTGAGCTACACTGTCAGCGCATTTTTCTCGGCCATTGGAGATGGCAAATTGATGCCTGATGTTGATTTTCCATCCATTGTCATAGGTGTCGGGGAAGGCCATCAACGCCAGAATGAGTCTTGGGTTCTTGCGCGTCTTCTTCGTGATTGGGAGAAACTCGTCGAGTACGATTACCCGAATCCAGCCCTTGTGGTTACCATCTTTCGAGTTTCAGGCGGCGCAAGAAGTGAGGGAGAAGAGAGGCCAAACCTTGATCTAGAAGGAAATAAGAATCCAAGAGCCGATCCAGGTCCAAGGGTGCCAGGGGTTCCAGAGTTAGACCTCCAGTGGTATACAGGCTGGTTGGTAATAATTGTTCAGCTCGTCATCGCCACAGTCGCTGGCATTGTTCACAAGTTATGGCTCACAATGACTGTTATTTTCGGGGGTACAATTCTTTGCCTCGCAGGTGGTGTCCTTCCTCAGTTGAAGGAGGAAAAATGGTCGTGCCGCAAGCTAGAGGACAACACTCCGGTTGGTGGCTCGCCGAAGCAGAAGACGACCATTTTGACACAAGGAAATGGCTACAAGCACGTCATGATTATTCACAGCGTCGGTAGAGGACTGGACTTAGAAGACTTGGCGACGGGAAGGCTGAAACGTCATCGAAGCACCTTGCCATGTCTCCTCGTCCTGACAATCTTTTGGTTGACCCTCTTATTGCTGGTGGGAGGTTTCTCAGAGAATACCTGGTGTTTGGTGGCGGTGGGCACTCTTGGTATGGCGCAGAACATGTTCGCAGCTGGACATCACCGGGCGTTAAGCACGACAGGTATACATCTCGACAAGCCAAACATTGTCCTTCCTGATCGTCCTCACAAATTTCAGGGTAAAGAGGTGTCCAACAAAGTTTTCCAGGTCTTAAAGAAAACAGAAGTTGAGATGAGTGAGAAATACGGTGTGGATAGGGCAGGGATTGCGTTGTTACCAGTGTTCTTCCCCAATGGTCTGAGACCAGATGAGGAACGATGGCGTGACCAGCAGCTAGCGAAGTACACGCGAAAGGCCGAGAATTACGACTCTCCGGTGCAACAACCGCTCAGCCAAGCACAAACACTCATCCAACGACGTACTGACGATTCTGCTCATGAGGGACCAGATACAGAGGGAAGTGTGTCGAATCAAGGATCCCAGCGCCGTAAACACAGCTTGGAAGAGCCGCCGGGGTTAAACATCAGTTCTCCAGACTCTGTTTGAATAGTTCAATGACAACCCTACGGCCTTTCGCCAGAGTGTCTGAGCGGCCACTTTCGGGAGGGAAAAAGAGACTTGATGCCGCAGTCTCTGATCTCACACCTATTAATATCGCTGCGTCTGTACCTTTCAAAGCAAGCCTGGCTTGGTGACTTTTTCGTGGGATGCATGCTATCGACTGTAGTTCTCCTCTCTTACCGCGTTCTTCAAATTTCTCAACGTCAAGCTTATCTTCTTCTTCTTCATAAGCACCGAAGGGTTTGTTAGTAACTAAGAAAACATTTCATTCAAACTTAATCTCAAACCCTTGCCCGATCCATCTTCGCGTGTGGTGAGTATTTTCGTAGTGGATGTCTTAGTCTCGGTGGAAGAAATCGAAAACAGAGCTGCGCAAACTTCGTACGTATCCAATGGCTGCGACACCATATATTTTCTGCGGAGACTCTTGTTGCTGTCTCTGTCACAAGTGCTATACCAAGAAATCTTGCGAAAAACATTGGTTGAGCCAAGAAGCCAACAAGAATGAGCATAGCCCCAAGAAGGAGTATTGGGACTAGTATCCACTGCGGCTTGTATTGGATGGTGAAGGGCCTCGAGACATTGCGTGGATTGGGCTCTGAGGCCGCAAATGTTGCAGACCATTCCCTATATTGATCCTCGAGTAATAGACGGTGGATGAAGCCAAATTCCAGGCTCGCCAACAAAATTATCCTCATTGCCCATGCGAACAATATCAGGAGTATCGGCATAACGAGTCCTTGAAGGTGACCTATGGCAATCTGGTGTTCGCTATTAAGTGCTGTTTTTGCCGCGGCGACCAACACCAGAAACCAGATCACGTTGATCAAGTGAGCTACAAATATATCCCAGGGTAATGCGATCAAGGCCTTGCCCTTTAGGAAATCTAAGTGCTTTCATTCTGTCATACTTAGGGACATACCATGTTTCCAAGCCTGTTCCGTAAGTCAAATCTTATAAAAGTAACACGTGAAATTTGTAATGAGATCCAATTAACGTACCACAGTCAAGAAAAACCGTTGCCTGAGAGTCGACTTTTTGACCGTCCAGCGGGCAAGTCTCAGTGCTATTTGTCAAGGGACTCCCCTTTTCGCGTGGGTTAACGGCGACTGTGTAGACAACAGAGCAGTCGTAAATCAATTGATAGTCTTTTCCATGACTGATTCTTGACACTACAAAGCGCGCACCAATCTTCTCAGAATCCCTCCCCAACGAAGGTGGGGCAGCATGATCAGCGAAGATGTAGCATATTGTCTTCTTTTGAGGGGACTCGTGGTCCTCTGGATACTCATCTCTCATAGGTCTTACCTTGAAGACGCGGGCGGGCACTACTGAGCTATCGCTGATGTAGATATCGTGGTGAGAAAGGCCTTGCTGGACAACATAGGCGTCGAAGTTTCCACGGTTTGAGAGGGAGAAAAGACCGCTGCTTTCATCTCTGATGATTCGGCCATAATCAGGAGAGATGCGCCCTGAGGGATACTGTGGCATCCATCGATTCTTATAATTATCTGCATTAGATCCCAGATGTGGTAGAAAGAGCAACGACATAGGCAGAGATGCTTGCGTTCGAAGAATGGCCTTCATGCGCTCAGAATGGTCCAGGGCCAAAATTTCTTTAGGGTCCAAGCCAAGTAGAATGGCAAAGATAGCATGTAAGTCTTCTGTCCTCGTGGTCACGCGCTGACTCAATTCCTGCCAAACACGGATAAAATCCAGCATTTCATCTTCTGCGATAGAATCTAATCTCTTGTCCGTTATGGGCCAAAGCCTCTCGACGAATGAGATAGCCTCCAATTCCATTTCACATTCGTCGTTCCAAAGGACTCTGTGCAGTTTAACAGATCTCTCAATATCGCTATCTCTTCTGTAATCTAGAACAGGCTCGTAGAGCTCACCACTGAGGGCGAACACCAAGTCTCGCGAGAGCCGAGCTTCTTGGTAAGTCCAACAGCGAGTCATCCAAGAGGAAGAGAGCATATGGACACGTTTTTCAAGCACAGACATCCCGAATGTCGTGATGTTTTGAACTTCAGGATCTAGGACCAGGACGTTGTCTGCGCCTGAGTAAATGAAATCCATTTTGCCTATTGCTTTACGTCGCACAGGCTTATACTTTGAGCCGACTGGAATGCACAAAGTGTCCATCCAGAAAATCAAGGGACTTTTCGGCTTGGCCTCTGCTGATCTATATGGAAGCCACGAATGAATTCGAGAGCCTACGAGTCTAGCATAACGAGATCGAAACTTAGTCCACCATCTGGCGATATGGACTCCCTCGTTCCATATGCTTTTACTAGAAATCGCTTTCTCCTGGCACAGCAGTAATTGCGCCTTGATCCGACTCAATTGGCACTGTGGCAACTCGTTCAATAGTGGATTTCCAAGACCACCGGACCACACATGCGAAATGGCAGTATACGGTAGTTCGAACGCGGATTCGCGGACTTCTAGCTGGGCGTTACCCGGTGAAGGTTCTGTGATTTGTATCATGGGCGTTTTTCCATCCACAATTAAGGAAACTATCTTCTCGGTATCTGCGCCTGTAGAGCTGCATTGGCAATTGTCCGTAGTATGTCTTGTCCTGTAAAATCGCTCGTCTACATTATTCGCATTGCAGTGTTCCGTGTCGCACACCTCATGGCCCTTTGCTTGTTTGTACTTGGGTATTGCCGCGATATAGTTTGCCATCGCCACCGAGTAGCGCTTGAGATATATGTCAGTCCAATACGGGCAATTACCGCCCAAGAGCATACGGCTCCTTAGGAGGTTACTTTGTGAGAGCGAAGGATCTGCGCGGTCTCGTGATAATTCAGGCAGACAATTTATCATTGCATTGCGCAAAGACCACGTAAGGGCCTTGATTGAAAGTGTGACTTCTGGATTGTTTGGAAGCTTTGAGTCGAGAGTCTGGCTCTGATCTTCGGCTTCCACAACGCAATCAAGTACCCTCGAATCGAGAGGCGGTTCGACTTTATCCAGTAGATTTCTCATGACCCGTGTAGATGAGTAATGATTGAGAAGGCGAAGAAGGAGGCGCATGTAGATAGTGTACCTTGTACTGCTTACAAAGAAGCTTTGACTAGCGAAGACAGAACGCTCAAGCGACCACGCACGGGCCAAAGCTGGGAGCCTCTCTGTAGACAGCAGAGTCCGACAGGTCTCGAGGTCATATCTGAGGAAGGCCTGCCGATCGAATTTCTCACCCAAAAATTCTTGCAAGACTCCAAAATAGAGCCATGACTGAGCACGGCTGGCAGCGAGACCAGCTTCGCAGTCATACCAGTGGATTATCTGGTCGCCCTGATGTTCCTTGGTCCAACCTACACGGGCAGGGAAGTCCTGGAATCCTAAGCCATCATAAGATTCCACATCTCGTGAGATATCAAGAATTTCGATAGGAGGAAGTAGAGGCTCCTTCGGATAGGGTAGATGATCCATCGATTTTTGATGTTGAGAACAAGGCAGGTCACCCAGGACCAGCAGGCAGTGCTGGATGCATCATCCTGCTAGTCCCACCGGAAAAAGGGTGGATTTTCCCTCAGTGGTGTCTATGGAAGACATTCCCATATGATCTAGTGCCTCAAACAGCATTCAACCGCAGTCGACTTTTATAGAGAAATTAGAATTTTTTTGCGTGGATGAAGCAAGAGAATCTGATGCGCCAAGTCTTAGGCAACAAGATAAGGTATCTTACCTCTCCTCTTCAGGCATCTCCAGACATTTACAAACGATCAAGTATTGATAAACTGGGAAGCTTACGTGCAAAATAGGGCGTGTGAGGAAAGGGATTGCATATGATTATGATTGAGCTGCGAAACGGGGCATCTGGACCGTTGGGCTGCATAAGTTATAACAGGCTACAGTGCGAACAGCCGCACAATGTCAATAATTATACAACATAAGTGTAAGTGAAGTATATATGTACCAACAGATAAGCTATGGACAAAGTAATATTATACGAAATATTATATATAGTGCTTTGTCTCTAAATTGAATGGCTGCAGGAATATCATGCTCTTACTACGGACAGCCTTGGCATGTCTCCATGTTCCAATATCAGTACAATCGTAGAGTAGCTTTGGTGACACATGACCTTGTCCCCGTGAAGAGCATGACTCCCAGTCCCGCCAAAGGTCCCAAGTCATCCAAGTTGTTACTATCGTGCATGTCTGTCCCAAAATGTTATCGCCATTATTCGCAAGGCAATGAGTTGTGACCGGCAATCTTACAATCCTATATTTTCTTTCGAATTTCAGATCTGCCTTAGAAAAGAGATTTCGGCACGAAAACCTCCGCTGCAAGTTGCTGATCGAAGTGCACTGTACTGACAGCATCAAGATCTGGATGCTCTGTAGGCAGCACCCAAGTTCTATGTAGTTCTACGACCCCACAGAACACGGGCAATTGAGGATGGAACCACGTTGTACATATCGTTGAGTCGCTTTGTAAGAATATAGCGGGGTCGTTCATTCTTGGCCATTAGACCGACGAATCGTTTGTGATGCTTGTACATGCCCCCTGACTCTGTCGATCGCTGCCTCTTGAGCCTTTTGCTGCTCTTTGGCTTTCTCCCAAAGGGAAGTACTTGCTTCTTTTGACCCCCCAGGGAAGAAAGTGCTCAGCATCGACTGACCGACTCCAGGATAATCTCTCTCGGCCGCTATGAGAGCTTCCATCGTCTTACTCCTGACATACACGTTCACATACTTCAAAGGTATGCCGAAAGCTTCCGGCTTCCTCGGAGCACCCGCTACTACCACTGTGTAGAGCATGCCAATGGCTCCAACTGCTACCAAGAACCAAGTATGATCCTTGATCCCCGATACAGTGACCAACAAGCACACCCACAACGCGGTGATAACGATGATGGAGGGCCTCGTTGTTGCAGTTATATTTCCAGCAATGTTAGCGCTAGCGAGGTCTTCAAGGTTCAAGCCCCGGCCTGCTGACATGATCACCAGAGCATGTTGAGCACCATTACCTTGAGTAAGGCATACGGTGTGCTTTGAGTTTCGCCTGCAGGCCCAGCGCTCCAATTTCCATTGGGGCAAGCTCGCGGATATGAATGCGAGTATGGTGCCGGCGGCAGTCACGGCGAAGATCTCCCACTCATACCAGATGATCCAGGGTATCACAGCAACCACCAGTTGTATGACTGCTACAAGGTAGCCTGTCCACCACAACAGATCTCGAGATGCTCGACCGGCCATTCTCTCAGGATCGGCTTCGAAGACTGAGATGCAAAGACCAGCTCTTGGGCGTCGTGCTTTCGTCAACATTGCCTCCAACTGTTGGCGAACGTGTGGAGGCATCCAATGATTTTCAAAATCGCGCAGGACGCGTCCTAGAATCCAGGATTGATTTGTCCGAACATGACCGTAAGAAGTGCTGATCACGATGGATTGCAGATCAGGTGCGGCGGGCATCAATCGTTTGTCACCGACAGCAGAAAGCAACGAAGTGAATGCATAAGCTACCCAGCCAAAGGAAAAGACTACCGGCGTCGGCAAGAAGTGATCTCCTGCGAGCTGAGCTATTGCACGTTGTATGACATCCCCACCTATCAGCAGGAGCAGCGAGAGGATATCGCCAGGATTCTGCCATTGCGACTTGACCTCGCCATTTGCTTGGTTTCCAGCATGAGCTCTGATACCAATTTTTTGCGCAAAATCGCTGGGTCGTAACGAGGGCATGCTTGAGTAGAATTTAGCGGCATTTCCGGGTTTTTCTGTGGGATACCGTACAGCTTTATTTGGGAGGATTCAACGGAGCCTATGAGGCTCAGCAGAGTGGCCTCAGCTGAAGGATTGTCTCAGCATCATTTCTTTATTTTGGTGGTGGGAGGCTTTTGCCTCAGTCCCTCAGACCTGCTAAGCCGTTTCGAGCCGGGCTCTTACCTATTCGGGCTTAGATGTGGCTAGATCGCTGACTACGTACCCTGTGCTAACCTCCGGGTGGTGAATAAGCAACTGCGCCACCACCAAGCCCCCCCCGCCACTTTTGTACTGCAAGACTTCAGATGAAGCTCATCGTCAGAAAGATAAAGTTCGAATAGAATCAAGTGGGATTGACCGCAAATCTCTAGCTCATGGCCGTGTTGGGTCTGCCTAGAAATACTAATTAATGTTCTCGGGTCCTTACAACGAAGACTGACTCTGTGATAGTAAACTAGTAATGCCATAGAGCTGAAGTAAGGCTGATCACTCATGATGATTGACAGCGGCTGCTTGCGATCATTGTGACCTCCTTCCTGTATTATATGACCCCATGAGACGCTCAAATAAAAACCCCTACAATAGCTCTGTCGAGGCTTTGTACTCATGAAAAAGGGAGAAGAAACATATGGAACATCTTAGGTGAGGAAAGAGGGCCATTGTGAGCACGCGACGTTCCATGAATCAGGAGACCACTCCACAACACACATCCTGCCCTAAAAGGCAAGTCCTGGGGTCTTGACGAAGGGAGACGAAGACGATGATCCGCATATTGTACCTGGTCAAAGTGGCTTGAATGTAGATAGACATCCTAGCTGGCGAAATCTCACATTGGTTCCTAATTTGCTGGAGAGCTCGATACCATCTCTCTTCCTCGCTGTTGATTGCGATCCAAATAGAATGTGGCCGATGGCTCATACCCAAACGTTCTCGGTATAGTCGCGGATCAGTTGACAGACTTCGTGATCGACTTGGAAAGCAAAGAAGAAAGCCCAGGATGAAAGGCATACGCTGCCCTCCAAGGACTTCATACTCTTTACCTGTAAGGAAGTAAAGTCCACCCCCTCGAAACAGACCAGGAATGTTGGAGCCAACACTGACAGTTTGTGGACCCAAGCTCATTTAGCTAACGTCGTTGCACCTTTATAATAATCGATTTGCCGATGTATGTGTGTTGGCATTTAAAGTCCCGCCATTGTTTGTAGAAAGTTCTGGACTTGACTAGACCATCAACAGGATCCTGATCTTTTGTGAGAATGAGCTCAGAAGATCTTCAGACATTGTACAAAAGAGGCTCTCGTGTGGCGTGATGAAACGATGCAAGGGTACTTCAATATCAACAGGGACACGTAGAAAAGAAGATCATAGGGTGTTCAGTGTCCGCGAATGTATCTTGAAAATGATCCAATCAAATTGACAATATTCGGTCCCTCCATACATACATTCAAAAGCGCCATTACTAAGATGCATGAACTGCGGGCCCAACTTCAGAATCAAGGTCACCTCTTCTGACACCATCAGACAATGCCAATTTCTATACATACGTCTATTATCAGTAGTCCTCGCTGACCTGGCTACCCACTTCTGTCCAGCTACCCGGCGTACTGACCCGAACTTCATCTTCGCTCATCACGTCCATATCTTCGCTCCCGAATTGATCAGCATGCTCATCAGGACCTGCACGTGACTCGTCGACGCGGTTTTCCATCCTCTCTTCGATAACGCTGGCGGCTTCAGATTGAGGTGGTGAGTAGAAAGCCGGGGCACTATTCTGGGCCCATTCATTGACAGACCAATAGTTTGAGCGTGACGGTCGAGATTCCTCGTTAAGCTCAGCTAGATCTGCTGCAGCTGACGAAGCGGACGTAGTAGGTGTCAGGTCTAACAATTGCTCGGACGGGTGATTCGAGACTTCGTCCGCGTCAATAAGGAGACGTTGGGGCTGATATGCCGCTGGTTTCGGAGGTACTGGAGGAGAGACTGGAGAGTCACGGAGAGTCATTGGGGACGTAGAAGAGGCTGGAAGGGTTGGCGTGCTGGAGCGGGAAATGGGGCTTGGCTCTGGCTCATGAGGCGAAGGAGGTGCATCCATCATTGGCACACCCATTTCATCGGCGAACGGGCTCGCATATGCGGAGCCGAGAGCTGCAGCCTGATGTTCTGTATGTCTGTTGCGTAAGCCTGATTCTTGCGGTTGTGCCTCGGCAGCCGATGAAGTCGCCGTCGTTTCCTCGGGTTTTAGAGTTCCGTCTTTATCAACGAGATCATCGAAGCTCTTTGCTTTCCCCTGAGCTGCTTGCTTCGACCTCCTGCGTTCTTCCACAATTCTGCCCCTTTCCAAGATCTCTTGTCTGGCCTTACGCCTTCTCTCAACCGCTGCAGGGTCCTCATCCTCGCGAGTCGAAGCATCTGGTGATGTACTTCGAGTTTCTGACTGTGGTGCTACTTCGTCGCCCAAGCTATGTAAGGCTATGGCAGCCTTCCGGCGTGACTCGTCGATCCACTGCCTTACTTGAGGGTTTTCGTAGATAGCGAGACCGGCAGCGCAGAGCAGGGAGATGGTGATGATTAGGCCTAAAGTCTGTCAGAATGGTATGAAAGCTAAAAGAGATCATAGAGACAGAAGCGTGTGAATGGTCTCGCACTTGTAGCCGGTGCAGGCAGCCACGACTTGATTCCATGTCTTGAGAGGATGTGACTGACCTTTGGCCAGGGGGGCTGGCATGGTGAGGAAGACTTGGAGTTTCTTCTATTTCTTTCTTGTCTCTGTACCGACTGAAGTAGTTGGTAATGTGTAGGAGATACTCTAGGGGTGCCAGGCAGGCGATCTCGCCGGTATCCCTGGAATTAAGCCGAAGTGTCGAGTATTAGAATAAAGTAGCAGCGAGAGTACGCATCATTCATGCTTCGCCCCCCCGCACTAGTCAGCTACCGAGCTCGGATAGAGTACTTGAGGTACCTTACTACTCTAGGTGCTAGGTAAGGTACTTTAGGTACCGTACCTACCTACCCGCCTCGGCTCAGGGCTCAGGACGCGCATGAAGCCCTAAAAAGCTGAGGCACAAGTGAAAACTCGTGAACACGCGACTTTGTGCCCAGGACCCAAGAATTGAATAGCCATCTAATAGTTCACTTGCAATCATGTCGCGCCCAAGCACCTTCGGTCAGAGAGACATCACTTCTAATCCCACGTCGGCAGCCCAAAGAAATCTCAGCCTTACGGAAGAGCTCGAGAAGCTGGAGCAATCCATTACCTTGACCCTCCAAGGTAATTCCACAGAGCAGCACTACGCCTCTCAAGATGCTTTGTTAACTCTGAAATCAGAAATTGATCACAACTTCAGTCGAGCCCACCGTATTGTGACAACAAGCATACTGCCAGTGGTCGAACAATATGCAGAGCACTCGAAGAATGTCTGGGAAGGATCCAAAGTATATCCCCTTCCCCACATCGCATCAACATTCAGACCTAACATACCGCAGTTCTGGAAACAGTTCTTCGAAGCCTCAGCCAACGTCTCCCTCTCTGGCTACGAGGAACCTCCGGCCGATGACGAAGCCACCACTACAGAAGACGACGATCCCACAACAACCACACCTTCTACGTCGACCTACAACTCGCCGCAACCCACTACTCCTTCAAACCAGCCTTACCCCGACGAGAACTCAATCTCTCCTTCTCCATCAAACAGTACACCCCGCCCGTCGAGGCAGAAACAGCCAATAGCAACAGCCCCGTACTCCTCGCCCTACGAAACCCTCAAACGTGAAACACTCGCCGCATCTCCTTCAGTATCCACCCTCCCATCCACCCCCCGCGCTGCCGACTCTCCAGCACCACAATCCTCCCCATTCGCTCCCCCCTCCACTTTCCACCGCACAGCCCAACGCACGCCTGCGAACGATGTCCTTCTTCACCGCGTCCTGGATAAGAATTGGCGCATACAGGCTACCCCACACTCCACAACGAGGCTGCCCCAGCGCAGCAAGTCCTTCACAGATGCAACGCCGGAACCCAGCACGGCCAAAAAAGGTAGAAGCAGAGCGAAAGAGGATTCCGATCTGGATTCATCTCCCGCAGCCCCTGCGCCCCAATTGCATTCGGAGATTTTCGACACACCAGCACGCAAGAGCCGCATACCAGGAGTCAGTGTGCTCACCCCAGCAAGAGGGCGGAGCCACAGCGCCGCCGACAGCGGGAGAAGGGGAAAGCAACAGCCCATCTGGGACAGTGACAGCGACGACGACGATGGAGATTTGGGAGTCGGCAGGAGCCCGCCTAAAACGATGCAATTTCACGTTCCGCAGACGAGGTTGTTGAGGACGCCTGCACGGGAAGCTTCGAAGCGGATCGTTGAAGATCTGCTGCTTACGGCAGGGGGCAACGTGACGGATGACTTGGAAGAGGATAGTCCAAGTGTGGTTCAGAGAGCGAGACTAGGAGACGACGACGCCTTTTGAGGGAAACCTTGTGTACGATATAGAAAAGAAGAGGCCATATATTGTCTCTCGACCATTCTATCGTCAAGTGTTGGTCCGTAGAATCGACGAGACATAGACTGCGGACGCTTGCTATCTCTATTCTTCATAAGCAATAAAGTACTTCAGGACAAGAAGAAAGCTCCAACGTTCCACCAATCTCGCTGCAAAAACGACTCAATGGGGACAGTCCTCAACTCCGTGCTTGACAAAGATTCTACTGAAGACAGTTCCCAACTCTCACATATATTATCTTTTCTCAAGATAAATACAACTAATTGGATATATCTACCTGCATCGTTAGTTCCCTGAAAGTGCTCCATCGCCAAGGTAAAAAGTTGGAGATGCTCCCTAAAATATTCACGCTGTCCCAGTCGTGCCCAAACCCAGTACACGGAGGAAACTAAAGAAGTATCATCTCCGAAGGATATATGGTAAGATAAACCAGAATAGCGCCCGCTCGAAGTGCTGTAGAAGTAAAAATCATTCCAACAAGGGTATCAGTGTCTAATCTTCGGAGCGCCCTTGTGCTCCTGTGGTGTAGAGGACAGAGTCGCTACACCCGCTTCGATTTTGCGACCCGTTCATCCTTAAACTCGAAACTGGTCACGATTGTCTTGGATCATGCCAGCTCCGTCCTGCGAGTAATCTTCTGTCCTTGAGAAGTGTTTGGCGCATCAAGCACGCCGTCATGATCCTCCATTTCCCCCCATTGACTCCTTCTCTTTCGGGTCTGCCTCATCCCCGTTCGTCGTCACCGAGAAAGACCTCCTGACAATGCTCGATCAGGAATTGCACCGCCCCATTCTTGGCTTGAGTATCTTGCATTTCTCTCGCCAGACTCTCCGGGCGCATAACAGTCGGCGCGAACACAACGGCCACATTCTGGCTTGTCATCAAGTTCTCCGTCTGCTGTTCCACAACCCTCGCTAGGTGGAATACTAGCACTTCCAGCGTATCACGGTGATGCGTGGGTAGCTCGCTAATTGCGTTTCGCATGCTGCTCACGCGGTAGGTGTGGTTAAGGGGATTATTGGGGTGAGCCGGATGCGAGGGGTCAATGTCCATGAGGTTCGGGCCAGCAGGCGGGAGGGTCTCGAGCAGCTTATCGTAGACTTCGTAGGTAATGAGCGGTGTGGGGAGCTTTCGGAAGTATTGCTTGAGGGTGGAGGTGACGGCGTTGATGTCGAGGTCGGGGTCAGAGATATCATAGTCGTTACTGCGTTCGAAGCCTTCTTTGATAGTTTGAATTTGGGAGTTACCACCAGATTTGCGGTAGATGCCTTCGATATCCATGCCTAGGAAATAGTGTTAGGTACAGACAGCTTCTCAAGACGATAGCAGGCACACTGACCTCTAGCGTCCACTTCTTGGATACAACGCATTACGATACCAGGGATCGTCGCCCGCTCATACTCTACACGATGTTCAAGCTCGGAGCCAAATAAGGCTTTTGGGTACATTAGCGACGTCGTACCACCTTCGTGGAATAATGGAGATTCATACCTGGACCACCTTCGTGATTGATAGCGGGCATGCTACCGTTTGGCGAATTTTTCCATGGCTGCTGCCTCCCCCTTTGATTACCGAAGAAGCCTACAAATCCTGGCCGCGATGGATCATGGCTCTGGTTCCTGGAGAGACTGTTGCTAGGGTATTCTTGCTGCTGCATAGCTCCATAAGGTATGCCTTCGGGATATTGGCCTTCTCTTTGACTTCTGTTTCCATCGCTTGAGAACGCTCCCTTCAGACCTTTTGTGACGCCCTTGGCGACGTTATGACCGCCTTTCTTCCAATTGAACTTCTTTGGTTGGGCCTTTCGTATGTTGACCACTTGAGGAGCTGTCATGTACGTTGTTGGCTCGACTTCGCTCTCTTGCACGGCGGTGGATCCAGTCATAATGCTTTCTGTGAACGAGGGCCGTGAATCCCGAACGTCCATCCCAGAGTTGGTCCTACTGCTTTGGCTCTGTGTGTAAATCCCTAACCCGTTAGCTGGGGGCCGGGAAACCTCTGGAGCAAGACCTGTTTTCGCTTTTTGAAGCTCCTGGACCTGGCGGACAAGCTGGTTGTTGAGGTCTGCGAGTTGCGCGTTCTTCAAAGACAGCTGCTCAAACTCCTGGAAACTGAGCTCTTTCCGTTGGTTGAGATTTGAAATTTCTTCGATTAAGTCGTTCCGTTGCTGCGCCAGCTCCTCAATTTGCGGCGCATATGAATCCTTCAGATTCTGTAGACTTTCCGCAAATTCCCGTACGACCGCGTTACTCAAGTTGCCAACATCCAGTGGTTCACCACTTCTCTTTGCTGCAGCGATATGCTCTGTCAAAACCTCCAACTCCCGGACGACTATCTCTTTCTGTGTGTCCAGTACAACCATTGTGGATCTTTTCTCGCGAAGTTCTGTGTTCATCTGTTTGATACTAGTCTTGGCTTCAACGGCTGCTTCCAGTTCCACGATTTTCTGCTCCATTTCTGTCATTTTCTGCTTGTCCCTACGACTTTCGTTCTTGTACCATCTGAGCTCCTCTCTATTCTCCGGCGAGGAGGCTATGGGACTGCTGAGCTCATTGGCGAGACCAGGGCTGCTTGATCCAACCAGAGGTGACTTGGGCCACTTTTGTTCCCTCGAAAGGCGGGTACCTCTGTCGCTGTAACTCCGAGCGTGACGGACGGAATGCGAAACACGCCTCAAAAAGCCACCTTGTTCTTGCTGTCCGTCAGCATTTGGACTGTGAGGGATATCATCGTTCATGGTAAAACCTTCCACTAGTGGGTGGCGCATTTTGGGTGAGACAGGGGAGTCCCCATTGCGTGGCGATTCAGGCTTCATCGATTCGGTCTTTGCCTTGAAAGTTGCTGTATTTGGAGGGTTAGGGGGTATTCTAGGGGCGACAAAGGAATCGCTCGGGGAAGAGCCTTGAAGAGCGAGGCGTTCGCGGCCCGGGGCACGTAAAGGAGGCGGCGGGGCATCGGTGAAACTGACACCCGATGGCGAGTCCTGCGTTCTCGTAATGCCTCTGTTCATATTGGTATTTGCAGGAGGCTGAGTGGTTGTCGTCGCTGGTGCCGATGCTGGTTTTTCGTGACCGCTCTCAAAATTTGACGCATTGTTCGCTGGCTTGCTGACAGTTGCTACATCCATCTCTCTCCTAGGGACACTTTGTTTACCAAGCGATGGCTTGGCCAGAGAGTCGCCTCTCTCCGGCAAGGTTTTCAATTGCGTACTCAATGGCGAGGTATGCGAGACTGGCGAGTCTGTCGATGTATAGCTCCTAGAACCTTGGGTGCCAAGAGGTGAGCCACTTAGGGTTGCTTCAGAGCGTGAGGAGGTTGGGGATTCATGCGAAGGCACTACAACATGTTGCTCCTTCACCTGCGTGCTTGCTGTCATTGGCGAAGACTTTGTCTTTGGCGCCGGCATCGATGTATCTCTCATCGGCGGAATTGGGTCAGACTTGGAATTCCTCTTCTTCTTGGGGGCCTCTTGCAGCATGAATTTGCTCTCACCATTCCGACGCGGACGGTGCTCCTCGCTAGAAGTGTCTCGGGGGGTCTCGTGCGCGATCGCATTGATTGACTTGCTACCAAGTTCTTTCTTGCTGCGGACTTGATCGGTTAGATCAGTGGATAATTGGCGACCTCGTTCTTGATACGCTATGTGTGGGCTTTGTGGTTGAGAGGGTGGAGATGAATGGCGAGAGCTGGTTGGGGAAACAGGGCCTGGAGCTGTCTGAATACTTTCTTTCTCGATTGGCGATCTCCTTGACGCGGAGTTTATAGCGTTGAAATAGTCCCGAGCGGTAGGTTTGCTCTCGTTCTGCTGAGATTTGGGTGTGTTTCTCTGCTCGTCGAACAGCTCCCGCCTTGCCAGTGGAGACGGTCCAGGCGCTGGATTGGGGTCAAGTGCCATGGGAATGAAAAACCCGTCGCCATTTCCAGATCCATCAGAAAAGTGCGAGTGAACCGAGTGTCTATTACTCTGATAGGTGCTATTGGGAGCCGTGGTATTTTCTGACTATTATCAGCTTCTGTTTAATATAGGATATCTTGATGGAAGCATACCTTTACGATCGTCTTCTAGCATGATAGGTGGTGATCTTTCACGCTTTTCACTTCTGGATGAATGCGATCTGAAATTCGGCGGTCTTTTTTGGGGGCCACGGGATATTTCGGCCGGTGCTCCAGTCTCCGATCTTGATCTCAAATTCGAGTGCGGTTTGAGTGCAGCAGGTGGGAGTTCTGTTGGGGTCTCCGAATAGCTTTCCGAAGGGGGACTCTCATTATCCGGCGAGAATGCACTTTGGTTGACGGCGCTGGGTGGTAGAGATGGCAAAGACTTATCCAGTAACATCATGTTATTTGTGGGTGGCTGAAGAAGTTTATGGCGGTTTGAGCCGTTCTTTTGGGACTTTTTCCGACGCCTTTGCATCAACGATTCGTGACATTCCATGCAGAATATTCCTTGCGAAGTCCTAGCATATTTGAGATTCTCAATCTTCTTTTTGCAATTCCGACACTTGAAGCATGTTGCGCAAAAGGCCTGATCTCCCGTAAGAATGGCCAGATCCTCTATCTTGTTGCTACAGACGCTGCAGCTGTATGTGCAATTGTTGCAGATAAGCGACCCGTCGCCGAGGAGGAGGAGGTTGGCATCGGAGTCGAGGATAGTGCTGCAAGTATTGCAGCGGAAACAGTCTATGTGCCATCGATTGCCCGCTGGTAGACTATCAGTAAAACGATCTCGCAGAGACACCATTTTTGGAGCAAAGACATACCAAGTTCAAAGGCCTTCCCTTCTTCCAGTATCTTAAAGTGCAGAATGTAATTGTTAGCACTTCAGTCTAGCACAGGGGGTGGCATGGCTACACGGTTGCATGTCGTGTGAAACATACCTCTCCACATCCTTTGCAAGGATATGCTGCGTCATCCTGCTCCATGGGGGATTCAGGAAAGCCAGCAGATGAGTCCATCATCTTCAGAGAGACACTGGGCTGCCCGGACCCAACTCTGCTGTGGCAATCGACAGCAGAGGTTCAGGGCCAGTGTATCGATAGGACGTTGGATCCTCGCCGCTAGCTCAATTCATTGGACATAGGCCAGACTCGCCCAGAGCCACCCAATGATTACTCGGTAGATTGATCTCCCTTGCTTCTCGTCAAAAACCCGTCCTCAAACAGACGGAAATCTCGGTCTCCCAGGCGTAAGGCAAAGCTAGTCGATTGCCGATTCTGGTTTTGGTGCGCGTATAGTTGGATTGGCGTTGGGCTGGACAGGTACATGCACAACCGCCGGCGAGAAGCGGAGAAAAACGAGTGGATGGCCAAGGCTCTGGCCAGGGCAGCGGGCAAAAAGCTACCTTATGTTATGATGCAGGCCTCGCAGCTTCCCCAGCATTGGTCGAGTCCGGCGATATAAAGGCAGTCGCACTCAGTCACACACTCACCCAGAAAGGGCAATGGGATGAGTTTTGAGTTGTGAATAGGTATTGGATGAGAGAAGTGAAAAAGAATTTCAAAGAGTCCGGACCCTTTGGACTCGTGACTGGGGCTTCTCGGCAGTAGTGTTTCAGGATGACTGGGGAAACTTGATCGTACCGGACAGTCCAACAAGGAATAGTGTGAGCACGGATCAAGCATTTGTGCTTGTCGCTGTCGCCATCAGCGTCATTAAATCATTAAATTATGGAGATTAGAGTAAGGTATGATTATAATTTTATCTGCATGTCAGCTAAGTATCTTGTATCTTGTCAGATGAGAAGTCCAATTTGTTCAGGCTGAAGAAGGCCGAGCAGAGAATGTGGCTAGTGCATTTTGTGTGAGGGCATCTTCAGAGCAAAGTCAAGTACGTTAAGGTCAAATGAGTTTAGTGAGCTAAGGTACCTAAGGTACACCAAAAGGTAGTTCGACGGGAGAGGAGTTTGGTGGGAGCTACTTCAAGACACAGGGGTTCTTTTAAGTGTTAGGTGTACGGAGTACAAACATCATGTTCTATTTTCTTCTACGGCCGTTCCGATAGGTACTCGTACACTTTTTTTTTTCTAATTTTTTTTTTTTCCTTTTCTCTTTTTTTTTGATTCGCATAAAGTTGAATATATCAGGGACCTTATCAAAGGGTTTTGTGGATGACAGATAACTCAAAACGGGAATGACTGTGCTCTGATTGAATGACATGTCCTGACCGCTTCGAACGTGCGCACCCCAAAGCTGAAACGCACATCTAACAGCAACGTCCATGTCCGCGTCCTTTAAACTTGAACAGACCTAATCTGATTCGCTGCAGCACACAGCCTTTTTGTGAATTGTGATTGCGGAGGGGCGCAAGCCATAGATCCAGATGCATGACTGATGATGATATATGTCAGATATACTGTCTTGCTCCTTGAAATTTGAATCCTTCCTGTTGTTAATAAGGTAATCGGGTAAGGTAAGGCATCTAAGGTATAATTGTCTCATAGAGGACTGGTCTGGCTCGGCCGGTGTCAGAGATGTCAGAGGAAGATGACCGCATTAACTTGATTTAAATCAACCTTGGACGCTTTCACGAGCATCTCAATCTCAATATCTTCCTAGAGGAATCCGGGTACTATTGTTTCAAATTGGGCAAAAACCCCCCGAAAAATCCAATCACAATCTTATTATTAATATGAAGATTGAAGGCAAAGAATTAACGATGCGCTGTCTGTTCCCCCTTCCCCCCGGCAAGGCCTTGTCACACTGTCACACAGGCACACAGTCAGGACTCAGGCAGCTCAAGGCTCAAGCTTCACGCCCAGGGGCCTTCTGACAGGGGTAACAAGTCCCTTGGGCGCCACAATAACGCTTTGGGTTTAGCCCAGGGTAGGTGTGAGTCGTGATTAGCGGCCCAAACCTTCAACCACTACAGAGTAGGTACTCCGTAATTAGATAGGTACCTACTAAAGTACTTACCTCCACAGTACATACCCCCCTGCAGGCTGCCTGGAACTTGCCCTTGATCCCTATAGGCTGTTCAACATCAATCCTTTATGCATGCAGCATGCCTTATATTCCGTTGCCCTCCTTTCAGCCTCAGATCCTGATTCAATAATTCTGCAGGCTGCCGTCCAATGACCTCAAAGGCTTGCGAGTTGCATCCAGGATCCTGGACTCTCAACCACTTAATCTCCCCGCCTGCTTCCCCTGAGATACACCGTCGCCTTGAAAGCTGAAACACTTTTCTGCATCCCGCTCGCTACTACCCTCACGGTCAATGTCTTTCATTGACGGGAGAGAAGGGAGATCCCAGGTCCTGCGAAACAAGAGAGCCTTGGTAGGCACTTACAATCATAATAATAATATTGTACAGAACGGTACGTATCCAGACAGTCTTGTTCGCGGTCCCCGAGCATTTCCAAAAGGTCCCAAGCTTTTAGCGGTTCTGGGATCGGAGGATTTGAAAGTAAAAATTGGAATGCAGGGCAAGTTGGGTAGGTACTTACGTATACTTTGAAAGGGTTAAAACTTCCATTTCAATACGCTAGTGACGCTACTAGCGCTGTCACTTTTGTTTCTGCGCTTGTAGAAGCGCGCCTGATCATTTCATCTTGACCAACGACCACACGCACTTGAAGTTCACGGATGAAAGTAAAGTCGGATGGAGCATTGCATCCCCTTGATCAGAACCGTTCCTACTAGACGTACCGTGCACAATGCGTGAATCGCGGAAGGTCTCTATGAAGCTGTTGCTTGCTACCAAATCGGATGATAAAACAGATCCGTGGCTAATCCCAATACTGAGGCCAATCTGGTCGAACGAGTGGCACGCTTTTTCCAAACTCGTACGCATCTTACCCCTGAGACCCATTTATCTCTCTCAGTACTTGGTCAAGCCAGTATGGTAGCAATAATCGCTTCCGAGCCTTCTTCACACTTGCATATACATGTGAGCTCAAGGCAAGAATAATTTCTTTTCAATGGAATCCTAGCTTCCGGGCCTCAAGTAATGGATTGACGATACGTAGATGCATAACAAGATCTTACATCATGACGTCTGGCAGTAAACTGTTACTGCGTCTTTTTTCCTGCTTGTCTGATACAATTTCTGAGTACAGTTGGCGTAGCTCAGCGGACAGTGCGCATAAAATGAAAAGAGTAGCCACCAGCGCCATCGCTGAGACTTTAAAGGACGGAAGCTCGCAAGAACCAGAACGGAACAGCGTCATCGACCACGCGTTACTGTACAACAGCCCTCTTTCTCGCCAAATAATAAGTGATCAAGCTGCGGTGATCCTCCTTCCCGCCTGTGACGAGGCTCCAAAATCTGTCCTGATCCACAGTGTAATACAATTCGAGTACGAATTCGATCACAGCGCGTCTTATATCGGGATTCATGTCTGACATACATCTTGAACCCATCCTACCTAGTCTCTCTTGTTGTTCCTCACTCATATCAAAGGTATTCCCTTTTTCTTGACCACGGTGTAACAAGCCCGCTAGGACATACAGTCCCATGAACATGGTGTTAGTCTCACCGCCTTCGGTATGCTCTGTCTCCAGTAGGTCCAGGACAGAATCGATGCAGGGAGATGGATCACACTGATGGACAATGCACTCAGCTGTCTCTTCCAGGCCGCAGACAATGTGGGATGTGCTGGTATGATACTTGCGAGCAGCGAGGACAGCCGTAAGTGCCCGCGGGTAGTAAGTGTAGAAGAATTTTGGCTGATGTTGCAACAAAACCCGAATCGTGACCAGTACCTGGGTCTTCAAGTCTTGTGCTTTGCCTGCACCAGATGTTGATTCATCACTTGGCGTCTCGAGGCATTCGAGGAGAGGCGGGACTAGCTCGTCAAATTTATAGCCGCCTTCCCAGACCGACTCTCCCGAAGTACGAATCAGCGCCTGAAGCTTGCGGAATCCGTGGACATCCAAGTTCCTCGACTGGACGCGGACGATCCCGCTGTCTAGAATTTTGCGTGCAAGTCGCGGATTGTCGATATTTTCCGAATTGCTAGTACGTCGTCTTTCCGCTGCCTCGACAGCCAACCATTTCTGATGGTAGTCGGGGCTAGCGGGTTCCTCTGCTAAGAGTTGATGATCGAACAAATGGCGATGGTGCTTTCCGGGCTCGTTCACTGGAAGTTCTTCAAGGGCTCCTGGCGTGTGGACTAGTGGCGGCGGGGATGATATCCCGTTGCTGGGGTCAAGAACAGGATCTTCATACACCTGAAGTGGCCTTTGTTCCTGTAAATAGGAGGTTTTCATGGTCAAATTTTCTTTCCTTGATCCAACAGCTCTTGGACTCATCGATATTCTCTGGCTGCTGGTCCCATTCACCAGTGATTGGTCAAAATCCTTGGCCAAGGTCGTAGGCCTTGAGGGACTTGTGGGGAGCTTGTCACCTCCACGGCCATTGGTCAATAAAGCGGAATCGTTCTGGTTGAGATACTTCCTCGGACTTGAAGGAGACTGAGCTTTGTCAAACTCAGCAAGCATGAATTGATCTTCGGTGCGCCGTGTATCTGGCGAGAAAGTAGACATAATCTCAACAGGTGCTTGGAGTGAAGAAATGAATTCGTTGGCTTTCGGATTTGCCCCATTCAGATCTGGCATAACCAACGTGAAATCTTCTGCGGCTTTCGTAGGACTTTGTTGCGGCTGGACTTTGGGAATGGCATGCCCAACATTCTTGGATGGATTTGCCCTGATAGAGCTAGTGCTAGCAGAGCTGCCAATCTTCGTGGGGCCTAGTTTAATCGTACTTGCGCCGTTTGCAGGGGTCTTTGGTCTCTTGACAGGGCTCACCGCTGGACTCTTTGGCGGCGTTTCCATTCTTGCTATTTTCCTAGTAGAGTATGGATCTGCAGTAGCAGGGCGGGCAGCATCTGGTCTCCGCCGTGGACGCACTGGTGCGGAGGACAAAGTACCAATCAATGTTGTGGACACGTTTCGAGATGCTGCAGACATGGCAGTCGTGGGTCTGCCCAGACTAGGCTGTAGGACAGATTTCTTGGGTGATCCAAAGGGCTCGGCCGACCCCGGCCGTTCGGGAAGATGTTTGCCTGCTAGCTTTGCCTTCTTTTGTGCCGCAATAGTCTCTTTGATAGAAGGCCTACTTGGTATCGAATTAGTGCTGTGAGAGAACCCGGATTTAGCACCAGCTGTTGAAGTGTGCGGTGCCGGTATTTTGTGTGGGTTTGGGTTGGAAGGATCTTCTATCAACAAATCTTGTTGTTTTTTTTCAAGAGTGGACATGACTCTAGAAAACGCATCAGCAAGGAAGTCAATCGATCGAAATGAAGTGACCTACGCTTCAGACCTTTCGGGCCAAAGGCGAGCAAAAGCCCAATACGTCGATCTCATACTCTCACGGACTTTTAGATCGCGATCTCCTAATCCAGCTTTCAAACACTTCTCAATCCATTCGAGCCCTCCAGCGTGCTCAATGACATTTTTGTGGTGCCCATGTTTACTGATAACAATTTTGAGCCATCCACACGCATAACTTCTAGGTTGCACGTTTTTGTCCTGGCAAGCATAATAAATATGCTGAGTAAGTCGACTGTGGAAAGTCACATTAGCGATGATGGCGGAGACCGTGTCGTTCCCTTTAGCTGCCGTAATTTTCTTCGTATTTGCGCATAGCTTGATTAGATTCAGAAGCAGTATTTCAACCATACTATCAAGACCAGGCCCGGCGACTCGGGCTAAGTCCTGTACCAAGTGGCACCCAATGGTGGATACAGTTGTTCTTAAAGAGTTGACAGTTTTCAAAATGCCATCGAGTAGTCCCTTGATGCCAGCAAGGTAGACTGAAGCGGAATCCTGAAGTGCATTGCCTTTCGTTATCTTTCTCAGCTTCAATATGCTCTTCTCTCGCTTGAGCCAATTCTGCTCGGACTCCTTGCCCTCGAAGTGTGGATGCATTTCACGGAACATTTCCTCAAGATCTCTGTGATTTTCGATGTATAAAGGATCCAAATGTACGGCTTCTTGCTCAGATACCGACATTGGCGGAGCATCGAGCGGCGGATCGCCTGCGGTGCTGCTGCCAAGCAAGTGTGCCTGTCTCGGAAGCTCGCCAGCGGGCGCCTGTGTTGGCGGAGCGGATTCGGTTTCCTCGTGAGTAGTAAGTCCAAGCTCGGATAAGATATGGTCAACAATTGATTTTCGGACGTTTCGCTGTTGAAGATGTCGCTGGAGATCATTCGTTCCCCTAACTCCAGCGTTTCTGCTCATACATCAGCGACGGCTACACTGAAGGCCGAGACGCAGCCATGGGTACTGACTGAAATAATTCGATGATAGTATTTTGTGCAGTCCGTCGAACGTTTCCATCAGCGTCTTCCAGACAGTCCACAATATTGGGTACAAAGGATCGAAAGGGTATGTTCTTTTCTGCGCGGATCTAAGACTGGTGAGTATTACGCCGT
The DNA here is from genome assembly GCA_013423325.1 of Usnea hakonensis. Classification (NCBI taxonomy): domain Eukaryota; kingdom Fungi; phylum Ascomycota; class Lecanoromycetes; order Lecanorales; family Parmeliaceae; genus Usnea; species Usnea hakonensis. The sequence continues at coordinate 133,786 of BLJB01000060.1, forward strand.
AAGTTGGGAAGGATAATGCTTACGCTGATGAGCCATTGCATCCCATTTTCTTTTGTCTTTGGATGGCGGTTGGTCAAAGCAAGGTCGCGCATGAATTGCTCGACGTCCGATGCAGCGACGGAGTGGAAGTCGGTGAACGCTTGGAGCGCCCTTTGTCGTATCCGATCTTTTTGGTCTGCAAGGCGTTCGAGCAAACACGGGTAGGTTTTGAGTCCATGTGCTTGGAGAAGCGAGTCTTGATCCTGCAGTTCCAAGCGTTTCATGAGATGACCAAGGATGGAGAATCCAGCATCTGTGAGATGTGGAGTAGCAAGGGAGATGCGAATAGCATCAAAGAGTGGTGCCACAGCGTGTTCCGGACAGTGACGATGCTTGACCTCGGCTTTGAGTTCGGTCAAATGTTTGAGTTTGGTGTCAACAGGAGCATTGCTCTTTAACGTAGCAAGTGTATTGCTAGCCAGATTCTCCATGATGTAGGTGCAATAACGGAGAAAGATGAGTATATTTCAGCAAACACTTTGTCCTAGGTTAGGTCGCGCAATGTTTTGAAAGCAACAAAATTTAGCCTCAGTACTTTAGTGTCCGCATTTAGGGTCGAGAGTCGCCTAAAGAGGCTAGGGTAAGCTCGGTAAGGTACATGCAAATGGGGGTCGTACCTTACATAAATTACTACGTATACTCCTGGTACTCGGTACGCCCGAGATGGTCTCACTTTCTTAGTAGACACAACTTCATCTGCGGTCTGCATGTTCAATGACGGCTGCATACTCCTGCCTTACCTTAGCCTTCTCTAAGACTTCCCACAGGCCACCAAAGTCAAACTACTTTCGCTGGAGAGAATCCATGCCCCCCTGATCTACCCTAAAATGGTTATCATTCCCTCCCTTCAACCACTCTCGAAGTGATTGTTGCTCTCATGTTTTCGTTACGGTGCCTGAATGAAACCCAAAGCCCGGGGTCTTGCTGCTATCTGGGACTTATTCTGCTCCTTTCATCCAACAACTCAGGGCCACTTAAACACGGCAAGGGGTGCCTTTGTAATTTCCCCATGATACTGACAAGCAGATTGTCATCCCAGTAAACTCTAAACACCATGTTCGCTGTAACAACCGTGGATTACGAAAAGTTCGGAGGCCAGATTACTGAACCGGAACTTCGACAATAGTGGGCTCGCAATCGCTCCCTTCGTGATCACACACATAGCTTCTCTCTGGCCGGGCGCTGCATGCGTGCAGCTCCTTCGCAGTCTTCGACTATTTCCGTGGAGCTGACAGTCGTTATCGTTGGATTTTTGGTTGATCTGTTGAGAATACAACGTTACCTACCTATCTCATACGAATAGTGGTCACAGACTTGATCAATCAAGCAACCTGAACCCAAAGGTATCATTGAGACTGCCTAGTGCATTGAAATAGGCTGTACTCTACCAGAAGGAGCAGGTGACTTGGTTAGCTTCTATTTACACTACGCCGGCCAGCTTCCTCAATAAGAAGTGTCTTAAGGGTTGATGCTTGATCAAGGTCATGCAGTGAAGCATATCTGAATAACAAGGAGAAGTAGGCAACCATCGCTACCTATCAAATGCGGTCGCAAGAGCCCGTCTCCTGGGATTTTGCCACCTGGTGCCCCAATGCACCACGATCGCAAGGCTGGATAGCCTTTGGAGAGCGTGTTGCTGGAGTAGGAAATTCTTGAACAATTCGTTGAGCCTTGAACAAATTCCTATGCTTGGGGTAATTGCCAGCGTTATTGTAAATGCAGCTAAGAGATGAAAGGCATCTTGGATTTGCATCCAGAACTTGGACTACCACATGCTGCGCTACAGCCATGGACAGGAAACGCTCCGTAAAAAAGATCAGTAAAGATGTGAGTTTTTAATACACCTTTGTTTCGATATATTTCGTAGCTCGATGCATCTCTCTTCAATGACGGCTAAAGATATTGTTGTCTCCTCTTATCCTTCTTTTACTCCCACAACATGTGGATGACCGTTGAACCGCAACTGGACCGGATCCCCATACTTCATCTCTGGAGAACTTGATTTTGATCAGAGGTTTGGAACGTCCAGCTCGCCTGATGCCTGTCGACTAGCACCCCATTTAATCAGCTCATTCCAGGGTCTTGAACCAAGCTGATAGGTTATTCTCAATAAGTAGATAGAGCAAGAGAAGCCGAGACTAAAGCGATTTGTTAAACGTCAACTTTTCGCGTGGGGGAAGGTTAGATGTAATTGGTGTAAATCCATGTCATCACTCATACTTCTGGGCTTGCTTGACCCAATTTCTTGCTGATTATGTCGGATCATCCTTTGATTTCTTTGTTGGTACTGTACCTCTTCCCATTCGTACCTTTGTTGTCAGATGCCGTGCTCTTCTTCGCCTTGTCTTCAGTAGATTCCGGTCTTTTCTGTTCCTTATCAAGGCTTGCCTCATACGCCTTCCACAAATAACTGACTTTCTCGCCGAACAATTGCTGCCAGAAATCATCCTCTTCATACTGTTTGTCTTTCAATGCCTGATTGATCTTTCTTACACTGCCTTGGCCAAATTTCTCTTCTATCCATTCCAAGAAATACCCCGTATGTTGGTATCCAGCATCCCATTGACCACCACTTTCCTTCTTCCAATGCGGCGGGCTCAAACCAGCCTTCAACCTGACAAAGTCGGCGACACCTTCAACCAAACCGCTAGGCGCAGTCCCCATGGCGTTCCATTGCCAACAGTGGACCATCTCGTGGACAAGTACCCCTTGTATCTCATCTTTCTGCCGCGCATGTGGAATTCCATTGATGTAGTCCAGAGAGAAATGGATCTCTTTATGGTCTCTATCTAGGTCTGAGCCTGTCGTGTATGCGACACCAACCATAGCATGGAGAAAAAGGGTCACAGAGCGACAGGCAGGTATATGGTCGTTGTTTTCCGAGGGCCGATAGAGAATGGATAGTACACTTTCTACAGCTTCCGAAAGAGCTTTGGAAGGGTTCGTGTTGCGGAAAAAGACATTGGAGCCAGGGTGATCTAGGTCGAGAGAAGAGAGGCGAAGTTTTGTAGATGGAAATTTTGGGTTTGGATGAGGACGAGAATAACATTCTTCACTCTTATCACTGCTTTGCTTCTTCTCTTTGGAAGTAGGTGGCTCCTGCTTGGGGTGGAAGGGAAGAGGGGAGGGAGCAGTGATTGGATCAGTCGGAGCGGCGGACATGGCTAAGGGTGTTGGTAACGGTTTTGGAGTCGTACGGAGCGTCCGAGTCATTGTCGTACGTAAATACTTTCCAGGTTTGTTTTAATTAAGTATCTTGATCATCCTTGCCTTGAGTGTTGATCAATTGGACTCCTTGCCTCATGGAATAAGATGTCCTTGCGTCGTAAGGTGACCACGAATGACCGCCGCCCTAGGTATCTCAGCAGAAGATAAGTTGTCTAAGCCTAAAGTAGTAAGATGGGTTTTATACCGTGGTACCTTACGAAGTGTTCGAATGGCGACGGTACGGAGAAATCTTGGCAGAAATGTTCAAGAGAGCACGAGGGCAACTCAAACACCTTGTAGAAGCACTCTACTCTTAAGTACTTTATTTGGGTTCTACGATGAAGGCTTCAAAGATCATAATTGAAACGATAGTGACAATAGAATCATAGCATCAACAATATTATTGCATTTCTCTGTTTGTCGCTCGTGCTTGACCCAAGCATAGGGGAGCATGCCACCAATGCCCATGCAGTACTCCGTAAGCTGAACAAGGCCACAATTAAAAACCTGCTGAAGGATGGTATTTATCCTGAAGATGTTAGTCCTTCCATTGTCATTCTTACTTACATCTTCAGGCTTCTCTTCTGCGATCAATCGTAGCCAGTCCTCGTTCACGCCATCCCGAGGCAGGCTTGGACCTGTGCTATGTTACAGACAATAGTAATCTTCCTCCTCTCCTCCCTCATTACTTCTTCTTCTTCTTCTTCCTCATTCCAGCGAGCGTCTTCGGTTTCTGATATCGAGCCAGTCATTGCAACCTCTGGCCCGTCCTCGACGTACCCTCAACGCGCTTACCGCAACCCAACTGACGCCCTCGTCAAATTCCTTGACTACAAACATGGCACCAGATGGGCGATATGGGAATTTCGAGCTGAAGGCACAGGCTATCCTGATAGCGAGGTCTACAATCGAATAAGACATTTCCCATGGCCAGACCATCATCCTCCCCCCTTCGCTCTGATACCCAACATCATGGCCAGTATGCGTGACTGGCTGAAAGGTCCCGACTCAGAAAAGGGAAGGACGATTGTGGTCCACTGCAAAGCCGGCAAGGGTAGGAGTGGGACTTCGGCTTGTAGCTACCTGATCAGTGAAGAAGGCTGGGCCGTCGAGGATGCACTGTCGAGATTCACCTCGAGGAGGATGAGGAGCGGATTCGGAAGTGGAGTTAGTATACCAAGTCAATTGCGGTGGGTCGGTTACGTGGATTGGTGGACAAAGCACGGCAAGGTCTACGTTGAGAGACAGATCGAAATACTCGAAATTCACGTGTGGGGACTCCGAGACGGTGTGAAAGTGGCTGTTGCAGGCTATGTGGAGGAAGGTAAAATCATCAAGACATTTCACACGTTCGACAGAAGGGAGAGAACGGTTATGGATGGGGAATTGCAGAAGATTACAAATTCCGCGAGCGTCTCGGATACTGCCAATGAAAAACCTCCCCCAAAACAAGCGAGCAAGACTCAAGCCAATCTAAGCCATCCTTCCTACTCATCCTCCATCCATACCCAAATAGCCCATGAACCAGGAGCGGATGCTGTCCTCTTCCGTCCTGAGCGTCCAATCGTGCTCCCTACATCCGACATCAACATTGACTTCGAACGCCGTAATAAGGCTACTTACGGTCTTGCGATGGTCACCTCTGTCGCACACGTTTGGTTCAATGCTTTTTTTGAATCCCAATACTCCTCAAATTCTCAGCCTGACAATGGGACCCTATCCGACCATGCCGATGCGGACAGCCTTCCCGACAGCGGCGTCTTCGAAATCAGCTGGGAAGCAATGGATGGCATTAAAGGGTCCGCACGCAAAGGTACCCGCGCACTGGACCGTTTAGCGGTTGTGTGGCGAGCTACCCCAGAAACTACGGAAGGTCTCACAAAGATCATCACTGAACCAAGCGTGGGCCAGCCTGTCCCCGAGAGCAAAGCTGCGGATTGGAAGAAGGCAAACATCAAGACAGCTGCTGAAAGTTTAGGCAAGGACTTGGGACTACGAACCGAAAGTCTGTCGAGTGCGAATGTAAGTAAGGCCAGCAGTACGACCGATCTCGGCAATGCAACATTGGCTGCAGAAAGAAGCGATAGCGATTCAGAAGCCGGTGTCAAGGCCCACGGTCCGCAAGGTGAAGAACATATACCGCATCCGGAACATCCTACCATCTCTATCTTGGAACCTGCGTCTACGGATCACAGTCTATCAAATGTAGAGGGCAGTATTCCTAACGTTGATTTGGGAATCGAGAAAATGCGCAGCCCTATTCCTGACCCTAGCATGAAATCGGCCACTGCACCGGATCGGCCAGATCCGGCTGAGAAGTGGTCGTGAGGCAGACAACGAGTGGAGTTGGTCATGGAAAAACAATTGCGAACCAACACGCCCTTTCCATACGCGTCCACACAGTTGAGTAGGAGCATAGCCAAGCAACAGCAGAACGCTGCCGTCGAAGCTGGAGCGCGGCAAAGAGGACCCGGCATCTGGGCCCACATTTATACTTGTCTGTTGCTCATCTTGAACGAAGGTTCAGCTACTTGCTACGGCAATGGGATCCAAGCGTGGTGCGACAGTAGAAAACTTGTGGAAGAGCAGCAAGATTCACAAAGACTCGGGCGGTAGGCGGTGGGACTCCTCGGTAGACATTAGGTGGGAGATTGGTCATTGAACGCTGAATACCAGTGGCAAAGACCCCATCAAACAATTTGATTGATTACAATAAAGTTGACAGTTCCAATCACACATGCTTCCTTCTCATCAACTAGACCTACACCTTCGATGGTCGACAGTTTCCTCTAGCGCTCTCATCCCAGAACAAATTCCTTATCCAGCATGTTCAACAATTTCGCTCACGAGTACACCATTTCGGACTACACTTTTGATCTGCTCAGGCAGCGCTTTCTCAACATAGTCATCGTCCTCTGCTTGTCCCGGCAGATTGACATTAATCCCCGTGCACTTACTCGTGAAAACCTCTGTCCCTAGTGAATCTTTACTAAGATAAATCGCAGCACCGTCGACCTGGTCTAGCATAATGGTCGGCAAGTTACCCAGCACCTGCACTTCGAATTTAGGGCTCTTGATGACATCGACAGCACTGACTAGAGAATCTATGACAAGAGAGCATTGCGTACAGTTGTCGAGAGAGATCGCGTTGGCCTTTCCGATGATGCGGATGGGAGTTTTGGTGCAGTGTGATATGAGGATCGAGTGCGAGATTGAGGCCTCAATTTCGAGAATCTGCCCAGGGTCGTTGTAATTTTCGATGAGCCACTTGTTTCCCTCGAGTTCTTTTCGGGGTGGTCTTCTTGTGCGCATATTTTCCGGTTTAGGCTTTTTGCCAGGGATCGGTGATTTACTAAGAGAGGAGCTTTGAGATGAAGAGCGGCTAAGTGCAGACGGCGCGCTGGCGCCCTGAGTCCGCAGCGAGGGGTTCTTGTGGGTTTGGCTGGATGGGTTAACTTTGCGAAGGTGAGAGGTCACATCTGAACCGCGGGATATTTGGTCGAACACGGCACCCATGTCCGACGAGCTTGAAGTTGAAGTGACGCCGTTCGGCGGCATTGCCGGTGGAGGTGGTGGGCCGTCAAACGAAGGTAGTGGCGGCGGTGGAGGCGGTGGGGGACCAGAAGATGGCGGCGGGCTTTTCGATGATGCCTGACCGGTTTGAACTTGGTGGAGGGCTTCTTGTGGATCGATGCCGTTTTGGTTGTTCCAGGTCACGCCTGACAGGTAGTGCTGTTTTACGTATGCGATGAGCGATTTAAAGATGGCATAGAAGGCGTTAACCCAATCGACGTGTCTCCGATCCCTAATGGAGACATGAATCAACATGTGCAGCGTCGACTGCAATATCGATGACTTACTTTTCTTTATATTCCTTGATCACACGATTTCCATGGTATTGGGCGGAACTCAGTATTTCCGCCACATAATCTGCGGGTTTTGGATCAATATTTATCCAGGCCAGTACGGCAATGCCTTCGGATACGGTTGTCAAATGGTTGAAAAGGGAGGATGCTCGATTGGCTTCTCGAATGTCATTGACGGCACCCATCATGGCCTGCAGGTCCTTCAAGATCTCCATGTAGACCGGTGACTGAATATCCGGCTTCCTGGCTTTAGTGGTGACGATGAGGAACTTGCGCTCCGCAGCAAAGGCTCGAAGAACGGCAGCAGACTGGTAGGATAGGGGTCAGCATGCGAAATAATATAATATTGCTCAAGGGGCAATACCTGCTCAGCGACTAGTCCTCCGATCTCCTCACTCATATTGACGAACGACTTGACCTGGCCGTTTATAATGGCATCGAAGTCGTCAATGACTGGTGGTAGGGCTTCCAAGTGCCGGGAAGGTGGTCTTGCTTGGTCTAAAGCCCGATCCGTAGACGGCCCCTGGCCGGACAGAGATGGCGCGCCATCTGCAGCGAGTGAAGGATCGGCTATGGACGGTACTAAGTCTTCGAGACGCGAAGTCGCAGCCTCAAGTCTACCAAGTATGGTCAGTGCCAGCGTCGCAGGTAGTGTGGAGGGCATTTTTGGGGAGAAGGGAATTCGTAAAAGAGACGGAGTGGTAACTTGGTGAATTGTGGGATTTTGGCAAGAATGATAGCAAATAAGTATCAGCAAGGGTACGTGCATACCGCTTAATGAGCGTTGTCAGGTTCGACGGAGCTGCCATCATTTGGGAAGAGGGGAAAGGAAATGGAACCTTGGATTAGTAGGGGGCTCGTAAGTTAGAGTGCGTCAGTCAACAGCAAAAGCAATTGGCCGAAGAAGCAGTGATGATAATAATACTGATTAGTGGGGAGTAAGTGGAATAATCAATACTCTGTTATCTATCAACAAGAGAGGGTGGACGAACAACAAAGCAAAGGATCTAATTATTTATTACTTGTCAGAGTAGGTAAATCAATGGAATATCCAATATTGGTGTCTGATACATGTATGTATCTTACGAGTACCCTAAGTCCTTACTTTACCCCTAAACGATTTGGCTTGGCACAACAAATGGAACCTCGGAAGACAATGAGACCCAGTAGGCGAGCCGGCCCGCAGCTTAGGTCAAACCCGCAATTGTGTAAGTACTACATTTAAGGTACTAATTATCATCCTCTTCGAACTCCAGTTCATTACTTTACCTTACTTATGGCCCAACGCTTAGACTACCTTGCACAGCGTTTTCCACAAACAAATACAATCAACGCTTGGTGATTTCGTGAAATCAGTATCGAATCTTGTGGCCAATACAATGAAGGAGTTCGTGGACGCATTCAAAGCGTAGTGGTTTCTGACCAAGTAGTCAAAGCTTCTTATTCTAACAATAGTCAAACTCAATATGCCGGAAAGCTACCCCGCAAACCTGAAGGAAGAAGTCACCGTCAAGGTGAAGGGAGACGGCGAGATAGAAAACTCCATGGATTTCGTTACCCTTGGTGAATAGAACGCTTTGCCAGTCTCTGGTTTTCCATCTGACAGTTGGGCAAGGAATGTGTATCATTGGTCAGTCCTTGTGCATACCCATTTTCACAATCAAACCGGGTCCAATCTGTTATTAGACGACATTTATCAAGAATCACCCCCAAGGTTGCTGTATTCGAATGTACTTGGAGGTGCAGGAGTTTATGCCGCTCTTGGCGCGAGAATGTTCCGAGGAAACAACGTCAATGGACAGGACGGCAGTAAGTCTGTAGGTATGATCGTACATGAAGGTCACGATTTTCCAGAGGATGCGAAGGCCGAGCTGGAATCTTGGCGCCTGAGCAGCCTTTTCGTTGAGACGCCGCAACGGTCGTGTACCCGCGGGAAGAATGTCTACTCCAAGGAAGGAGTCCGTGGTGAGTAAGAGGTATGATCTCGTAGAAGCGACGTCTTAACTTATTAAACCTAGACTTTGAATTCATCACTCCTAAGATTCAGTGCGTAATTATGCTTGACATCTCAATTTCCTCTTGTTATCATTTTTGAGTCTAAAGACATTGGTTGGGATCTCGTTTACCCTTTCGAAAACGCAACACTGACTACGGGATTCCAGAGTCGACCACACGATGCTCAGTGGTCAATTCTTGACCTCGAAGAGCTTCCATCTCATCTGTACCCCCACTCGGTGCATTGAGCTTGTGAAGGGTATCATAAGTCGACGAAAGGCTTTCATAAGCGAAGACTCGCATCTGAATTCTGGTTCATCGGAAACGCCTTTTTTTGTATGGGAGCCTATGGAGCACTGCTGTCGGCCAAGCGAGCTGCCATCAGTCTTCGAGGCAATGGATTTTGTGGACGTATTCTCGCCCAATGATCGCGAGCTCTCTGCCCTGTTCAGAGAAGAGAATCAGGATGAAGGCACTATAGCTGAGCGAAATCTTCAACGGTATTGCAAGACTCTCCTGGCGCAGGGTTTTGGACTCAAGCCCAGTGCTGTAGTGGTCCGAATGGGGGAAGACGGTTGCTTCGTATCTTCTCATACCAGAAATTTTGCGTTATCGGCGTACCATACGCCTTTGAAGGATATAAAACAAGAAGATCGTGCAACGTGGAAGAACAAAGTCGTTGATCCGACTGGGGGCGGCAATGCATTCTTAGGGGGTTATTGCATAGGGCTGCTGACGGACGAGTGGCGCGATCTCGGGCCCGGTCTCACTCCTTTCGAAGGGGCTGCCTTGCTAGGCTCCGTAACCTCGAGTTTCGCCATTGAGCAGTCAGGCATGCCGAAGTTGAGTTATCATGAGGGACAAGAGCTTTGGAATGGTGAACGAAGTCTCGACCGCTTAGCCTCTATGCGAAAGAGAGTCGAGAAGCTCAATACAACATATTCCCAAGGTATCTGACCGGTTATTCAACAAGTTTTGACCATGGAAAACTTTAAACAGACCTGTGGCGACTGATACGACTTCGCGGGGTCTCTTGACCAGGCGAATAATAATCAAAGACGCAAGAACAGGGGTTTCATTGAGGACAGCCTTTGATGTACCACAGTCGGTTGCAGCCTTGTCCTCAGCACGCTTCGAAGGAGCTTGGGAAAGAAAGGAAGATGAGACAGCGAGCTGTTATACACTTTGTGATGCCTATCCGCTAATCATTTCTCCGTAACGCCAGCAATGGTCAAATGCATCCACCAGTCATTATAGCTGCCCTTTTGCGGCTACTTCTTTGGCAGCCTCGGCCCGTTCGTGCTCTATAATCTGCTTGCTCCAGCTTTACAATGGCAGCATCAGTAGTTGCGCTACCAACTTGTAAGGAAGAGAATCTCCATACTATCGACTTGGGAAGAACCTCCCCTTCTCCGGCATTCTTGTCCTAACCTCCCTCTCCGCACTGATGCTCCATACAATTGCCGTAATTCCGATCATGACTGCCCCCATTACCGCCGTATTTGCTTTCCAATTGGCTGGCTGCGAATACCATCCTCCAGCTGGCGACCAGACATGCTTGGGATATCTAGAAGCAGGTAAGCCTATTGAGTCGAATGAGGTCTCAAGGGCGATTGGATCCACATAGATTGCTGTACTTACGGTATTTTCCCTCCACTAGAATGCGAAATTGAAGCCCCTTTCGACTCGACCGACTTCATGGAATGGTCTTTCTCCATTGCATGTGATAATTGAGATTAGTCAAAAAGACGAAGAATAGGTGCGGTCTGCGGAGCTGTGAAGGCCTTGGCATCGGATGTTTAGCTCGAGAATCTTAGTGACTAGCAGAGATGCCTCAACATCGACACTCGAAATATCCTTAAGGGACAGCCGCTGAGTGATTGTGGGGGATTCTGAGCATCTATTGTCTTATCATATGACTATATGAAAGGCTTGAACCTCCTACGATGGAGCGGCTCAGTCCTCTCACCACGCACGAGACCGTGTTGCTTTATCCACAAAAATCAGTATCCATATCGAGCTCAACCTTTCAACCTTCTTCGGCTCCAATCTTCAGCCGCAGTACCGATCCCAACCATATCAGAATCCGAAGATGGCATTGAGCTACAAGACCCGATAGACAATCTCCGCCTTCCATCTCCACTGCCCTCACGCGCCCAATCCTCCCCTCGCCTCTCGGCCTTGCATGCTCGACTCGTCCTACCTCCTCGCCTCCCCTTACAAACTCTTGCGCGCTGCCTCGTCGACCGTTCTGCCGACCCAAACCCTGATTTTAACAATGCCTCACTGTCCTCACTCGGCTACGATCTCTTGGGCTACTACACCTCTGAAGCCATCCTCTGCCGCTACCCTCGTCTACCCACCGAAGTCATGTTCGCCGCCATGTACGCTTACTGCGGACCCAAAACACTCACGTCTATTGCGCGAGAATGGGGTGTTGAAGTGGCGGCAGCGCCAGGCGGAGAAGTCGACCCTGGGTTTTTGCAATGCTTAAGGCAAGAGGCTGGAAATGCAAGCGTGAACCGCACTGGCGTTCAAATCAAGGACCTCCCAGAAGTCGCCCAAGATCTCAGTACGCGACCAAACCCAGAGCAGCAGATCAAGGGCTGGCGCAGAGGCGCCAGTAGCAAGACTATCTATGATGATTACTTCGGCGACGAAGTCAAGCATATCGCAACCGACCAGTCCGCGCCGCGAAAAGAAGCTACCTTGCGGAAAGCTGAGAGCGGGGTCACGCTCGAACAAGCATCCACTGGGTTCGTGAGAGCGCTGATGAGTGCTGTGTATCTACATGCTGGAAAGAAGGCCGCCTACAACTTCTTCAAGGCGCATATACTCTGCCGATATCTGGATGTGAGCAAGTTGTTCGATTTCAAAAAGCCGACAATGGACCTGAGTAAGCTATGCGCGAGGGAAGGATTTGAGAGCCCTGTGGCGAGGATTCTGAGTGAGACCGGGAGGAAGAGTCGTCATCCGGTCTTCGTGGTCGGGGTCTTTGCAGGCAAGGATAAGCTTGGAGAAGGGTCCGGAGGCAGTCTAGACGAGGCCCGAATCCGAGCTGCCGTCAGTGCATTGAAAGGTTGGTACCTGTACAGTCCGTTGGAGGTGAGGGTACCCAGCGAAGCTACCGAGGATAAGCCTTGGAAGCCGTTACTCGTTGATGGTGGAGAGGTGGTTGCGTGAGAGTCGAGATGGGGAAGCGGATGGCTATTACCTAGCCGTCTCTTTTTGCCCGAAGCACGATATTGGCGCTTCCTGTGGACCTCGTTCATATGCATCAGCAGGCCTCATTGGGCGGCGTCCGAACTTGTATATCATACGTATATAGAGGAAACCACTCCATTTCCGAGAAGTTATGCTTTGATCTACTTGGTAGCGGTTGCGTCACGAAGGGCGACGTTTCCTGGAAATCTTTCTTATATGCCTGTACATAGACCTAAGATTGGTACAACAGATGCTTGCGTAGTAACAACATAACTATATTTGTTCTCTACTGTAATCCTCTTCGTCACTTGTGTGCTCCCAATCGTCGATCAAACTATGGATCAGCTTTCGATTCAGGTCTGAGTACACAAAGAAGGCATTAGCCCTATGTCACAGAAATCATGGGAACCGAGATTGTATTTGATATTTAATTATCACCAAATAATACTTGAAATTGTCCCCCATCTATAACATCACCATCATCATCAGATCAGAAGCTATATCTGTTGCCAAAGCAGTATGTACAAGCATGACTGATTACCTGGTATCTTGGTACTTTTGGAAAAAGAAATTGGAAAGCCAACCTCTATGCACACATGACAGCATTAGCAAACCGCCGCAGGAGCAATCACTTCCGTTTCACATCATGACTCTCCAACCTTGGAATCGATCTTTTTAGGATTCACCTGCTGCTCCGCTCCATCGTCGTCTTCCCGAGCCCGCTTCTTCGAACCTGCATCCGCGGCAGCATCCGGAACAGCTTCAGGTACTGCATCGGCTGTCTTCTCATCGATCTTCGTGGAACTGTTCGTAGCCTCTTTGGACTCGTCTTTGACGTCTGTTGGATCGCCCGGATCGCCCACTGGCTTCTTCGCATTGGGGCTAGCCTGAACTTCTGATCCTGGGCTTGAGGTCCTTACTTTAGGAACTTCACTGTCGCATTGTCAGGAGGAATATTGCATCAGGTGAATCGACGATGTCTCTCTGGAGCACGTAAACTTACTGCTCGCCTCTCTTCCCAGATCTATCTCCGCCGTCTCGGCCTCGACCACCTCCTCGTCCGCGTCCTGAACCGCCAAATCCTTTGTGCTTTCCGCCATGTCTGTCCTTGAAGCCGCTCTTGCTGTCCTCCTCGCGACGCACTCTCCAATCGCGGTCACCCTTGTCATCTCGGTCACGACGACCACCTTTCTCCCCTCGCCTATCGCGACCACGACCAGCCCAGTCAGGACCACCTTTATGATGGGGACCATCATTTTCATTGGGCCTCACAAGGCCAGCTGCAATATCATCAACCTTCTCATCGCAGTACTGCTTCTTGCTCTTAATCTGTAGATCATTACCTTGCCACTGAGGCTTCGGGCTTAAGGCTAGGAAAGCATTCTGGGTCTCTTCTGAGTCAAATTCCACAAAAACACTACCTTTGAATGTACCAAGATACGATCGTCGTAGACGGACAGAGTTGGTGGAGCCATGTCGAGCAAAGAATGCTTCAACATCGAATTGGGTACTTGGCTGTTCTTCTCCAAAGCCCTTCGCGTATATACTTCGAGCCATGCTTTTGTCTTCATGGACTTTTTGTATCTCTACCATCGGCTTACCTACCAGGCCTTCAGGTAGTGGGGTCTTTCTCTGGATGGCAGTGTCATCTTCGACAACATTCAAGACAGTGCTCTCTTTGAGGGCGTCGACAACGGCAGATAGAGGCTGGAAGTGGCGCATACGTTTGAACGAATGGATAGTACTGATTGGCACTGGCATATTCTCATGGCCTTCGACTTTTGTAAATAGAAATTTGTCTGTCAGAAGGTTGGAATCCGAAAAGTAAAACTCGACCTGGGACATGATCATTAGTCTTTGGAAAGCTGTATAGCATCGGGAAGTACAGACTTGTTTGCGAATAGCAACCGGATCACTACTTTCTTCTTGAGAAACAAGATTTGCCTTGTTATTGTGCCTTTTGTAAGGGCGATCATTTTGATTGCCATAATGTTTACGAGGTCTATCGTTCCATTTCTGTCCTTCTCGAACTCGCTTAGATGGGCCATCATCCCGTCTTGGGCTCTCCTTCTCGGACTCTTTGCGCTTTGTGTCTTCCTGTTCCACTGGGTTCTTAGGGCTCTTTCCGTTCGACGTTGTTTCCGTGCCATTCGTCTGAAAATCCGCTTTAGATTCCTCGATTAAATTTTCAATCGCATTTTTGGATTGGTCAAGCGATGGCACTTCTGACTGATCCTCGTTGGAAGGCTTGGTCACCTCTTCCGTCTCCATGTTGGACAGACACTTCCTAAAGTTATTTCCAGTCTGAGCCAACCTCTCGCGTTGCCAACAAATGACGAAGGTCTTGAGTAATTGATAGACCTTGTCGGAAAAGGAGATGGCGAGTCCAGAAGCTATACCTTGTGTTAAGAAGCTATACTCAGACAACCACGTGCATACCGATCGAAAGACTTGAAGATGCAGTGGGCAAGATGTTCAACTCAAATGATAGGTATAGAACTTGTGGGATGCACCGATCAGGTCTCGAGCCAATGATCTACTGTAGCTTGAAGAATGTCGTACCAGAGTAGTTGTCGATTTGGTTTTGACAGGACAAGGGAAGCTGGGAAGAGGGTTCAGTGGGGCAATTTTTCCCGGCTCCAATTGACTAAATTTTACGGTGAACCATAGGTAGAGTACATTGCCTTACCCTAGAGTAAAGTCGTGCCCTTGATCATGCGATCAAACCTCCATCAACAGATCTACCCATAAGATCGATTGAACATGCGCAAAAGGTTCCATGGTCTCAAGAAAATAGTAGGGCTTTGCATGTCTTATTTGTACTGTGAGGATATGAGGTTGACTAAAACATTTCTTAGAAATTACGACAGTCATGGAATAAATATAACCTCTTCAACCTCTCTCGAGTCGAGCCTCCCAGAATCGCAGACAGAACATTTTTCCAACAGAAATGGATTGCCAAAGCCATTACAAGAGCGTACCATGGCGAGACCGTCAGGGAAAAGCATTGGATCAGAATGTTCCGACGCACCATCCGCTCTGTTGTCCCAATGGACTATAAGATGCTGGCAGAAAAAGATGGATCAGAACAGGCCGAAGGGAGGGGATCAGGCCTTGAATTACCTCCTGACCAGAGGCCTAGACCGTTTCCACGAACACCATATCTCAACATGACATATGCACCAACCGAGCGGAGGCTAGATACAGCAATATTCAGGGCTCTGTTCGCAAGCAGTACAAGGCAGGCCCGCCAGTTCGTGGTACATGGTTACGTGAAAGTCAATGGAAAGAAGGTACAGATCACTATGAAGCTGTTCATTAGGCCACAGCTGACCTCACTGTCCGTAGATGATCTACCCAGGCTACCAACTGAACCCGGGTGACATGTTCCAAGTGGAGCCTGACCGTGTGCTTTATGCCACGGGCGCCCCGAAAGATAAATTCGAACGTCGCGCTGGTCGTAGGATACGGGCCAAGTCCTCCAAGAAAGCGTCGACATCCGAAGGGTCTGAAGATGTCGAGTCCCAGGTATCAAAGTCAGACCCAATTCCTGAACCCACCTCCACGGAGAGAACCCCCAAAGAAACCCTTCAGTCTCTCCTCAGCCAAGCGAAAAGCCTCCTTGCGACCCCCTCAACTTCTCTTACGGCAAAACGCAAGCAAGATCTCCGCGCGTTTCAAAGAACTGTAAAACGCACCATAAGCCGCCCCCAAGCACTGACAGCGACTTCCCTGGACAGTCAACTAGCAGAAATAGTGGCTCGCATGGCTCCAGCACCGCAAGTCGAGCCGGGATTGCCGTCAGCTTCAGCTGATGAAGTACCTCAGCTCTCATCGTCTGAGCTCCAAGCGGAAGCCGCCACCCTCAATCCCGCCCAGCTGAGGACACTCCGCGACGCTCTCAAAGACGCGCGCGAAAACCCAGTCGATGCGTCAAAGCCGTATGCTACCCCTTGGCGCCCTAGAGAATGGATGTCAGCGTTTGCATTTGTGCCCCGATACCTGGAGGTGCACCAGAGGGTATGCGCGGCCGTGTATCTAAGGCATCCGGTTGCAAGACCAGGTCTAGCAGAAGTGCCCACGCCTTACGGGATAGAGATCAATACTCTAGCTCATAATTGGTATCTGCGGAGAAGATAGAAGGCTGTATCATAAGAGCTGGCGGATATACTTATCTGTACATTGACATTTTTGTAACATAGCGTGACACATTGCATAGATACACTTAGACCGCGCTTGTGGCCTTGAAGTGATAGTACGTACCATGCTTTAAATTTACGAGTGTACCTCTTGGGTAAGCGCGCGTTGCGTGAACAGATACAAGTTTCAAAAACTATGCAAGCAGGCAAGTCTACCCCACTTGACGGCGTTCGACTTCCCCCTTCTTTTCGGGCTTTTCAGTAGCATCTTTCCAATACTTTTCAATCAGACTCTCCACTTTCCATTTCGGAAGGCCCCTATCCTCCTCCTCGGCAAGCCTCCATATCCTTTGATCGCCTCTCTCGCAAGCTCGCGTGGCCAATGCAACTGCAGTGCCATTTCTAGGCCACCATCCCATTCCGCGCATCTCCTCAAAATAGCGCCAGGCGTCGTCAATGCTGTTCTCGCTATTCAGACATACCAAGATGAGCCTATCGTACGAGAGTCCATCAGGCGCGATCTTTAGCGCCACCATCTCAGAAGCCAAGAACATGGCAAGGTCTTTGCGAGCATCTTGGGTGCAACCGCGAAAGAGCAGATTGAACGTTGCGGTGTTGGGCTTAAGAGAGTCTCCAAATTTGTGCAAGGATTTGTATATTGAAAGAGGAGAGGCGAGGTCACGGTGGAATACGTACGCTTCCATGATCACGTTGACAGCCTGGATCGGGATCTGACGGTCCTGCTCGCACAGTTCTTCGAGTATAGAGACCGCAGTAGCCACCAGACTCGGCGACTGGTTTAGATAGGTGAATATGGGCCGAGTAGATGCTTCTGTTGGAGGATGGCTAGCAGCTGCCATGACGGAAAGGAGAGTGAATGCGGCCCGGAGGTCCTTTGCGACAATGTAGGTTTCTAGTAAAGCTTCGTAGTGATGAAGCTGGATAGGATTGCCTGACCGGCGGCCTAGAACACGAAACACCGATGTCGCGAGGTAAATATCTCCATGACGAGCTGCAGTAGAGAGTACATTTATGCAGATGCCAGCAGGAGGATTGAGATAGGAGTTCTCGACCCTCGCTCTGTATGCAAAGAGGGTACCTCTATGATGGAGGGCGCGCGAGGCAGTATCGAGCAGGTAGTACCACAGGGTCGCTGAAATGTAAAGTTCGCCTATTGAGATGCGTTGTTGCATGAGATCAACCGCCGAGTCGAATTCCTCAGCAGAGCAAAGGTTATATACGATCAAATCATAGAGCCAAGAATCGACTTTGATCGCTTCTTTTTGCATTTGATCCAGAGCGTCAAGCGCGAGCTCTAGCTGTCGCTCCCTGATCATGCCCGCAATCACATCGTGCCAGCCGTCTTTCGTCAACGAAAACCATCGTTCAGATAGTTCTTCGAGGATGCGTTGCCTCAACAGATAATCGGGATGAATAGCAAGAACCTATATGCAGTGAGCCAGAATATATCGGAGACCTGGAGCGAGACTTCCTACGCTCAAAGCAGCATGATATGTGGCGGAATCTGGGGCAAGACCATCCACGGCAATCTCATCCAGTATGCCAGCGACCTCTCCTGCTGAGCCATGCTCATTGTCCGTATTTGCGAGCAGCAATGCATCATACAAACGCAAATTCGGTTTCTGACGGCGTTCTTTCACCAATATCTCTACACTGTCTCGAATATGGGCATAATTGCCTTTCTGAGTCGACCTCCGCAGTTCTTGATATGCAGATGCAACGTCAAGCTCTCTCATACGAGCTCGATCACGATCACGCGCATAATGGGCAGGAAGAGAGGACTTCCGACGAGCGTTCCGCTGAAGTTGGAGACATGCGATTTTGCACAATGACGGTGGATTAATCCGAGGTTTTGTGCGGAAGCTTTGTTGATGGGCCTGGCGTTGTGTGGGTTTTTGATATCCTATCAGAATTTTTACACCTGGTCGTAATGGCTCATAGCAATCCTTCTGGAGGACTTGATAAGACAAATGACGCACAAAGTGCCATGAACGGTCAATTATCCTTCTCCCCAATGGCATTGACTCCAATTGAACGCATGGCTTTTATGTTGTTCCAATTAGATTACGGCTCGCTGAATTGCTTACTCAGAGACTCGTTTCACATCTCCAGAACATGGGTATCGGGCACGTGACAGGGAAGGGAACGGATCTACTTAAACGTACGATAAATATTTTATAAAATTCCCCAGTCATTATTATTGTCATTTGCACTTGATCTCGCGACCGCTTATAGACCAGACGGATATTTGAAAGTTAGTCCACCGTATTTGCGGTATTGCTATAACATGTGAGACCAATCACTATTGCGTATTCCCTCAAGGTATCAAGAAGCAGACAAGAGGTCTCTCTGTACCTAGCGAGACGACGCACAGTTCATCTCCACAATCATTGAACTTTAATCGGTATATCCATGCTTCACGCAAGCTTTGTGTATATTTGGATCGAGTTGTCATGCACGCGACAGCCGACTGCTCTCTAACCCTGTTCAAGTATGCTAGAGTGATGAGTTCTTAATCATGACTTTCACTGTACAACGCGTCCTGATATCAAAATCCACGACTCTAGCCCTCTTAAGTACTATGACCAATTGACGTGGCCCACGAGATGATCCCTCTTCATCAATCGGTTTGCGTCCATTCAAGATGCCACTTACCCTACATGCTCCTTCAACTCCTCGCCTTCGCATTTTTCTCCGCAGCAACTCTGACCCTTAATCCTGCCCATTTATCCCCTGACGACATCCACGCACCATCCTCGCTGATGAGGAGCAATCTTCAATATCCTTCAAATCGTTCTCCTATCGCCAGGGACTTGCATGAGCTGCAGAATGGATGGGTTCGTACAATTTGGCATAGTTCCCTGCGCCTTGTGTACTTTCCACTCAGAGATGCTCACATCAAAGTTTGTGCAGGTCGGCCGAACCGAGAGATTCCTTTCATTACTGCCCGTGGAAGTCGCCGCGTCAGTTCTCGAAAACTTTTATAATGTCGTGATAGACAGCGTGAGGCAGAAGTGGTTTCAGCAGCAGCCTGTGAATAGCTTCACGATTACTTGGCAGAATATCGAATTGGAATTTTATTCTGCCACTAGAACAATCCCGGTAAGGCAGCATTTGAAGTGGTTCCTTCCTGTCCAGGGCTCGGATTCGAGTCGAGAGACATGTCGCTGATCGGGATGTTCACCTTGTCAATCCGTTGCTCCCTCGTCATTATCTCATGGCTCGAGATCATTCTCATCTTCATGGTGGGGAGGCTGACCCAGAATGTGCCAGTGGAGTTTTGTATTGGCATTCGCACAGCGGTACGTTCATTATGGAGCTGAATTCTTCTTGTATTCAACTCCAGTCTCAAGACGGGTTCTTGATGGAAACCCACTCTTCGTCCCTAAGGCCCGTCTTCTACCCCATCATCTGTCTTGAACAATGAATACTGACTCCAAAATTTGCGTAGCTTAGTAGACAAGACGAGGCTGGGCTTTGTTGGAAGATATAATGTATGAGAGCGTATTATCTCTGGAACAAAGCTTATAAGTGATATCAGATCTATTACCTCCATTTGCCGACAGGAGAAGAAATTTCCATACGTATGGTAATACCCTTAGTAGCTGCGGCAGCGTGATAAGTCACGAGTCGGCCCTCGCAGTGTTCCATCTAGACTTTTGGCACATTGGAAGCAGAAGTTTATTAATCGTTGGAGGTGGTAGCGAAACTCTTTATGGTGAACCAGGGAATCGTGGGCGAGTGGTGCTAATGTCAGATGTCGCACTGTGTGATCTTTTTCACCATCGTTATAAAGCTGTCTCATGCAGACAACGTTCAAATGCCTTTGCGATTGTTCTAACGCCGTCTCTGTTTACGATTTCAACAGGTCCTCGGACTTGTGTAGCTGGTCGGAGCACAGTTCACATTCTCAACCTCTGCCTCTTCCTCTCGCACGAGCTCCTCGTGCCCCACCTCTTCCCCTGTCTCCTCTTCCCCCATGATCGCCTCTCTGCACCCCCCCACCTCTGCCACGACTGGATGGCTGGTTCTGTTGCTGGTCTTTTACGAGATCAATGATCTCATCCGGTACTCGCAAGTATTTGATCTACCCGTGAGTCAGCCCCTGACGATAGACATGATGTAATGAGGGTCAAGGTTAACATTGTTCCCTCTCACGTAAACCTCTGGTAGCCTGAAGAACTTGTCACCCTCCGGGCTTGTTTGAACCACCTCTTTGAGAGTAAGATTCATCCACGTATCACAATTTATCAAGTGCCCATTCAATGTCTCTCCATTCTTTAATTCGACGAGCATAGGATGCCCTTGAGCTGCATTCAGGAGGCCTAAAGGTAGCTGAGTCGCAAGAAGGTCAGCATACAAAGTGGCTCATGATTGTCATTGAGGCTTACCATGTTCGTCGCCCTTGATCAATAGAAGAATGGGGTTGGTAAGAGCTGCATCACAATTTGGTAGGTGCAGAATTGAGAGCTACCGTTTAATTCAAGTACCTTAACCTTAGCTTACTTTAGGTACGAGTACGATTACCGACCGAGCGGCGAGGGGTGAAGTCATCAGCCCTGCCAAGAAGTTTCAAACAGGGCTTAGAGTACTTTGCCTGTGCAGCTGATGTTGTTAGGTTGCTGCCTGCTGACAACTTGACATGAATGATACGGTAATAATGAGTGACAAAGGTCAAAATAATCAGTACTGAACGTACAATCCCCTCTCCTCTCCTCGAGAGGCGACCTCGAGTCGTGTAGACGCCACCAGCATGCGTGGCTTCACCAAGGCAGCAGCTTTGCTGTCATCGACTTGGGCCTCCGCTCTCGTTATTCCTGAAACAGATTCACTGAGCAGTATATCGTCCGATTTCGCTATCCAATATCGTAATACACTCCTTCGAAGCCTCCGAGATGGCTAGTCTGCTCGCCGTGCTAATTTGCCTCCAGATCCTCACGAAGCTCTACTTGAGTTCACCGTCAAGAGTGATGAACCAATTGATCCGGTATGGTATTCAATGCACCGCATCTCGAGAAAGTATTTACTAATAGCCTACAGACTATCAGATTCCAAGTCGAGGGCACGCAAAAGGCATGCGGCGAGAGTAACATCAATGTCAACGGTCAAGAGCTAGAAACTAAATGGGTTGGGACGACCGGCGAAGGCCACGATTATCTCGACATCGACGGTGGAGGTGAAGCCAAATGGCACATCAACTGTCTTTACGACGCTGTTCCAACTGATGGAAGTAATTCCGTTGGGGATGATGTCGTACATGTCCTCAGCATCCACTTCGTCAATCCCATTCGCCGTGGATTCACCGTCTCCTACAAACAAATCGGTCGGCCGGCCATCCTACGCTTTTCCCCAAGCTACTACCTAAACGATGTCGCCCTTGATCCTTCACTCGCCGAACAATGGCGGAGGCCGTCCGTAGATTTCGATCCGGATATCATAGCAAATGCAGTGAAAGATGGTACAGTCTCGCATGGCCTTTTGAGTCAGGGCCAAAAAAGCCTTGGGGCCGAATTGTCTTCCATAAAAACTGCCTTAAAAAAAGGTATCAAGAAGGTGGCTAGTATTTGGTGCCACAAGAGCAAGGGAAAGCCTAGCGAGGTGGAGACTGCTTCGATAGAAAGTACCAAAATTCCCTCTGACAGACTCTTGGGACCGCCCCCTCTTCCTTACAAGGGACCAGTCTCCGCAACTGAGATTTCCGATTCAACAAGCACTACGCCCAGTCTATCTGCAGCGGAAACCCGATCTTTAACCTCGACGGGATCTCTGCAAGCGTCCACGAACCCCGCAGCATTAAGTCTTCCTCCTCAACCGAACATCAATATCCATATACTGAAACTATTTGGTTTGGGACTCATAACCTTATCCTGTGTGGCATGGCTCCTTCTACGTTGTCGAGACCCACGTCGCCGTGTCGATTGTGCCGCTCGCAGGGAAGAACGGAGAACCAAGCGAATGTATCGTAGGGCTGCGCAGAAACAAGCGCTCCAGAATTGGCTACGGAACATCCATCTAAAGGTCAAAGCCGTACGTTTTAGGTACGGTTTTGCGCCTCAAGCAGCGCTTAGCTGGGATGAGAAACGGATACGTGCGATCGCACAAGAGACCGTTCTCGAAGACGCTATGGCGGACGATATTAGGGCTCTTAGGAACGCCCACCGGGTGGTAAGTAGCATCACGGCTGCCGAGGAAGGGAGGCATGACTTCGTGTACGAGGCCGAAGGCTCCGAACGGCGGAGGAGCGTTTCCACCCTACCAGGGTACGAGAGCGAGGGTAGCTTGCCACCCTCATATGATGACGCGGGAGACAGCTTTGAGGGGACCACTGTGGTCGATGGGTACCAATTTAGCCCTGTTGATGCCGAATTCACCTCTAACAGCAGCGTCATCTCGACTAGTCCTCGAATCAGCCGAGACGGCACAAACAGCGACTTCGACGAGAAGTTTGAGCAGATATCGCTGGAGGCAAGCGGCCTAGCCGGGCCGGCTCAGTGATTGGTGAGGGAACTGATGGATGGAGCAAGTGGCCACGTTGGGAAGTCTAGGTGTTTGACCTTTCATGTACAATATCTGGAATTCTGGCCAGAAAGCAAGCGGCGTTTATGATGGGCTTCCATGCAGATGTTCGCATGGGTGGACGCTTCTTCTCACTCAGTAATCGCAAATGTATGTAGTCAATAACGTTCATCTATGTTGTATCCATCTCCATATTCTCGCAAACATCATCAATACAACTTCATTGCAGCAGTCGACAGGGAAACTGTTCGACATGGCCCCCCAAAAGAGCTACTTGCGTTGGAAAATTTGACGATTAATTTACACTACCACCACTATTACATAGCACAGAGGGAATCACAGAGGCTTTGCATTAGGCGTGTTGTCACCACTGTCTTGAAACACAATGGACGGCCTATGGAGACGCCTCAATGTACTTGAAAGTCTCAATCCGTCATGCTACTTTGTCGTGCCTTGATTCTCCGGAATCTATACAACCGCCCAAATCCACACACATCCAGCCACACCACCCTTCCTCTCCCCGCCTTATCGCTCTGTCACCATAACACATCTACGTCTCGCGAACACGCTCGCCCCAAACCATATTCCCCAGTGCACGTCGGCACCTCGTACGAGCATCTGTGCGCCCGGACACTGCCCCGCCTCGAATTCCAACATCTGACCCGCACCGGCGGTGCCGGTGACAGGGGCATCGATCTACTGGGCCAATGGCTGCCCCAATCTCTGCAGCGCGCCGACTCGCCGCCATTGAACGTGGTGGTGCAGTGCAAGGCCAGGGCGCAAAAGGCAGGACCTGAGGTGATCCGAGAGCTTGAGGGGGCGCTTGCGAGCGCGCCGGGTGAATGGAGGGGGCAGGACACGATTGGGGTGCTGTGTGCGAAGAGGGAGGTCACGCCTGGGGTGAGGGATGCGCTCAGGAGGTCGAGGAGGGGCGTTGTTTGGGTTATGATTGAGGATCTTGGTGAGGGTAAGAGTCATGAGGATGAGGGGGGGGATGGGGACGAGATGAGGGATGGAGATGCCGGAATTGGCAAGGGGGTCGAGGAGAGAAAGGATGGAAGAATCAAGCAAATTTTGTGGAATGATCGGGTGCAGAAATTGGTTGGGGAGGGTACAGGGACTGGGGTGGTGCATATGCCCGGAGAGGCTGGAGGGCGAATGGAGACGGAGATACTCTTGTCATACAATGGCATCTTGGCGGTACCTGATCATGGCGGATGGAGACTGTAGGATGATCTAGCTGGGTCTTCAAATCTATGACGAGATGGATAGGTCGGTTGAACAAATAGTGGATTTTTTTGGCATTCATCCAGCTACACTACCACCATCGTCTTTTCGCAACTCACTCAGGGATCGTTTCCTCGTAGTTCGACTTCCTCTCGTATGGGTCAACGTTGGCAAGATCATCGTGGAATCATCTCGAATGGGCATAGACCTTGCTCGCAGATGAAGTTCCCGAGGATTAAAGACGGCAGCTTTTGATATAGAGCAGTATTTATGGTTGGCTACCATTTCAATTTCTAGAAAGTCATTGGTCTATATCATAGAATATTATGGACGTATCAAGCTGCACGTGCTCTGTCCCTCTCTTGATGTTTCCTCAACTTTGCGATCCAGGCATGGTGTATGCTCCAGAGGCTGAATCCCACGCCAATCAAGCTCGCCCCCAGCGTGACAAAGTACGCATTACGATAACAATACAGACCATCTTTGCAATCTCGTTGCCCGTCGGGAAGGATAATCGAATGCTGGTCATAGATACCACCGTAGACCAGAGTAAAGATGTTACCGAAAAGTATGGGCGCGAGGGTCATGCAACCCCAATTCTGACTGAGGCCGTTCACGCCGAAGGTCTCAGCAACGAGTGATGGATAGACGCCGAAGAGGAAGCCATAGGCTAGGCCAGTCAAGCCGGACAAGAAGCCAAGAGCATGAGGATTATCAATTTGGGTCCCGCAGATTTGGGCGAGAAGAAAAAGGGTGCTGCTTATGAAGAGACACCAGTGGCGGCTCATATTCAGCTTCACAATGAGGTCACTACCAATCCCTAGGTAAATGAAGTTAGCTTTGGATGTCAAAAACATACACCATTACATACCGCTTATGAGTCGACCGCAAAAGCTCGTAAAAGAGAGAATCTCAACATGCATCAATTGCCGTTCTTGTATGAATTCTGAGGAGGCACTGTCGTCATAATGGTGCCATATCGCTCTGGCCTACAGAGAAGGTAAGAATGGTCAACCAAAATGAAAAGAAAAGGGTAAGAAGGTGGGGAGATTTACGTCGCTTCCAATATTGCTAAGCAACTCGTTAGTCTATCGCCCTTCTACGCAGGAAAAAGCAATGACTTACTTAATTGTCATGGTACCAATGCCAGTCAGCAAACCCATCAACAGCCAGAGTAGGTAGAAATTCATGTGTGAAAGCATCGCTATACCTCGTATATCTACATGGTGTGAGTCATAATCCTTTGCACTATTTATCTCGTTTTGTCCACATGGCACGTCACCTGGACACGATCCAGACGACCTAGATAGCAGGGAAGACGTCTCTTCAATGCCTTGACTATGGGTTTCGTGGTGATTGGGACACGATGGATCCTTGAACGCATCTTTATGAACAATTTGCCTACCTGGCTCGCAAGACAAGCGACCTGCGCTGCGCCTACTGTCTCCCGATTTGGTTCGTTGAAGTAAAGTTGATGCATCAGAGTTGCTTCGTTCGAGTGAGCCAGGCAGAGGGTCGTACGACTGCGGGAGTGGCACAATGCGAAGAAGGAAGCTCCCAACGAAAGGGATCGTAAATGTAGCGACAGCTAACAACAGGAGTAGGTCTGAAGTATTGTCCGGGAAAGCCAACGACGATATCGATGCGAAGAAAAAGGCACTCAGACCAAACGCCGATAGGGGAAAGGCGGTTGCAGTCCCACGATTGTCCGGCCAATTCAGAGCAGCTGAAGATGTGAGCCTCTAGCGAGCGTGGTGAAAGATCCAGCCTTACACGTCTTGACGGCGCCTGCGAAAGCGCCGCAACCTCCAATTCCGGTCAAGAAAGCGAACGCACATAGCCACGGCATCGATATCGAGCCAGGGCCACCATCATAGGCTGCGGTGATGTCAGAATCCCGACTCTTGGCCCGCCTGGAGCTCCATACCTCTGTACAGCGAGAAGTAGCCCACTCCCAATGACACAGCACCAAAGAGAGCGCCTGGCCTTGGACCTTTCGCATCAACCATGAGGCCTATTGGGATGCCGGCGGTGTACATGCCCATATTACCGAACGTGCCCTGCTATGTATAAGACGCACGTTCCCTCGTTTTGAGGAGCAGATAGCTCACGATCAAATTGCTCTGAGTTGAGGAGAGCTTCATCTTCTCTGCGAATTCTGGTGCCCATGCTGAGTACGCATACTATCGCTACAATTAGCGTTTGTACAAAGACAAATTGTGTTGGCATATCGACATTGGTTCCGCACGCCAGTGATATGACGGTGGCTGCAACCACCGATACTACTCTCGCTGTTCTCAACTTGATTCCAGGCATGGTAGTGCGGTAGTGGATTTAGAGATGGAAAGTCCTTTGTGAGAGGTCGATTGGTCATGACCATGTTGCCATGGCGGTAAAGCGAGTAATGGTCATCTTGAGGAATGAAATCATTGAATTTAAGAAAATCAATGAATATGGGCTGACAATAGAAACATAGGTCGTAGAGCACTCTAGTGAATTTGCTGTGTAAAGTAAAGTAAGATAGCTAAGGTAAAGTATCTTACGCATACAAAATCAGGTCCGAGGGTCCTTATAGCAATGGGGGCCACATGTGAGACTTATCAGTGCCAAGAAAATGATATCATGAAAATACCCTAACTGCTTCTAGATGGTGGAGTTGCAGTCTGCAGACTGCCTAAAGTGCTACTCTACACGAAGATTCTCCGTCTTCTCAGCCTTCAATCTTCAACCTCCAACCTCCATCCAACAAAAGGGAGAAAACAATTTGGTGGACACTATGGGCGCCCTTCTCTCGCTTCCACTATTGGCTGTCCCGAGTCTGGGAAGTGTAAGTCGATTCCCTTCATTTGTCTTCAACGGGTTTCGCTTCATTGCTTGCACTTTGCTTCGGTGCTTGATTAACCTAACTTTACTTCTAGCTGATGACCTTTGGGGCTTCATGCTGTGGAGCTGCCACCTGTTCCGCAGTATGCAGTGCCTGTGGAAAATTTCAGAGCAGGTAGATGATCTCTGCACATGTTGAAGCATGTATAGCTAACACGCGGCAAGCATGGCCACTCGCATCGCTTACGCAGTCATTCTCCTACTCAATTCAATCATATCCTGGCTGATGCTCACTCCATGGGCTCTTAAGAAGCTGGAACACCTGACTTTGGATTACATGTCAATAACGTGTGAGGGAAAGCAATGCTATGGCTTCGTCGCCGTTCAGCGGGTCAACTTTGCTCTCGGTCTGTTCCACTTCGCACTTGCGATCCTGCTACTTGGCGTCAAATCCTCGAAGGACGGACGGGCTGCTTTACAAAATGGTTACTGGGGCCCCAAAATCATCGTTTGGTTGGCTTTCGTTGTCATAACCTTTCTCATTCCAGAGGCTTTCTTTCAGATTTGGGGCAAATACTTCGCGCTAGCTGGAGCCATGGTGTTTTTGCTCCTCGGACTCATCCTTTTAGTCGATCTTGCGCACACATGGGCCGAGTTCTGCCTAGAAAAGATCGAGAACTACGATTCCAAGGCATGGAGGGGCGTTCTCATTGGGTCAACGCTTGGCATGTATACCGTGTCGTTCGCCATGACCATTGTCATGTACATTTTCTTCGCGAACAGTGGCTGTGCGATGAATCAAACTGCGATTACAGTGCGTCTATTGCAACTCAACATACCAGACTGCCGCTAATCACTGCCTAGGTAAATCTCATCGTCCTGCTCATAATTTCTGCCATCTCGGTGCACCCCATGATCCAAGAATACAACCCTCAAGCTGGCCTTGCGCAGTCCGCCATGGTTGCCGTCTACTGTACCTACCTCACCATGTCCGCCGTATCCATGGAGCCCGATGACCACCATTGCAATCCTCTCATCCGTGCCAGTGGTACTCGCACAGCTTCCATCGTCATCGGGGCGGTCGTTACTATGCTTACAATCGCATATACCACTACCCGCGCTGCGACCCAGGGAATCGCTCTAAGCAGCCAAACCAGCCACTCCTATAGCAAGCTTGGTTCAGAAGATACCGCAGAGCACGGTCTCGTCGATACTCAGCCCTCTTCTTCTCGACGTGAAATGCGTGCAGAAGCCCTCCGTGCTGCGGTTGAAGCTGGCAGTCTTCCTGCCAATGCTCTTGATGACGACGACGATGAAGAGTCTAACGACGGTCACGGCGGAAAAGATGATGAGAGGGGAGGCACACAATATAATTACTCCCTCTTCCACGTCATTTTCTTGCTGGCCACCTGCTGGGTCGCTACCTTACTCACGCAAAACATCGATTTTGAAAACGCTGGTGACTTTGCAGCTGTTGGGAGGACATACTGGGCTAGCTGGGTGAAGATTGTGAGCGCATGGGTGGCATATGGTATTTATACATGGAGCCTGGTGGCGCCAGTCACGATGCCAGACCGCTTTGGCTACTAAGATTAAGAAGCGAACGGGACCTTTGCTTTGGAATTGGGGAGCCTCCTTTTTTGGTGGATTTTCTGCCTAAGGCGTGAATAGGGATAGGCAGTCAGCACGGTGTTTCTGGGATCATATGTCAATGTAGGATATTTAGCGTGGGTAGTCGGTATCACGGGTGCGAGGGGGCTATTAATAGCCAAAGCACGAATTCGCTCGAATCAGGTGCAGGTCCATGATACGACATGTTAATTTTCTGAATTTTCTTAATCTAGAAATCGACCTCTTTAGGCGTGTGCGTGTGTATGGATGCTCATGCCTGTCTCTCAAATTCGTAGGCCTTCGGCTCTCAGGATCCATTGCCACGTATTCGACAGCGCCATCATACGAGTACAGTACATCTAAGCGCCTAATCAGAGGGTATTAAGACTGGGGGACTCTCGCAGCCTTGACCATTACTTTTAATCAACGCGGACGACATGAAGTAAATGAGAATCGTGATACTGGTACAAGTGTCCGTAAACCTCGAACAAAGCAAAAGGCGAAATGACAAGTAAATTAACATTAAGGTGTAGCGCAGCTCATATAGTCCCTCGGGATGCGAGAATCTAAAAGTCGCAGTGTACGTTTATCGTTTGACATCATCAGAAAGCCTAATGGTCGATACTGGTGATACACCAGACTGATCGAGGGCATTTCGGTAAGCTTAGGTGTGCAGCCCGTCGGTGAAGATCTGAGGTGGCTCT
This sequence comes from Usnea hakonensis, assembly GCA_013423325.1. Lineage (NCBI taxonomy): Eukaryota > Fungi > Ascomycota > Lecanoromycetes > Lecanorales > Parmeliaceae > Usnea > Usnea hakonensis. The sequence continues at coordinate 163,138 of BLJB01000060.1, forward strand.
GGGTACTCGGGATTTGAGACACGACTTCTCTTGGCAGGTGGCTGCTCGCCTCGTAATTCGGCAACCTCACGCTCAAGATCGTCCACCTGGCGCTTCAAGTCTTCTTCCCGGCGCATCGCCTGATTCAAGGACTGACGCAGCTCGCTTGCTGAATCTTTGGGAACCATCTCCGCTTGTGGCGCGCCACCTTGTTCATACTGATTGACCGTGCCTTTGTATAAGTCGTTTATGACCTCCAACTCACTCACCCGTGTCTTCAGAAAAGTGTTTGCTTGCAGTAAGCCTTCGTATGTCTGTGGCGGTTCCAGGTTGCGGTCATTGAAAGATGACGTGGAGCCCGGCGAGGGGTGACGCAGCTGAAAGGCAGGTATTGCAGGGGAGGGGAATGCATGCTCGGCTGACGAGACACCATCGAATATGTGTTGAGGAGCAATGTTGGAAGGATGAGCAGCGGTTTCATTGTGTGAGATCGGAGAGTTTGATCGATCGGACTCAGAATTGTGGGACACCCGCTGATTGCTGATATAAACTGGAGGTGGGGTACCCTCTGACTGAGATGCGGGCAAGCCGTTGCCGTCAAAGAGCGACTTGTCAGATCTGTCAGCATATTGCAGGGGCATCTCGGAATGTGCATACCTTTCGCTTCTGGCCCTGACCTGCAGTTTTGACGCGGTTGCGGCTCTTGATTACGTCTGTCTTAAGGGATATGGGCCGAGGCGTTCCATGAAGCTTGAGGAAGAGGCCACATGCATTGCAGAGGACCGATCCCAACTCGTCCCGTCGCCAGAGAGGTGTCGTCGATGTAGTACAGTTCTGGCATACAGGCTGTAAATTCCCAGGGTCACGGTCAGCAAATGTTGCCATACTTCATACTAAGGCGCGCAAGCACAATATTTTCGCCTCTCGAACCACTTTTACAACCTCTTGACTTCGCGTTGAAATGCACTTTTCTTTTAAAGCGTTTGGAAAGAGGGAGCTTGAGAAGGAACGAAGCCCGATAAGCGATAAGTAATAAGCTCTTAGCGCGAAAAAAAAAGATCTGTGTCCCGCCAGCAATCTTAAAACGTGGTCGTACATATTGTAAAGTATGTAGCACGATGTATGAAATATTCTTGCGCTACTCCTACTAGAATAGGAGGCATGCCTAAAAATCGATTTCTTGCTCTTCGGTTCCATTTGAAGTTTATGAGGGAATTAACCTTGAGCAAGACAGCACAGGGTACTCACAGGCGCGTTGCCTTGACCTGTTGTCGCAGCAGGTAACGATGTAGCATAGCTCATGGTCTGGGGGGCATCATGATGCGCTCTATCAGTATCCAGCTGTCAGCTTCGGGCTTTCTTAAAATCGCACATGTGGATTGGTTCATTCAGCAGCCACGGGGTCGAAGCCAGAAAATGCAGCCAATTGGGGGTGTATGATAACATGGGATGCGTTGCATACTGGGGGAATTACCGGAAGTGCGGCGACGGACCAGAGGCGACTGAAGCCAGAGTGGCCAGAGCAGGAAGCTTAAGAGGGTGCTGCTGTGCCGAGGCCGAAGAGCGCCGAGAGGTGTCCTGGTGGACGGAGGATGGCGAGGGCGCCCGATTATCTGTTGCAGAAGCCGTTTTTAAGACTGGCAGATCTCGGATCTGATGTGTAGCAGGTGATCGAAGTGTAGGATCCAAAGGGGAGTGCCTGTAGATCAGGGGTACCGATACAGACGCCGTGGTTGCGGTTGTGAGGGATATCCTGGTGATAGGGAAGGAGGATAAAATTAAGAGGCTCGAGAAGGCTCGACAGCGCAACAAAGAGGCAATTCGGGAGATGCTGACGAAAAGGAGTGTGTTCAATTGTAGGTGGGTGTTTTGCCGGGACGCGGTAGTTGATTAAGGAGCGATAGTAGGATTAAACGAGATGAAGAATTAATTGTAGAAATGGAAAGATTAGATGTAGAAGTAGGACAAGGACGGAGAAAGATTGATAAATAAGAATAATGCAGATTAACGGATGGAATGAATGAAATGAATGAAATGAATGAATGAGTTGAGTGGGTGAATGAGTGAATGAGTGAATGGCCTTCTAAATCATTATTTTATTATTAGGTATAAGTAAGTAGGTAATTAATGGACTGATTTGATTACGGGTATGTACCTAAAGTACTCTATTTTGGCTTGAAGTGTCAAAGGCTTAGGAGGACGTTCATCTTATGGGGGGCCGCACGGCAGAAGTAAAAAGATTAAAGGGATGAGATTGAGCCGATCTGCCCAAAATCTGCCGCCCTACACTTTAAATTTTTAGACTTTAAGCTCGTAAACTCTAGAGAAGCAACGCTCGCATGAGCGTTTAAAACACCACGATGCTATTTTAGGCTACTGTCATTTCACGTGCTAATTGCTCTTTTGATCCCCTCCATATACTCATCATGAATTGACTCGTTTCCAAAATGACGTGCACTACAAAGGATCCTTCCTTCATCTCCTTGCGCCTGAGAGGTTTCGAAAATCAACCATCAAACAAGCAAGCCAATTGCACTTACTCAAAATCCATTCCCTAACCTTACACGCGCAGTTAGGTAGACATCATCTGCGGAACTTCGATAGAACGTATACATGTCCCGTCAAAGATGACGTGATATGGCAACCATCAAGGCCCTTGAAGGCCGCACGGTTCATCAAATTCAGTCCGGCCAAGTCATTGTAGACCTGTGCTCGGTTGTAAAGGAGTTGCTGGAGAACAGTTTAGATGCTGGAGCTACAGCTATCGACGTTCGTTTCAAGAACAATGGTCTTGACTCCATCGAGGTTCAAGACAATGGGAGTGGCATAGTACATGGAAATTACGAGACCATCGCCTTAAAGCATTACACATCCAAGCTTACGAGCTACGATGACCTTTCTTCTCTGCAAACTTTTGGCTTCCGAGGCGAAGCTCTTTCCTCTCTTTGCGCTCTCTCCAAATTTCACGTCACGACTGCCCGTGCAGATGAAGCTCCAAAGGGCACGAGACTGGACTTCGAGATGTCTGGCAAATTGAAATGTACCCAGGTCGTGGCAAGCCAGAAAGGTACTGCGGTTACTGTCGAGGACCTTTTCACGAGTCTGCCCGTTCGGAGAAGGGAGTTGGAGAAAAACATTAAGAGGGAGTATGGCAAAGTCCTCAATGTTCTCCAGGCCTATGCTTGCATTAGTACGCAAGCTCGAATCTCCGTCAGCAATTTCATGGCAAAGGGCAAGAAAGTGTCGGTATTCGCAACAAAGTCGAATCAGACTACGAGGGAGAATATTGCAAGTATTTTCGGTACAAAAGCATTGCCCGCCCTCGTTGCTATGAGTCTCAGCTTCGAGCTTCAGCCTACGAAGATCCGAGGCTCTAGTCCCGAGTAAGTATCACGATCACTCATGAAGAAGACGAGGTCCTGACTGCAAAGTAATAAGCGAGTACAAGTCCTTGGTCATGTCTCGAGGCCCATCTTTGGCGAGGGTCGCCAGGCACCTGACCGCCAGATGTTCTTCGTCAATTCAAGGCCTTGTGGGCTTCCTCAAGTAGCCAGAGTCTTCAACGAGGTCTACAAGTCTTACAATGTTTCACAGTCACCGTTCATATTTGCGAATATAAAATTGGACACTAGTACGTGGCTTTAAAGATACCAAGATTACTTTCTGATGACCCTAGATGCGTACGATGTCAACGTTTCGCCCGATAAGAGAACGATTTTATTACACGATCAAACTAATTTGTTAGAGTCTATCCGGGTCTGTACCCGCTCTAGGGTCCCGGGAAAGTGGAGCTGACCGCTGCAGATTGCTCTGACCGCGCTTTTCGAGCAACAGGATCAGACCGTACCACAATCTTATAAATCTAGTCATAAACTCCCTTCGTTCAGACCGCTTACGGTTAGTCGGGAAACCTCAAGCGCTGATGACACGCCCACGCCTGCGAATTACGCATTGCCGTCCCCGAAGGTCCGAGTATCTGATGATGATGATGATGATGATGATGAGTATGAAGTACTGAGTGTGAAAGATTCCTCCGCTGAAGACGGAGGCGATCACGGTCTGATTGAAAGCTTTGCAGGCCGTGACAGTAGGAAGCGTGCTGTAAAGGCTGTCTCAGCTCCGGCGGCAGCGAATAAAGCGGGATTATTGTCAAAAGAGAAGCAAAAGCTAGTCAAAAAGCTCCGCAGAGAGCAAGAGCAATCACCTGAGCTTGACAATTATGATGACGATCAAGATGTGGTGGACGCTGAATCGACGCTGAACCGTATTGCCAGACCCGTGGAAGACTTCAACCGGAGGCTTACCGAGCAGCAGCGTAAGTCGCTCGAGACTCCAACCACCAAGGAGCCTCTCTCCCACGAGGATGTCGAGAAGTCGTCACCAATGGGCAATGAATCAGAGACGGGGCCTTCTTCAGGAATATTTCAAAGCGCCTTTGACCGAATGCGCCCTTCGCGCAATGCTCCAGAGGTTGCAACAATAACCATAGGCTCAAAGTCTACCACTTCTGTACTTGGACCATCTTGCTCCTTTACACAACCCAAACTCGACTTGACACCATCCAGTCCGACTACTCCAACATGCCTTGCCGATGATCCAACACGACAGAAGTTCAGTAGCAGTATCAGAGCCTTTGCTGCTCCTGGCTCTGACCTAGTCCAGTCCGTCGGGAGGCCACAAAGCAAGTCACGGACGTCTCGGCCATATTCCGTCAGTCTTGGTGACAATGAAGACAAAATTCCTGAAACGGAAACAAGTCCGACTCCGTCTGCAGAGAAAAGCCAAAGCTCAGCCGAGTCCCCAAGTCTTCATGCCGATCAGTTTCAGGAAACGGTCTGTGCAGGGTCTGAATCCGATGGCGACTATGTGGATGATGACGATAAGAAAGCTCGAGAAGAAGCGCTAGTTGCCGAATTGATCGAACAAGCCGAGGAAAAGGCAGTTATGCCCTCTCAAGACAATATCAGACGTGCAGATCAGATTTTGAAAGGACGCGGGCAAAAGAACTGTACCACGCATCTCATTCAGATGATCGTTCAATCCGCAGAAAGGATTAATCAGCAGGTGCAAGCTCTAGAGATGGCTTTGCAAGTATCTGCTGATTACGGCTTCTCACAAAATTCTACGGCTTTCATCGAGGACACATCTGTAGAAGAGCGGTTGTCGCTGACCGTCTCAAAGGCTGACTTTGCGGACATGCACATAATAGGCCAATTTAATCTCGGTTTCATTCTCGCTGTCCGTGCTCCCTCCCCCTCTTCGCCTGATCCTGATCTTTTCATAATCGACCAGCACGCCTCTGACGAGAAGTACAATTTCGAGCGTCTTCAGGCCAATACGATTGTCCAAAACCAACGCCTAGTCCATCCATACAGACTGGATCTCACCGCCATCGAAGAAGAAATAGTCCTCGATAACAGCGAGACTTTGCTAAAGAACGGTTTCCAAGTCGAAATGGACATCAGTGGCAACGCAGAAGTGGGTCGTCGCTGTAAGCTCATCTCTCTCCCAATGAGCCGAGAGGTTACTTTCGACATTACCGACCTTGAAGAACTCATTACGCTGCTTGCCGAGAACCCTTCCTCTTCCTCGTCGGAAAATGTCCCTCGGCCGACCAAGGTGCGACGTATGCTCGCCATGCGCGCTTGCCGTAGTAGTGTCATGATAGGAAAGACTCTCACGCTGAAGCAGATGGGCGCATTGGTGAGGAAGATGGGAGAAATTGACAAGCCGTGGAATTGTCCGCATGGTCGACCGACTATGAGACATTTATGTGGGTTGCGAGAGTGGGAAGGCTGGAAAGAGGACGGCGGGATAGCCGGTTTGGAGGAGGAAAGGGGCATGATTGAGTGGGGAACGTGGATTCAAGGCGTGAGGGAGCAAAACGAAGAAATGGGGCAAGCTGAGTATGGTGGGAAGGAGGAGCATGTGGACAATAGCCTCGACAGCAGTGTGGCTGGAGCTGCGGAGGAGGAGGACCAGCCCTGAAACCAGATGAGTGAGCTTTCTTAGAGACATTGTACCGAATATATCGACCACAAGCATATCACACGCGCAGATGTCAGCCGTGAAACACGCAGGAATATGTAACCTATTATCCACGTTGTCCAACCTGGTCTTGATTCAAAATAGATGCATGCTCTTTTGACTAAGAGCTCACATCCATCCTCCCGTCCCAGTCCTTCCCTCTTCCATCACTTTTCCACTGACTTCTCTCGCTCTAATGCCTCCACTCGGAAAAATTCCACTCTCCTTGACCTCCACTCCGCTCCTACTGACAACTCTGCCCCCACCACCCACACCGGGCTTCGACCTGCCCATTCCTCCCCACGCTTTCGCCTTGCCAAACCCAACCATCCCGGGGTTCCAGTCCCCTCCTTGGCCATGATTTCCAGCTCCCAGCGCCAATGCCCGTTGCTCTACCCCCGGTCCTGCTCTTCGCTTCTGCGAATTAAGCGGCGGAGTAGGTGGGTTCATTTCCAAAGGGCGAAAATTCTCCTTGTCTGTCGTGTACTCAAACGGCGAAGTCTGGGCAAGTGGCTGGTAGGACGGTTTGCTAAGTAGATGCTTGAGTTCTCTTGGGGGGGATGGGGAGGGAGAAGGAGAGGGAGAAGGGTGTGTTATCCAATTATCATCGGGGAGTGATGGAGCTATCGACCGCGGACGTGTTGATGCAGGTCGGCTTGTTGCTATCGTGGTGATGGTGCTGGTGGAGTAGATCGAGGAAGATTTAGTAGGAGAGCGAAGTATAGTCGGTTGATTGGTTTGTTCCGCTGGCTTGGCAACGTCGGAATAAATTGAAGAAGATTTGGTAGGGGAGCGTAATATTGCTGGTTGGCCAGTGGGATTTGATGAACCTGTTTCCCAAGCATGACGAGGAGACCATTGGGATGGTGAGTGTTGGTCGCAAAAACGGTCAGTCCGTGACACCCTGTCACCGATGTTGAGATGGGGAGCACTAGTGGTGTCGCAGTGAGGGTCGCTACAAGGAGAGCGTGGCTGATCACTGTTTATGCTTTGGATCTTAGTCCGCGAGGAGTGCTGAGAGAGCGGTAGGTCATAGAAGGGGCCTCTGATTTCGGTACGAGAGGAACGATGAGCTGGTGGTTGCTCGTAGAAGGGGACTGAGAGATTGGTACGAGAAGCTCTGGCGCTCGCGCTAGGATGAGTAATGTTTGCAATGTTGGAGTGGGAGTCGTTGCGGGTGTGCATGAATGGAACAGTGGGAGAAGCCATCAGAGGGTCTTCAGCCTTGGATTCTCGGAATTTGTCTGTCTCTGCCGAGTTCTGGCTCATACGATTATCTAGAAGAGACGATTTATTGCGTTTGTGCCGAGAGGTTAGATTGTCTTCTAAAGGGTTCATGTCCGGAGGAAGTCTTGATATCTTGCGGAAAATGACCCCTAGATAGATCGAAATCGCTAGTGATAGCAGGTGAAACGTCCCAGTGACCACGCTGGTAACAAAAGTGGCAAACACGACACCGGCGGTAGCATTGTCCAATAGAGTAGACCAGTGACCTGGAGCGTTGACCGATTCGATAGATGATTGTGTGTGGGAAATCAAAGCGGTAAATATAAGAAATGGGATCAATCCGGCGTCAATCATGGCTGCGAACAGCATATAGCTAGCTGAGGATGACGGTGTCCGTCCCTTCGCAGAGCGCGAGAGATGATATGTACCATAAATGGTATGCAATATTGCAACTGCGGGCTAATGCAACGTTAACGTTGTCCCTCTGTCGCTTTTTGGTAATACTTACGGGCACACGTATTATCCATCCGGTTGTCGCGTCGGTTCCTTTGATACAAATCACACAAAACAGCATGCCAACTGCCCCGATCAACTCGCATATTCGAAGGATTAGCTGAGCGATTCGTGTTAAGTTGACTCTCGACTTGGTACGCGGACTCATCGGCTTCCTGTCTAGGTTTCCATACGGACTAGCGGATATTAGATAAACATACATGTAAAGGACACCAAGCAAAGGTAAACATTCCAACACAAATATTGACATTCCCGAGTGCACAGAAACAAAAGACATCATAAAAGACAAACCAATGCATAGACCTATATACATGCAGACGATCCGAATTTTGGGCTTGGAGGCTTTTGATGAATTATGAAAGGTTACGACTAGACACTAAAACCATGCTTCTTCGGAACACCCACTGTAAAGACTTACGCGACAAAGTAGGAATCCGGATGTCTATTGAAGTCTATAGAGTTGATGAGCAGGCCGCTTGGTTTTGGTTTTGGCGGTGGTAGAGATTGGCTTGCTTGCGATATGGCTTTGGGGTTGAAGCCTCGATCGGTAGGGCCTGCAAAAGAATATTTCGACGGATGGTCGTATAGGTATGGAGGCTCAGCACCCATGATTTGTCACAGAACTCAGACAATATCAAATACAGAGCATGACAGGTTCTTACATAAAGTACGAGAAGCCCAAATGTACGAAGGTATAAAGATTCAATATTGAACCGCGCATTTTAATCGCGCTAAATCCGAAACTCGTTGGCGAGGCAACAGGGCGCTTCGAGAGAGAACACTCACTCAGTAGCGTCATTTTCTCCACGACTCAGATGAATACCCTCAGTCGAACTGTACGCGACTATACTGGGTGTTTGAAGACGCTAGTCAAAAGAGCACAGATCACGGGTCTTCCTCACATCTCACAGCGGCATAGCAGTCATGTCGTTAGAGATGGCCGCCCTTTCCGCGTGGCTGTTCTTGGATCTGGGCCTGCGGGCTTCTATACGGCTTACAAGGTAATCTCAAGTATAGAGAATGCTACCATTGATATGTATGAGTCTCTTCCTGTGCCCTTTGGGCTAGTAAGATTTGGTGTGGCACCGGATCATCCTGAAGTTAAGGTAAGGTGCTTTGACTCGGTCATATATGTTTTTGCCTCTCTTTCATATGCCCCTCGTGCCTAAATCATCCACTTCTAATCTTTCTTTTCTAGAATTGCCAAAACAAGTTTGAGGAAGTTGCTTCGTCTCCCCGCTTTACTTTTATAGGCAACATTGCTATTGGCAAAGATCTGCCTTTAGCACATCTAAGGCATTACTATAACGCTATTATTTTCGCCTACGGTGCCACTAAGGACCGTAAGCTTGGAATCTCAGGCGAGGCCGACTTGAAAGGCATCTACTCAGCGCGCGATTTTGTGGGGTGGTACAATGGACTTCCCGAACACGAAGGATTGTCGCCAGACCTTGAATCGGGTGAAGAAGCAGTGATTATTGGGCAAGGGAATGTGGCGCTTGATGTAGCGCGTACGCTCTTGACCGACGTCGATAGTCTACGGAAGACGGACATAACAGAATACGCCCTTGACGTTCTGTCGAAAAGCAGAGTGAAACGGGTTCGTGTCATTGGTCGAAGAGGTCCCATGCAGGTATAGTCTTCCATGTCATCAACACGACGGCAATTCACACAGGTGACCATTTTACCAGGCATCTTTTACGATTAAAGAAGCCCGGGAGCTGTTAACTCTGCCTGATGTCTCTTTCGAGTCTATCGATTCTGCTCTCTTTCCGCCCAACCCTGCAAAACTTCCTCGGACGCCCAAACGTCTCATTCAGCTCTTAAGCAAGGGTTCGTCAACTCCAGCTTCGCAAGCGCGGAAGTCCTGGTCTTTAGATTTTCTTTTATCCCCTAGATCTTTCAATGCTTCTCATGAAATACCTGGTAATCTGTCTTCTGTGACTTTCCTCAAAACCGAATTAAAAGGTCCAGACGTCTTCAACTCGTCTGCCAACGTCTCTCCCACTACTTGTGAGATATCTTACCCCGCTGCCTTAGCATTCAGGAGTATTGGCTACAAGTCAGAAGCCATCAATGGCATGGGAGACCTGGGTATAGACTTCGATGAGCTTCGAGGGGTCATTCCCAATGACTCACATGGTCGTATCACGAGGCTGTCAGAAGACGGGATTAGAATACCAGGCCTCTACTGTTGCGGATGGGTCAAGCGAGGTCCGGCGGGCGTAATTGCTAACACAATGGAAGACGCGTTCGATACCGCAGAATCTATTGCAAAAGACTGGGAAAACAAAGAACCATTCATGCCCGGTGCGAATGGTTGGGACGCGCTGCGAGAATCTGCAGCTACAAAGACTTTAAGACCTGTCAGCTGGGACGACTGGAGGAAAATCGATGCAGCGGAGAAGAGGAGGGGAAAAGCAAAAGGCAAGGAGCGGGAAAAGTTCACGAGCATCTCAGCCATGCTCGCAGTGCTGGACTGAAAAGTTGTGATTGCTGGGCCTGAAATTGCTTTCTTAGAGTACCATTACGGAGAGGCTGAGCCACAGGACAAGGAGACGGTAAACCCTGTACACTAGTTTGCCAGTGTCTTGACCTCGAGCGTACAGTCTGCAGAGTACGATGGCAAGCTTTGCCAGAAGACATCGTCTCTACAATGATTACTTAAGATTTTTTGGGGGGTTTTGAAGGCATTTATAAGACAGCGGACGTAGAGCGGCAATTCAGGCGGAGCTGTGGCATGTCTATTGCAATGTGTATACTAAAGTATATAACGAGCGGATTTACATAAATGTATCTTCGTTCTTTTGTTTAGTAAAGTACATAGCTTACGTCTATGGCTGATCGTGTTCCTTATCTCGGGAATGACGTCATCTCGAGTCGGTGATTCTGTAATGCTCACTCGGTTTGTCGAGTTCGCACCATGGCTACTAGAGCTTTTATCCTCTATCCTTGATATGTTCGCGAGAGTACTGGGTCGAGATTTGCGAACGCGATGTAATTTACGTCTTTTCTCGACCTCCTCGACAAAAAGGGCCGACTTTACCCATGTGGTTGGTGCAATTAACCATTGCCATTGGCATCCTCTAGACATGTAACTAAAATGTTTTCAGGTGGTTGGCGCTGGGGCTGTAGGTCTTGCCATTGCTCGTAGGTTGGCTGAGCGGGATGGCACTTCGACCCTTCTAGTAGAGAGGCATGGAGCAGTGGGCACAGAGACTAGCAGTCGCAATTCTGAGGTACTTCCTTTCTACAAATCCAGCTTCTCAATCTCAGCCACGGCAGGTCATTCACGCTGGCCTATACTACGGCCCTACCTCTCTGAAGACACGCCTATGTCTTCAAGGCAAACAGATGATGTACGATCTCTGCGAGAAGCAAAATATTCCATACTGCAATACAATGAAGTGGGTCCTTTCACAGAATGCCCAGCAACACGAAGAGCTCTTCAAGACACACGAATTTGCCAAGTCGATCGGCGTGCCGATACATTTCATCCCTTTATCTGAAGCACACGCGCGTGAACCGGACGTCCGGGTAAAAGAAGCCGTTCTTGAGAGCCCGACAACTGGCATCGTGGACTCCCACACGTACATGGCCTATTTGGAGTCTGATTTCAAGTCAAAAGGTGGTGACTTGGCGTGTCATACGACTGTGGAGTCAGTCGAGCCTCTTGACTCGGGCTCTCAGGGCTGGAAAATCCAGACAAAATCTTCTTCTTCAGAGACGACATGGATAACCGGCGAGACTTTAATCAATAGTGCCGGTCTAAATGCTGTTTCTTTATCAAACAGTATTCTTCCGCACTCGCGGTATGTTGAGCCGTATTATGCCAAAGGCTCGTACTACTCGTATTCTGCTCCTACGCCCCGTCCGAAGACTCTTATTTATCCCGCACCAACCACGGGAGCCGCTGGCCTTGGTACACATCTAACCATTGATATGAATGGCGCAATTCGATTTGGCCCAGACGTGGAATGGGTCGATGATCCCAACGATCTCTCTGTAAATGAGTCACGGTTGCCAGCCGCCCTTGAAGAGATTGAGACTTATCTGCCAAGTATCCAGAGAGACAAGGTTGGCTTAGACTACAGCGGTATCAGGCCTAAATTAGGAAAGGGTGGCGCGGTGTGGAAAGGCAACGGCGACGGCTTTCTAGATTTTGTAATTAGGAAAGAGCAGGGTTTTGAAGGATTTGTCAATCTTCTAGGCATTGAAAGTCCTGGTTTGACCAGTTCTCTCGCAATTGCTGAGATGGTCGATGGATTGTTATACAAATGACGTTGCTGGGCGACCCTACCTACCAGGCGCTCTGACAACCGCGAATTCCAAGTGAAACCCGTCGACCTTGATTCGACCTTGATACCACCTCGTCCAATCGGCTTTCTCTTCTGACCTCAGCCCTATTCTAAGGCATCTCGCCAGGAGCCCCAAAATCGGATCTCGGTTAATCTTTAATCCGTCTTTTGCCCACTCCAAGTCCCGAGGCTCCATGAAAATATTTGCGGTTTCTTCGCACTCGATTCAATTTCTGCAGACATGGCTTCTATGTCTACCGCGGCGGTGACCAAGTCTGGATCCGAGTCGCCTTATCAGCTGGATAAAGCTCAGGTTAGTCCGCATCCAACTGTCCATGAGAGAATATCTTTAATGCCGAATAGACACTCAGAGCCTCAAGCTCACTTCTCAAGCATATCATGACTGAAGCGCACAAGAAGGAGAGCAGTTCTAAGACCAAGAATCTCCTTGTGTCGGATAATTCGTCCGAAGAGCCCGCCTCTTTCGACGTGGAGCCGATATGGCTCATCCTCACCACGAAAAGATTTATGACCGACCAAAAGCGCCTCAAACCTCGCAAAATCTTACTTCCACACTCCTTACACGACCCTTCAGATATATCGATATGTCTAATTACGCCTGAACCGCAGAGGCAGTTCAAAGATGCCATTGCCCATCCTTCCTTTCCCATCACTCTGTCAAAGCGAATCACCAAGGTTATCAGCACCAAGAAATTGGAAGCGAAATACCGCTCGTTCGAATCAAAACGGCAGCTTCGTGATTCGTACGACCTTTTTCTCGCCGATGATCGTATCATTACGTATCTAGCCAAAATTCTGGGTAAAACTTTTTATAAATCTACAGCCAAGCGGCCCATACCCGTCTCCCTCAGCGCCTCGAAGCCAAAGACCAAAAAGAATGCAGCTCTTCCAAGCGCCAAACTCCAAAAAGAGATTTCTGACACCAAATCCATCGTTGCACCACCTCTAATCGCAAAAGAGATTGAACGCACTCTATCTACGGCACAAGTCAACCTCTCCCCATCGACTACCACCGCAGTGCGTGTTGGCCTTGCATCTCAGATGCCTGAACAGTTAGCGGCGAACATCGAAGCTGTTATGGTAAGCCTCACTGGTACCTTGGTGGGATGGAAAAACGTACGGGCTGTGCATGTAAAAGGCCCTAACACAATGGCGCTGCCAATTTGGTTGACAGAGGAACTCTGGATAGAAGGGGAAATGGCATTGGATGAAGAGGCCGCCGAAGCGAAGGCAAAAGGAAGTCGTAAAGGAAAGAGGAAGAGAATACTTACAGAAGGCACGGATGGTAGTCATGCAGATGAAGAAGGGGGAATGAAGACGGCGGACGGTATAAATGGACTTGCGAACGAGCCCAAGCATAGGAAGATCAGCTCGTTGAAGGATCATGATCTAAGTCACGAGATGAAGGAGAGACGAGAAATATTAAGACAGCAGAAGAAAGCAGCTAGAGAGAAGATCGAGGAGAACAACGTGCCCTTGGGTCGGACAGAGGAAAAGCCCGAGGTCAAGAAGTCCAGAAAGCAGATAGCAATATCAAAATAGTGAATCGTTAATTCATAACGTCTTATACACAATTTTTCCTTCTTACAAATTCTGGTCAGGCATGGTCGGAACTATTGTGTCTCAAAGCCGAACGGCAGCAATTTACTATACCTGCTATACACAGTCTCTTCATTGGTTCTTCGCACTAAATCAGTCAAAAGCACCTCTCCGCCGCGACTTGAAATATCTGTTGAAGGTGTCTGTGAGAATGTTGTCACTCAGCTGCATGTGCCCACCCTCGGCGATCCTGAACTCGAGCCTCTTCTCTTCGTCCAGAAAGCGCAGACCAATCCAATCTTCCTGATATATAGCTCTTTCTTGCAATTTTGTCACTTTTTCGCTTGTAGTATTGACCTCACTGAAAAATGCACTCTCTTTAGGGACGACCGTCTTGTCATCTGCAAACATGAACGTGGTGAATCTGCCCAACTTTTGCATGTTTGCTTTATAGGTATCATTTTTCACCTTCCTCTCGTTATTAATGTCAGCCAGGAAGTTGCTATATTCGAAGTAATTTTCCAAGTCCTCAGGGTCTCGGTAGTATTGCGCGGGCACGAGTCTGCTTTGCGAAAATGAACCCCATGCATTGCCTTTCAGGACACTGCGCCAGGTCTGGCATAACCAATCGTTGGTAGCGCACTCCTGGAACTCACTGATACCGTTGTGCTGGCTTCCAAAGGTGACAAGGTTCTCCACCCGTGGATTGTTACAGCGCTCGACGTAAGCCCGAAGGAATTGACCGCCTTGGGAAAAGCCGAGCGCATTGATGGCAGGTGCTTTGGAGAGTATGGGATGTGAGGCTAGATCGTCGCATACTTTCTGAACCTGCAGAGTCACGTTCCCATAGAATGTGGCGGTGCGGTCCGCAGAAGCATCATCATCGAGACGGATATAATAAGTGGTCGTGTTTCCGATGGTGTGATTGAGTAGCTCTCCAATGGATCGAAGACCTTCAGCTTTGTAGCTGGATGCTATGAACATAACAACAAGCAGGGTCAAGAAAGAAGACATACTTGTCGCCGAGACCATGCCATACCACCAGTGGCAGGTTTGCTGGCTCTTCCGAGCTTACAGATTGAGTACCCTCGGTGGCAAAGAAGGGCTCTTGAATGGGAGGTATAGCTGCCACCCGCCTCAAGGCAACTGGCAATAGAAGCAAGAAGTAGAGGATGATGTCGGCCATGATGGTGAGTGAAAAGAATGGTAAAGCTGCTAAGTATGAGGTGGGCAAGACATGGAATCACAGAAGAGCGTCGGGCCGAGGGGCCACTGGTGCCTTGCCAAGTCTTTGGCCCAGATGTGGTTAGATCGACACTCTTCAGAGATGGACAATTGGGCAAGGTAAAGTACGTCTACCAAAGATTAACACTGGAGCATATCTACTGTATTCTGCAAATGGCTCCGTCCCAGATAGCAGAGCAGATGGAAATTGGCCACGTTGGTCCTCATCCGTCTTATATCGAAATTGCAAAACCCTACATTTTCGAGCCCAAAATACTAGAATGTCTTAATGTTGCTGGAGTATCAGAAGCAAAGGATGACAGCATTCGACTTCAGGGAGTCGCCTGGATCGACAGTGTGAGAAAAGCTATGCATTTGTAAGCAAAGACCAAGGGCATTTTCCAGAACCCAAAAGCTGATATGTATAGGCCCGTACGGACTTACAATACTGCAGCTGTCTACTATCACAAATTTCGTCTAGTGCATCCCGATAGCAATGGTTACATTGTGAGCAGAAGAAGAATCCGAGTACTCTTAATCTACTAAAAAGAAGTAAGGATGCGGCAGCAGCAGCACTTTTTGCGGCGTGTAAGATTGAGGACACACTCAAGAAGTCGAAGGAAATTCTCTGTGCTGCGTATAACTTAAAACTTACACCAGCAGAGCAGCTCACTCCAGATAACCAAGTACATGCCCATCTAGTCCGAAAAAGAAAGATCCATGTCCTGACTGTGAACAGCTGTTTGAGAATCACTCAAAGACAATCATCGGTCTAGAACGTCTCATGCTTGAGGCTTCAGGCTTCGACTTCAGGAATCGCTACCCCCAAAATTTAATTTTGAAGCTCGCAAAGCATTGTCATGTAGATAGAGATACGGTAGGCAAGACTGCTTATTATATATCTCTCGATTTGTATCGCACCTTCGCTCCCCTCAAGCAAACCACAGCCACCATGGCAATTGCCTGTGTGGAGCTCTCGGGGCGTATTTGCGAACAGCCTATTTCGGAGTTAGAAGCAGGCAAGGGCTACAAAAGATGGAGAACCTCACGTCCTGAGGTCATGGGTATGTCCAATGATTTAGACTCCAGATAAGCTCACGTCTAACCATATCAATTCTAGAAACGTTACTTGATCTCCTTGACTTGTACACTCATCATCGAGCTTCTACCATTGTTGGCCAAGATCATGCTCTCGAGACTTTCATTAGCATCCGAATTGACCTGAACCAGGAAGCCTCGGCCAATAAGTATCCACGCTATTTCCAAAGTCATGCGAAGAAGTCCATCACCAACGGCACTAAAGTAGCTAACGGTATTGTTGACTCAAAAGCTAAGAAACCCGTTACTCCGATTACGAGTCCTCGTGAAGAATCCTTGAGAGACATTACCTCTCCGACGGCTAATGGTGGATCCAAACCTGGCCTGAAAGAGGGCACGGTGCGCTTCATGCTCAATCCGCAGCGCGCAAGAGACGAGAAGAATGCTGTGGCCGAGTTCTTCAAGGTCGAGGAAGAAGAGTACGAGGTCGAGGTTGAGAGGGAAAGACGTAGAGTCTGAGCTTCCCCTGGGGCTAGATTTGAGCCTGACCTCTGACCATGGATTCCAAGTAGGTACTTCCAGAAACGGAACGCACGCGTTCATTCAAAGCCGAAAACGAGGCTACCATGGCAACATCTTTGAGAGGAGGTCCTGTAGGACGCAGCGGCCTCGCGTTGGAAAAGCTGCATGAGCGTCAGCGAAATGGCAGTGGCCGGCTGGAGCACCAAGATGTGGGGCGAGGACGTCTTCCAGCTACTCAAGATGAAGTCACCGGGCGAGCTTCGAAGCGAAAGAAGAGACGCCGAGGTCGTTAGGCACGATCTCGGCAAGATCAGAGCTAGCTTGAGGGCCACAAAGTCTGTACCCTCGAAAGTATCGACCGGAGACCAAATTGACCCTTGGGAGAAGCAAGAGCAGTGGGGAGGATGAATCATTGGCATCAGCAAAGAGTGTATCTATATCACAGGTGCAAAGTTCTTGGTGAAATGACCGCTGCTTTAGTAGGAGCAGCAGTGAAATGTGGCTGTCTTTTAAATCATTAAAACCAGGTCGAAGCCCAGAGTGTTGCGGAAATGCAAAGCTCCCATTGTTCGCCATATCCATGCGCGACCCGTTACTGAGAATCATATTTTATCGGAATCTGTTCATTTTCCACGAGCTTTCTTCCACCTTCATTTTCCGAGAACCCCTGTCAAGCAGTCTAGAACCCGCTCTTCCACCAGTCCTTGGTTGACCATATACTTGCTCAGTCCCCTCACCACTTCCACCATTTCCTCAGCATCCAGTCCCTGGATTGCCTGTTCTATCAAACCACCCACACTAGCCTTGTGAATAGCTATGAAGCTGTGGTAGTACATGAAAGCAAAGAAGCCCATTATAAGCTGGCAATCCATGCGGTCAGTGATACCCCCATGACCTGGAATGGATTCGCCGAAGTCCTTAACTTTGAAGGTACGTTTGAGACCCGAGGCGAAGAAACCTCCAAAGGGCGCAATGAGTGAGGCAAACGTTGCGAAGACGAGGATGTGAAACTGCATTGGGGCGATATGAATGGTGGACGGGATTTGGAAGGAGGCTAGGAGAGGGAAGTTGGTGAGGAAGAAGGGAATATGATAGGCTTTGGGTATAAAAACGGGATTCGGTGTGCAAGAGAGACCTGTAAATATGTTCGCGCCAAGGTCCTATGATACAATTAGCCTGAGGATATGATGAGGTAAAGGTTAGGTTCGCATACATTCACGGGGCAAATGAAGTATTTGTACCGCATCAAGATATTTGTCATGGCAAATCCAAAGATGATCGTACAGATCCACGCTCCCACAAAGCCCTCAACGGTCTTCTTAGGCGACAGCTTGATGAGTTGAGTACGGCCAAAGGCAATGCCACAGATGTAGGCGAAAATATCGTTGGTGATGACCAAGGATGCTGGGAGGAAGAACCAGATCATACCCTCGAAAATGTTGTTCATGATGAAATGGGCTTGTACGACGATGAGGTAGAGGGCCATGTGCGTCCAGGCGAATTGGGTGAATTGGAAGCGGTAGTGACCTTTTTCAAGGGTGGCAACAAAAAACACAAACCCTACAGAAGAGTGAGTTGCGGGTTTTTCATTCAACATCAGTAATGGTTGTCCCCTAGGGAGACGTACCAATGACATATAGCATGAAACTAATGAAGCGATGGTGGGTCGCGAAAGGCAGCAGGACCTTATCCACCAGCACGATATGCTTGAAGTAATATATCACACTCTCACCATAAAGAAAGTACATTGTCGTCCCTAAGAAGTACCAGTTCAGTGACCTCGTGAATCGTAGATTTTTGGCCTTGCTTGGAACATTTGCGATGGCAATGACTTCTTTGAACGAAACAATTTGGATAACGGTCACAATTGCTATCACATATAGATGACCTGAAAACATAGCAGTGAAGAAGCCGGCGATCATGACGAAGGTCCATATGGTTCGTGTAATGAATGTCTGCTTTTTCTTCTCGTACTCTGATAGCGCTGGATTCTCGGTCTCGTCCTACAACGACTTGGCATCAGCATTGGTTGGTTAGATTGCGTACGTAGTTGTACCTCTTCTTTACTTGACTCAAGTTTTCCATTCATAGTTGCTCTCGCTGGGCTACCCGGCTCCGATATACCATCGCTCTCGGATATGCTGGGTCTCCTTCCGTTCTGGTGATTATTACTCCTGTGTTGAAATTGGACGTTGCGCCTTGGCTTAGCCATGGCTATCTGTTAAAAGTCCCCAGATGTAAGAAGGCCAACCTCGGTCCTTTTCTTCCAAGGAGATGAAGTCGAGCAATGAGTGGTTCAAGCAAACGCACGGCGCGAGATGACTGGGACGCTCGCACTCTGGCGGGTCTTGGTAAGCTCAATCAAGCCGTTGACGCCTTTGGGGAGTGAGAGCGCCAAATTTGTTTTAGACAGCAATAACGGAAGTATTTAGAGCTGTAAGCTCTCAGCTTTAGACTTGCCGGCCAAAATGCCAGAGAAGTTCAAGAGTGTAAGGGTATGGACGACGTCTAATCAGTATCAGCTACTTTATCAAACAGACGTGTAGCCCAACGGCTAATTTAGGCGTCATAAATTCACGCTGCCACGCTTATCTTAGCCTTACGGGTAGCCCTAAAGATTTACCTTACCTTACCTTACCTCGTTACCTAAAGAAAGGTATAAAGTTTGGTAGCCGAACCCTGTCCCGCAAATAAGTAACTCAAAGTTAAGTGACTTCAAGTCTTTTCTTTGTCACCAATTCGTGGAGCTCTCAATGCGGGTGCACGACGAGTGTCATGGACGACCAGGCCGGCGAAGATGAGGACTACTTTGATAACGATCTAGACGCTTTGCCGGCTCACACCTTGCATCAACTTCAAGAACATGCAATCCAATCAACACAACAACCGAGTCTCGGTGTCCATGGCCAGTTGCCCAGCAAAGACGAACCTGTAGGACCCGCGGGTGGCAATGGACGACTGTCAGTTGTGAGACCTGCGAGCCATGCCGCTAATCAAAATGCACTTCATGCGGCATCTTCAGACTATGGTGACTTCGACGAGGAAATGCTAGATGGCGAGATTTTTGACGCCGCAGAGGGACCAGGGGACATATCTCAAAGAGAGCAGTGGAGATTACAGCGTTATGGGGCGAACCAACGTTACGTAGAGCCGATAGAAGGGCTAAAACGCGTCAATGGACCAGGAGCTGTTGGCGCCTCTCGCTCTGATAGCAACCATCGTGGTAGTACCTGTTGGTCAAATGATACAGGCCAAGCAGGGAGTAAAGTATACTTAGCGAACCAGATTCCTTCCGGTCCGCCTCCAGATGAAAATTCGGACGTGAACGCTCTTCAAGCTCAAGTCCAGAAGGTGGGCTTACTCAAGACTTAGCGGTATGCACATCTATTGCTCATACTTTGATTCCTAGCTGCTACGTGAACGGGAGGCACTTCAAAACGATATTCGAAACGCGAACGACAATGCTTATTCAAAGGCTGGCGAGATCACAATCGTACGAGCCAACGCAACAAGAATTGAAAAAGATTTTGAGAATCGAACAATGGCTCTAGAGAGACTGCATGCCGACGAAGCAGCGCGACAAAAGATTGAATTAGAAAAAGTACGAGCAGAGCTTCAAAAGATCGCTACAGAGAAAGAATTTCTTGAAAACGATCTAGCGGAAGGAACAAAACAAATAAGAAATCTTCAGAGAAATATCAAGAAAGGCGGAGACAATATTCCTGAACCTAAGGCTGGTGGCAAAGAGAGTCAGCCTGTAACTCCAAAAAAGAACAAAGCTTTGGCCTATGCAGATGGCTTTGACGATGAGGAAATTCAGCCCACGTCGCAATCCAGACTGGTCATCAGATCCAAAGCGAATACTCCCAAAGCCGGTGCCAAAAGGAAAAGGAGACCCCCAGAAGCCAGCCCTGTCAAGTCATTGGATCTCACGCCACCAATCCAAATTGCCTCGTTCGGAGAAGCGGTTCAGCATCAGAGAAGTGACTTTCCGTCTCCGAGTGATAAACAACCACGGCTTGCTCCAATACAAGAAGATCAAAGATTCAAGGTATCAGTCCCGAACGCTCTTGGATTGCCAAGCTAACACTTGCCTGGAAAGCTTACACAAAGGTTGCTCCACCATCGCTTCGCACCTGAAGAACCCAGGACGTTTGAGCGCCTCGCAACATTTTGTTTTCCATCTAGCCGAGAGCGAGCTCTCTCCACAATTCTACTTGATAAAATGTCCTCATTGACTTGCAAACCAGACACTGACAATTTTGCTGCTGCAATGGGTCTGATTGTTATCTCTTTATGGTCACAGTGTATTGAAGAAAAATATGTAAGCATAGTTCGGTTACCTAGACCGGTTCCAGTCCCTGACTGTCCAACTCAGCATCAGCCAGTGCATCTTCTCGTGAACCTAGTCAACTATATCCTTGTCCTTCATCCAATAAAGACAGCACCGGATCTTACAAACGACCTGATGAGTCTGGTTCAAGCAACAGCTGATGTGATACTCGTGCCTCGTTGTAAGAAAGAGTCACCTCGGAAAGACAAAGGGGATATTAGCTGTATTGAATGTCTTCAGGTAATGCAAATGATGGCGGATGACTGCTCTTGTGACAAAGAGGAAACAGTACGCTTTTGGCGCACAATGCGATTCGACTTCATAATGATGCTCCTCAACTTCATCAACCCTCTCGAAGAGATCAAGATAATGCTCAGCATGCTCCATACGAGTATTTTGGATCAGTCATTCGCAATGATCATTCCTCCGAACAATGGACAGCAAGACGCTTCCGAAGCTCATGTCATTGATAATCTTTCTCATCTACTCATCAACACCCCTCGTACGCTTCCTGGGGAGAAGCCACCCGATGCCGCTGGAATTTGCGAAGTCCGTCTTCATGTTCTAAGCTTGATTGAAGCAATGTGTGACACCCTTCACGGCTGTGAAACGCTTGCGAAACATCGACTTGTAATCGGCCACCTGGTACGCGTCATGAATGATGAACTCGACCGAGTTTACGATTACCAGTCTGGGTGTGAGCAACGGATTACCCTCGTCAACACTTCCACTCGAGTCCTTTACCACCTGACAACTAATTACGCTCATCTTGTCAATATGCAGGCCCGTCTCTCCGTGGTCCCTGGCGGCGAGAAGAAGTTCCTCATCGCTCTCACCCGACTTGCATTCAGTGAGGGCGGCTTCTATGAGCAAGGCATTGAGGATGATGTTGTGGATTGCGCTCATCAAATGCTGGAGGCGAGGGTCAGCCCTGAGGAGGCGGAGCAGTTGGTTGATGCATTCTCAAGCGCCAAATAACCTTAGCTCCTTTTGGATCGCGGCTTTGCGAGTCTTCGGTGATTCCCGATTTCGAGGAGGCATTGCAAGTGCATTCACAAGTTATCAAAGCGTGGACATCATATAAATCATGCGCTACCTGTGAATACCCAGCACATAAAGTATCAAAAATCATGAGAATACGTGGCAGTGAGCGCACCAGGCACTGGTCGAGAAGCATTTGCTAGGTATAAGTCCAACGTAAGAGCACCCACCCCAACGCAGCAGCCACCGCAATATGGAATCTCGCACGGTCTTAAACTATTGTGATAGGCATTGGTAGGTTTCTCTACTTGCCGTCGGTAGAATTCGGTTGCTTTGAGAGCCAGACTCAAGCAAGGATGGTAGAGAGCGCTGCATGAATGGACCGTATGGGCCAAAGCTGGGCAGCGAAGTAGCACGAGATCAGACATCACCGCCTTATTCCCCCAATGATTCCATCGACCTTTGCTAGCCAGAGCTCCCTTTCCTCCTCAGCCTTCTTTCGCTCTTCCAGTGCTTCCCTAAGCGCCCCATCCAGCTCTGTGATCCGCGCGCCTTGTTTATCCTGGCTGTTCTCTACACCCGGCAAGACACTGATGAGATACTCGATCTGCTTTGCTTTGAGTAGGAGATCCTGGGCCAGTTCTCGCTGCGCAGATGCAAAGGTAGTAGGGGTGTCAGGACGCTGTTCTGGTGGGTAGGAGGAGGACTCCGGGAGCTCTTGCTGGGAAACGGGTTGCTCATGATTGGAATTGGCATTGGCGTTGGCATTGCTGCTATGATTATTGCGTCGAGAGTCGGAAGTTGGTGGGGATGTGAGGGCGGAAGAGGTGTGGTGAAGCGATAAGTAACGGATCGAAGCGTAGAATTGAGTTGCTAGCTTCAGCGTTTGTATTGTTAGCTCTTGCGCGGGTGTCGTAAGGTAATCAATGTCTTACTTGATCATAGCAGTCTTGCAATTGTGTCAAACGATCTGCCATTGCTGTCTTTCAGTTTGGTGCAGACGACGAGCTCGAGGTTGAAGATACAGAAGATCGAGATCTGACCGTTACGTTAGCGAACTGGCACGCGCCACGAACCTTGAATGAAACCCTAAGTAGGTACTTTACAGTTTCGGCTAAAATGACACCAAATTTCCTCTCAACCCTTGTAAAAAGGAAAACGGTTCAGATCATTCCCAATACGCAAATGGCTTGTTAATCTATGTTGGGAGTGAGATCTCCCAGGGCGCAGTCAAAGCAGGACAAGCAAAGCGATCACAACATGTTGACACTCAATCATGTACTTCAATGACAATTACAATACGCCAATCCAATTGAAGTGCGGTCGATCCCTGGCGCTTTGCAAATGCTTGGTCAAATTGACAGAACGAAGACTGCTCGGGTTCTCGAGACGGAAACCCTCAAGTCACAGTGAATGGTCTCACTGAAAGTGGTCTCCGTGTTCTCGCAGATGTCTCCTCCAACGCTGAATCTTCTCCTTTTCCTCCGTCATAAGTCTTTTAGCCCTCTTCCTCTCATATACAGCCTTGACAGTCTTCTTAATTTGGTCTCTGCCGGCCTCGAAGTTAGCTCTTGCGAGGGCGACAACCTTATCGATTTCTTGAGGCGAATAGATGAAGTTCCAAGTGGAAAGAAATGGTGACGTATCCGGGTCAACACCTTCGACGTTGGGGTTTTTCAACAACGGTAAATAGACAACGGTCATTCCAGCGTCAGGATCTAAAAGCTTCCATTCGGTGTCGAGCTCAACACGCGTATTGTGTGGTGGCTTATAGTCGCTCTTGTGATCCATGGTGGTACCAACCCAGACTGAGGACAACACTCCGAGTCAGCTCTTGTCTCAGCTCATATTTGTCACGGCGCACGTAAGGGTAGGGGAGAATGAAACCCCAAACTCGTTTCAATACCCAGTTGGCGGTATATGCTGGGAAGGGGCTACTTCTAAGATATACTTACCATTGCAAAAGGTCAAGTCAGTTTCACCAGGCTCTTTGGCTCCGTTGTTTGCGATTGGATTGTTCGCATCATCCTGAGACCTTCCCTTTTGCTCCTCCCGCCTTTCAGCTATTTTACCAGCAGCTTGTTGAGCTGTCCCTGCATCGGCTGCATCAAGCTCGGTGTTCGTTTCGTCTTCCACTCTTGGCCAGCCAGCACCTACAGGCCATCCTCTGATACCTCGCTGTTTTGCGTATCCTTCGGCAACAGAAAGCCAATTTTCCTGCTTGATATCTGCAGAAGCGTCAAAACAGACAATGATATCAACATTCCGGCCTCTACGGAGTAACGGATAGATGGGAAGATTGTTGCTCATGCCCTGAGAAGATCAGTCCGAAACAGATACAGCATATATGATCCTACTGAAGACTATGTGAATACTATTAAAAAGTGGCAGCGACTTACGGCATCCATTAACTCAAGATATTCATCGTTGAAGATGCTCTTAGGGCACGTCGACGGCAGTCGGTCTTCAAGACCTCTCGTAAAATTTGGAATTGTTCCCGGGTCAATGGGATGCATTTTGATCAAGTCGTCGTTATTCTCCTCAATCAGGGCATCAATGCCTCCAAATCCGGCTAGTCCTTTCAGTATAGGGCGGACCTCTTTGTAATAATGGGCGAGCTAATAGAGACTTCCGAGTCAGCATTGGCTCTAAGACGGTTTGTGCCTTCTGAGATCACTCTAAACGTGTCTCAATTCTCCAGAGTTTTTAGCTCTAGAGATTTAAGGCCAAAAACCTACGTACGGTAGCACAAAACGCGGAGCCCCATATTCCCATCAAGAAGGGAATGCGAAGCTCTGGAAGCGCAGGGCCATTTTCACGCTCTACACTTCTACCCATTTGGAAATGACGTCCAATACTCCATGACGGAATGCCGGCCTCAAAGTCTTCACAAAAAAGCTCGTAAGGAGTGAACTCGAACCATTGGAACCATGCTTTTTGTTTTGCTTTTTTCTTCGCTGCATCTGTTGTTTCGCCTTTCACTCTTTCGTCCTCTGGTTTTTGCTCCTCCAAGGGTATCTCGTGCCTAACAGCGGCATAGATAGGAAGTGGATTTGCACCACTAGGAAGGTAGAACCGCTGATTGGAGAGCTTAAGATCTCGAGGGTCGACGCTGAGCTCATTACCTGGAATCATTAAGCGACTTGATAGCAATAGTCCGTAAATGTCGACGAGGCCAAAATCCGCTCGCGCGTCCCCTTTGAGCCGTTCGACTGAGCCAGCAAGGAGGAACTTATTTGTGGGAGCTTTCGTACACAAGTCTAGGAAACTTGGAGGGTACGCAATGTGAACGCTTGTGCGTTTTTTAAGGTGTTCTATGACTTTCTCATATCTACGCCCTAAACTGGAGTTGTAGAGAGTCTGTAGCCAACAACTGCCGCTGACACCAGCACTGGATCACGAACACGGAGTCAGTAGTGCCTACTTGAAGGATAGTCTGAAGGACTGTAACGTATCTAGACAGTAAAAATTGTTGCAAGACACCTCTCAAGTCTTAGGACTCAGTCCAAAAGAGGCAATGTGTGTATGGACTCGGAAAAAGACGTACGTATAAGTCGCGCAATCAAAGAGCCCCGCCTCCTGCGCCTGTCATGTAGTTAGTTTTGCATGCTTCAGGGAGTGAAGGGGTCTTTTCTACGCTCAGGTACGATGCTGCTCCTGCCACGAGGGCCCTCAGACCTCCTCCTGATCCACATACTGCGATGGTGGGTACGTCTTTAGGGTCCACATCAGCTTCTGGTATCTCGAGGTACTGGGCCAGCTTTTTCGCTGTGTATCTCTTTCTGCGCCGAACGAAGGCCATTTCTTCAGAACACAAGTCACCCCCAATCCGTACTCTCGCACTCAGGGCAATTTCTGGGTGAGTATCAACATCTTGGGCCTCTTGCCAAATCTCCTCTGCGAGTGATCCTCTCGCCATGTTCATTTCTCGCTGCAGCTTTTCCATATAGTCCGGAAGATCGTGAGCCCATTGTGGAATAATTCGGTCTGTTATCTTGTCTCCAAGTTCTGTCCACTGTGGAAATTCCAAATCAGCGAAAAAATGAGCTACAGAATAAACTCTAAAGAGTATTGCTTCTCGTAATGGAATCAAAAATGGCGCTCTCCACCCCTTGAAAAGTATGCAAGAAGCAATCCTGGAAGAACATCTACTGTTCCCCCACCAGACGAAGAGATTTGCTCCTCTATCAAAGATTCCGCTCAAGAAAATTAGAGTGGATTGAAGCTATCGTTGGTGGTAATGCTCCTAGGCGGTGTCTTACGAAGCTAGTTATTGAAATCGGTATGAGATGAAGCTCTTCATTATACATACCTGAACAGATGATAGGGACTTGCGGGCTATAGCAACATTCAAAGAGACGGAGGCCCATGCTGCGCTATCCTCATCCTCGAACAGGGGGATTTCTTCATCGTGGCCAGCACCGTCATTTTGCCTGTATGACTTCAGATCAGCGTATTCTCCCATGGCTGACAGGCCAACAAAAAACATATTGCGCGTCCAAGGAGAAGACTTGGCAGAACGAACTCCTATCAATGCCATGAAACTCGCAAAGACTAAGGAGTTGGCGGCTGCACTTGCGAGGATAAAACACTTATGTACCTGACTCGTGTCGGAAAGTGCTTTGAATTTCGATTTGTATTGCCAGCTTGTGGGAAGGACACTTACTGGCCAGATTTGTTCGGATTTCTCTTGGAAATACTAGTCTGGGACTTGGGCCATTTTTCGGAAGAATCACTGTCGTTGTGACGCACATTTGGACGTCTGAGTGTATTAACAAGGGCGAAAGCGACAGATGACCCGAAGACTACAGAGGCTATTCGCTGATTCATAACAGAGCTGAGCTGGGTATAGCTACTTGACCTCCTGTTCCTGTTCAGGTTTCCAATGCAAGAAGCCTGGCCGTTGCCAAGCCACTACTGGTAGCGCTGTTAAGATTACCTTACATCCCACATGGGTTTAGCGGAGGCGATCACCCGAGTTCTATTCTCCAGAGTCCAGACTCGTTCCCTCGAAACAGTACAGTTCGAGGGGTTGGCGATTCCTATCAGGCGGAGGCTTGCTAACAGGCATCGCAGATTAACTCCAAGTAATGCTGCAGCTCCAGCGTCGCATCCGAGGGTAAGATCTTGCAGAAGTGTGACTGGTCAAGGTTACTGTCGCCGATCAATGTTCAATGGTAAAGGGTTCATAGTCAAGATCTGAGGCGTTGATCATCAACATCGAAATAGAGGGGCATCCAACTGGTAGAGCGTTTTCCATCGTTAGTTTTCTGTTTCAGTAAAAGCACAAGCACAAGCACAAGCACAAGCACTAGCAAAATATGGCAAAAGTACAAAAAGCTCTATGGGCCGAGGAAAAAGCCGAGGTAGAGGTTCTTCTTGCACAAAGGAATGAGCACGCCAACATTGGCAGAAGACTTAAGACACTTCAAGCAAGCGTCGAGGGCGGGGGTCGCACCGTCAGGGATGGAATGGGCCAAGTGCACAGCAACACGAACCAGCACCAAATCAAGATACATAGTATGTTACCAGACAGAAAATCCAACATAGAACCTGACGTCCTGTTCAAGACATAGAAAAACTCATCAAGCACATTAACATGATGCTGGAGCCAGGACAAGACAAGGGAAAGGAAGAGAGAATCATTCGAGCTGGGTGAGTCAAAACTTCAGACAGCTGTCGCTCTTTCGCTCATTCTCCCCGCTAAACATATACATAGACCGGCTCAGGTCGGATTGACGGAGTATTTAAACTCGCTCAAACGTGTGAATCGAGCTCTCGTCGACATGGGCAGTACAAACATGCGTGCCAATCAACAAGCCATCGGCGACTTCAACGAGCTTTTGGCGGAAGGTAGCAAGAAATTGGAAGAAGTTTATCGCTCCCTACTGCTCGAGTATTCTCAGCCACTGGAGCCTCTGCACTATCTTACCAGGGGTAAGCCAAGCCTGACCTTCTTTGCGCAACCTCGGATGCTAATCCACTAAAGAATTGGCCTTCCCGACTTTATCAAATGGAATTGCATCAGAGTTGGAGGCTATGGATAAGCACATCTCCTCTCCAAGCGCTCGCAGTACCATCCCTGACCAACGGGAATCACCTTCGGTCCAGATCTACTCGGATTCTCGTGGTCCTTATCTCCTTGGTAGCCTTCAAAACCTATCTCTAGCATCGATTAGCACCGCGAAGAAAAAGAATCCCGCTGAAATATACCGTCAAGGTAGCAATGCCATCAATCAGTATACCAAAGCGATCGATGGCATCTTCCTTGCCGAATACCGAAATATCTCTGCGAGCTTCCCCCGTCACGATTGGACCATAGCATTTGAAACCACATGCCGCGGAGCCCTCGCCGAGTTTGCCAAAACTCTGCGCGAGCTCAATATGCACATCAAGTCCAACCTAAGCACTGACTGCTTTCTTTCTTACGAGATCATTGAAGTCGTCACGGAGGTAGCGCATCATCTCAACTCCGAGACTGGGGAGCCACTACCCTTCGGTGATGCTCTGAGACCAGTCCGAGAAATTGCAAAATTCTCACTTCCCGAGCTGCTCGAAGATCAACGACGCCGCATCATGGCCCTGGCTATTCTACCTGCTGATGGCTCGGCTATACCCTTTACATCTGAAATGATGATACGCCTTCAGACATTTACCGCCTATCCGAAATCACTCTCTTCGATTCTGGCCTCTATAGGAGACGGCAACTGGACACAGTCGGCATCAGCTAACCGTTCGAACAATTCCTCCACCTCTTTACCTTCGCTCAAATCCCTAGATGTTGGCGCAGACGGCGCCCAACTGTTGACACACTACATTCTTGACAATCTCGAGGCACACCTGACTACCCTCGAATCACGTGCTCGTATCCTCCTCAAATCCAAAGCTGTTCATGGTGTTTTCATCTCCAACACTGTCGCTCTGATAGACCGTATGATCCGCTCCTCTGACCTCGCCACCTTCATTGGCGCCAATCCGGGCGCTCAATCCAAGATCGACATTTGGCGTAGGAAAGGTGTCTCCACGTATATGGACGCCTGGCGTGAACCATCAGCGGCGCTCTTGGACTCATACCGCACCAATGCTTCAGGAGCCCGGCCACATTCCGGCGCCTCTCTTTCTTCAGCTGAAGTGGTCAAATCGCTCGGCAGCAAAGAAAAGGACGCCATCAAAGAGAAATTCAAGCTCTTCAACGCTTCCTTTGACGAGTGTGTGAAGCGTCATAAGGAGTTGAGTCCTGGAATGGAGAGAGAGGTGAAGAGTGAGTTGAGTAGGGAGGTGGGCCATCAGGTGGAGCCGCTTTATGCACGCTTTTACGATCGCTACGAGGCCCTGGACAAGGGGAAGGGCAAGTATGTCAAATATGATAAGGGCTCGCTGGCTGCAGCGCTGGCATTGCTCTAAAAAACCGAGTGAGGGATGTATCCCGTATGATGCTGCCTTGACATATCCCATCTCGAGATTGAATGAGGCGGATCAATGGACTGCCGAACGGCCTTGATAAGGGACGTGATATGGTATGTACGATTTGACATGCAGAGCACAGCGACTGTTAGTCACTTGCTATCTGTGGTGAACACGGCGTGTGAGAGGCATGTGTGAACTTCAGTATTTGGCTATAAAGTTCGTGATACTAATCATTCGACTACTTGCTGCAATGGGGTATCAAATCTATGCCAACGCCATATTTTCTTCCAAGTCAATCAATAATGCCTCCGCTCAAGCATGACTCAACCCCAGTAACAACCTTCGTTCCGCTTGAATCTTACGCAGGTCGAAGGGCTGCTTTGGTTGCGTAGCTGAAAGTGAGAAGGATCACTTAGATGTCGATTCATGAATCATATCGTCAAATAAAAAGGATAGTAGAAATGTAATAGACCAATAAGATGGGGCGGACAATATCGAGAGTAGAGTGCTTCTGCTGCTCACTGACCTGTCGACATTGTCGGATAGTTGGGTGGTGTTTTCCAGTGGACTTTGATCATTTTCCGAATATGAAACTGATAATGAATCGAAGACATACTATCTACCTGAAGAGGCTCCTGAGCTCATCCAATTTGCGCTTTGCTGCTTCAGCCTTGTCAATTTTTCCACGATTCATACTGAGATCGGCGAGATTCTGCTTCTTGCGCTGAAGATCCAGCATCTTCTCCTCGAAGCTATCCTTCATGATGAAGCGATACGTGAAGACCTCGCGTCTCTGACCCAAACGATGAACTCTATCAACCGCCTGAGCCTCAGCAGCTGGATTAAATTGCGGTTCCATGACGTAAACTTTGGATCCAGTGGTTAAGTTGAGACCTAAACCTCCCGCCATGATGGAGATAAGTATGACACATACTGTTTCATCATCTCGAAACGCGTCGAGAGCAAGGTTACGGTTCTTGCGACTCATTTTGCCGTCCAGACGAACAAATTTGACATCTTTGTCTTCGAGCGCGATCTGGATCAGATCGAGGTTGGCAGTCCAGCCTGAAAATACAACGCTCTTGATGGGCTGTTCACCAGTTGGTAGACTCCGACTCTCAACTTCGGACTTCCTCAATTCCTCTAAAAGTGCTTTGACTTTAGTATGTGGACCACCATATCTTCCCATGATCTTTGCGTGACGGGGATTCTCTCGAGCCAAAGCTCTGGACTCTTCGGCGGCTTCGATGCCGTCCCTAGTAAGTTCGAAGAACGATGTTCGTAAAATCTGCTCGCAAAAGGGGCACTTGAAGCGATGGTCCGCCGAAGAATTTTGCACAATTGAACTCTTGATAGCGTCCATACACTGTCTGCAGACAATCTGATAGCATGGCAACATGCATCCAAGTACATCATCGTTACCGCTTGGTGTATCTTCTCTATCCTTGACGATGATCTTACGCGTACATTGGACGCAGGTGTCGGAGTCAGTGTCTCTGAAAAGCATAAGCATCTCGTAAGCTTGTTTTGGACTGAGAGCGGGCCGATCATCCTCTTCTTCATCGTCAAGAGTAATGGCATTATCGAAACTGAAACCTTCGGTGACTTTGAGATCGTCTTCGCTGAGGAGCTCACGACCATGAGCGCAGAGTAGACGAAGTCGCATGATTGCTCGAAGGATGTGGGCATATGTCTTGCCGCCCAAGCTCTTTTTCTGCTCACCAGCAATGACCTTCAATGTATTCTGAGAATCCTTTGCGAACCAATCGTAAAGACCGAATTCCTCTTCCGTGAAAGGCAATTTGATAACGTGATCATGGCGGCCGGGAAGATCAATGCGATCTTTGAGACGTCGAAGAGTGATACTGTCCACTAGAAGTCGCAGCTTTGGTATAATTTCGGGGTCTGCGCTCTTGAACGGAGCAAGAATGAAATGAGAGAAGCCACCCTTGTCAAAGGGCTGAATGCGCAAGAATTTAATCAACGCTCCTAAGTCGTCCAATCTGTTCTGGACCGGAGTACCCGTCACAGCCCATCTGCGCTGAGCCGAAAGTGCGCAAATAGCCTGAGATTGACGGGTAGATTGCTCGCGGATCATGTGCGCCTCGTCAAGCACAATACGGAAGAAATTCGTTTGCAGCAATGGTTCGATGTCCTTGCGTTTAGCGCGTCCTCCATACTCGCTAGCCACAATGCTGTAAGTCGTAATTACAAGATCATACTGGGCCAAAGTATCAATATCTGTGATGCGGTTGGCACCATGATAAACATAGTATTTCAACGCCCCAGCCTTGATGTGAGTAGCGATCTGATCTTCCCAATTCGCGAGAGTACTTAAGGGAGAGACAAGTAGCGTGGTTTTCGAGTTTCGAATCAAGGTCCTATCACCATCCATTTTTGGCAAGTATCCGGTCTCTTCCCATTCCTTGGCTACATCCAAACTTCCGACTATGAGAGAGAGAATAGTCAGAGTCTTACCTAAACCCATCATGTCTGCTAGAATTCCTCCGAGCACTTCGGGCGGCTTGTTGCGCTCTTCTGTGCCGGTGATGACGTTGTAGTAAGTAGGTGACCCATTAGGCCGAAATCTCAAGCGCCATAACGACTTGGTGTCTTCGTCATTGTCGCTGTAAACACGCTTTTCTTCCTTTTTGGAGAGGAAGTAAAGGCCTTGTTTTTGATGGCGGAGCAACGGGGTTGTGATGCGAGGATCGGCCTCCATTTCCGGCAGATTCTCTGATTGCTCAAGGGAATCAAACATTCCGGCGATATCGTTGTGGATCTCTTCTGCAGTACGAACAACGTAACCTGGAGCTGTACGGGACGGGTTCTGTGCGCCCCCAACAGAAGTTCGCGGAAGCAGGTCGGCAGGTTGATGTGGGTTCAAAATCTCTATTCCGTTGTCTACCATGAATGGAGGCCCGAGCAAGACGCTTCTTTGCCTAAGAAATTTACCCATCGGTTGAGCCTTCAATTTCGGACCGTATAAGTTGATAGTAATGTCAAAATACTCGGAACACTCCTTGCCCGGGTATTCGTTAACCTGCCTCTTCCTAATGGGTATCCTAGCCTGCGTTCGGAATCGAGGATTTTTGGAGTCCATTATTTTTGCAAGAGCCAATGAGGTCTTCAAATCGACATTGCCGAAGTCTTTTCCCATTGGATCAAGGACGCGAATGATATTGTCTTTTCCAGGAAAACGCTTGAGTTGTAATCGCATGGCAGGCCAGTCGCCCTTACTGATGTAGACAGCTTTACCACTGGGGCACGGCAATTGATGAGCTTGAACCTTTGTATGTTGTAAGCGACCATAGCACACTTCCTTTTCCTGGCTGTCGCCCACAACGACGACTTCTTCCTCTTCATCGTCTGATGTACCAGCTAGCGTCAGTACTGCGGAACATTTTGCTTGAGTATAATATACGTACCCCCAGTCAAATCTACAACGCCGTTGACAGTCCCTGACTCCGCGATCCCTTGCTTCTTTTTCTCTTTCAAGTAGTCTCCAATCTCTCCTCCCCCTTGGCCTCCGCCAACAAAGCCGACTCTCTTGTCCTCTTCGACATCGAAATCGCCATACTCAACTTTCGGCTTCTTCTGCGGACGCTGTTCACGCTGCGAAACGTTATGCACTTTCTCGATCAAGTTGCCCATACCCCGACCATCCCAGTCCTCAAGATCTCTTTTGTGTGAGCCATTCACTTTGCTTTTGATGGGATCGCCGTTGTTCTCGGGAGCTTTGCCATTAAGCTGTGTATTGGAGGGACTCGGTTGGGCTGACGAGGAATCAATCAAAGTACTCTTCGGATCCCTTTGCCGTTGGTCTTTGTTGAAGCCTTTCGGATCAAGAAGGCGGCGTGGATCAAACGTGCTAGGGGCCGCTTGCTCCGAATTTCTGGGATTTTGAGAGCTCATGGTCTTCTTGCCTTTTTTTGCAAAAGTATCGTCAGCATTATCCGCTGATTGTTGTGATACAATCTCAGATACACTAGGTGTCTCAGAAGGAGATTCCAGAGGATTGGGCTCGCTGTCACGACGAGCTGAGAGAGAGTAAAGTTCAGGGTGAGATGAGATTGGAGTACCAGTAGACAAATAATTATTCGGGGTTTGGGGGTCTGTCTCAGTTGCAGTTGGAAGGCGAGTATCGTTGATGCCTGTAAAGGATGCCATCTGGTGAGGTAGACGCCTCAAGGGAAGACGTCGAGTCTGTAGTCATGTACGGAGGTTTGGCCGAGAAGTGGTAGTATGAGGTAGTGGATGAAGAAAGGACTGTGAGGTAGACAGGGTAGTTGAAATAGACAGGCTGAGCATTGTGATAAAAGGCATGAAGTAAGTGACAAAAGAAGGAGGTGAATGATTCGAGTCACTCGATTTACATTTTCACATCTTCTCTTTGTTATCACGTATTATTATGCCATGCAGTAACATCCATGAGGTAAAGTAATGCAGTAGCGTCTCCGTCACGGAGACTAAGGTAAGGTAAGTACGGTACCTACCTTACCTAAAGTGAGGTACCGTACTTTACCTTGCTAGGGTTGGCATACGCGACAGCTTACCTAATGCTAATGTAGCTTAAAGAGCACCAGACACGGAATTGCGACTTTTTCAATAATGAAGGTCAAATTATTTTCACATATATACACATAGTATTAACCGGTCTTCGATGAGCCTGTCAGACTGTACCTGATATTCCCGTATGCTAGTCATGTCATGTGATGCGTCGTGCTCCATCCCCCTCCCAGCTGTACTCTGCGCTACCCATGCCCAGTCTTGTGCACTCGTACGAGCGCTTCATAGGATCCAGAATCATCTAATAGTCTAACACCATGTGAATACAGGGTTCTTGCTTTTGACCGCTTCCAGCCTTTCCACAATTACTTTTCGCTGATTTCCTTCCATGCCCTCAGCAGCCGAGTAGCCTAGATCTCCTTCTAGATCATCTCCATCGCCTAGGAAGCCTCCACCAGGTCTGGTCGAGGAAGAGTACCGCCGCCTATGGCTACTCCTGTTTGCATTCTTTCCGTGTCCTTCAAAACTGAGTCGAGTCTTGGATCTCGTGGCACTCGGTCTAGTATTGTTCGCATGCACCATTTTTGCCTCGTCCAGCTCGGATCGGTGGTCCCATAGTGGCCCATGCACAGTCGCTGGGCTCTCCGCTCCATGAGCTATCTGGCCAAGATCCGACGTGCTGTTGTTGCGTGATAGATCGAAGCGGTTTGGATTTGGTAGATCAGTTGTAGGCGATGATAGGCCAAGGAGATCGTGTTGTGGCTGTGGCGCAGAGGCATTTGCTGCGCTTATGTCCATCTCCTCTTCTTCCATACTTTTCCGTACCTCATTCTCCCTCCGTCTTCGCATCTCAGAAGAAGGCATTCGCATAGGAACAGCAACAGGTATATCAACGAGGTCATCCCACACGCATACACGCGTGCGCCGAGTCAACTCGAGTGGGCCGTGATCCGATGTTTTCAGCGTCTCAACCACATTCCATGCTTGCCCTTTCATTACGGCTATCTGCCGAGCAAACATTTTCTCCTTGAAATCAGAGTCTTGGCTAAAGATTCGGCGGAGGGCTAGTTGTGTATCACTCCACCATTTCGTAGAAGTGAGTAGTGGAAGGAAATGGTCTCGAGTCTTCTGCGAGAACGGTTGACCAATAAGAGAAACAGGGAGGAAGAGCCAGCCAAATGGGAAGCTGCGCCACTATGAAGCAGTCAGCGCAGACTCGTATAATACGTGAAGTCTTACTTACAGCGTCCGGGTGCTTCCATGGCCAGGACAAACTGTTGTCGATGGCCCCAATCGCAATGGAAGCACCGTTTCCAGACTCGGGACACAGAGGCGTGTCTGGCCTGCTCGCAGTTGACATTGCTTCTTGGCGTCTATAAGGGGAGGGACCGAGCTTTTGATTCCCTTCGCTGTTGCTTGAATTTATCGGAACAGGCCGCTCATTAGGATTGCCGTTCACGTGTGGCGATTCCGCAACAATAGAGACCTCTTGAGTTGCCTCGTCTACTCTTATCATCCAATTGTCCAAGCCTCGGTCTGTGTTTCTCATGATATAGTCTAAAATCACGAGCTTTTCCAGCTCCTCTCGGAAAGCTTGTTTTAGTGGGTCGGTCCATGAGAACACTTTATCCTGGGCTTGGGATTCTTCATTGCCATTCATGGACCGGATCTCGCTTTGGATCTCTTCTTCATCCTCTGACGGAGCGCTACCGGGCCTGCAAGTCTCCGTCCAAGGTTTCTTTCTCCATCCTGGCGCATCGTCTGGTCGAAAGCCTGAACTGACTTGATCGGGCCATGGGTGATCCCGCAGAAATAGATTCGCGTCTTTGAAACCCTTGAGAAAGACCTGAAAGCTCCCAACCTTCGCGGGTAAAGGTTTTCGTTTTCGATAGTATGCAGACTTGTCCCAAAAATCGTAATGAAATGATTTAGAGGAGAGATAGACAATGTCGGTGTAGGGCACCAAATTCGTTCGTAGTCTACTATCCAACACGTAGGCAGCTGCCTCGGAAACGTAAGACAGATTGGGTATAAGACATGCTCTGCCAAAAAAGCAAGGAAATAAGTTTCGATGTAGCCATTTGGTCCATTTAGGATTTCTTGACGCGTAAGGCTCCTCGTCTTTTGGTTTGAACACCCCAACAACCTTGCCGTTGCTATTGCGAGCAAAGTAGCTACCTGAACTCCCTTGCGAGATCATCTTGGGATGTACGCCAAGCTCGATGGCGACTTTGACACTCTCCACCACATCGTCGAAGCCCATTTTTGTCATCCTGTCTCCTTGAGTCTCGCTAACATCCGACGCAAGAGTTTCTGCACTTGCTGGGCGTAAACCTTCAGGAGCCTGAAACACCGAGTGCTTGATTTCCAATTGTTCCTCTTCTTTCGTCTTCCCTCTCACCCTGCTAATTTTGAACTTTGACGCTATTTCTTCCGCCCATCTCTCCAACCTAGCATTTATTGCTTTGATGTCCACACCCGATGAACTTCTTCGCAGGCGCCGTCTTCCTGAATTCGATCGTCTCTGATATTTGGCAGAGCTCTCACTGAGATCCGCATGCATTGGTCCATGGGGTTGTGGTTGAATGGGGGCATAACGAGGTGCTGAGAGGGTGGATATCGCTCGAGGGGCTCGGATAGCGTCGTCTTCCTCGGAGTCATCTAGATATGCATTTTCATCATCTGCTTGAGCTATCCGGGCATAACCTGAAGTTGGAGGTCTGTGTCGAGGCATAATTCTTTTATAGTTAAAGGTGTCTCTCAGCGGATTTGGACTTGGCAAGATTGGATCTTGAAATTCCGAGATTTACTGCCATCCGGGAAGAGCCGTCAATCATTGAGATTTCCCCACACTCTTCGAATTTCCTCATTGTAAAAGACAATTATACAGGATGCTCTAGGAGACACCGACGCGAGTCTAGTACTCGAGAAATGCATAGTAACATGAAATATTTCCCTGAGACTAATGAATCCGTCACGATTGTCAATTACTGGCGAAGCCACCAACCTCGCTTTGTTCCACAATGGCTCTACCTGATGTATCCTCATCTCAAGAATACTGAATTGTGCTTTTACCCGGGCCAAGGATCCACTGTTGATACAGAGGGACTCATGAATGGACTCTAGTTTCGCGAATTGCAAAAGCCATTGCAGCTGCGTCGCCATCAGAAAGCGGATCACAATGGTATGAGATGTCTGCAGCGCAAACGGGCATTCTCATTGCCGAGACAAACTACCTACTTTATCTACTCCAGCCGCCCGGTATATCCAGTTTTCCATGCTATATACAATAAGAAGCATGAATTTGCTTCCTAGTGCATAGTTTGCCAAAAATAATTTGAATAAAAGAATCTGGAGAATTTCGGGTCGATGTTGATGACGTGCACGTCGCCTTTGCAGTTGTTCCTGATTACCGCTCTGTTGTAGTTGCCCACAATATCGGCTTCTACATCAATACCAAGGGATCGATAGACCTTGAGCTTTAGTCTACATTTGCAGTAATTAGCAGTGAATCGAATACTCCCTGTAGCTTCGAAGACACTTACATTGTAGGATTGTCCACATCTCTCCTCGCCTTCGCCATGTCGTCTCCTTCCACACCTTCGACCTCCAAGTCTTGCAGTCGGCTCCTCAGACCTTCCAGCTCCTGTTCGAGCCTCTCTCCTTCAATTTCGAGGTCTGAGGCTGCTTTTGCAGCACGGAATTTCCGAGTATCGAGCTCGATTATTTGTGACGCATGATCTGTACTGCTTTGTGCAGAGACAGTTTCGCGGTGCTGCTGTGACAAAGTCGCAAGATTGCGGGACAATTCTGTGTGGTTGATCAGTTTTGAACATTTTGCAAAGATCGAGGAGAAATTACCTACTCTTCAGCGCGTTCTCGGCTTCCCGTATGCGTAGATCACGAGCTTGCTGAAGGGTTGAGAGAGATTCATTTATGCGGCCGATGGCGATCTTGTCAGTGTCGATGTGAAAATTGGCCATGGTGCTTTGCACAAGCTTCAAGTAGATTAGTATAGCAAAGTCTCAAGTGCCATCTAACAAAGACCTCCTACCATGGCTGGGTCCTCATCAAATAGCATTTTGAATATTGGGCAGAGAGTGTGATTGGTATCGTCACTCAAGGGATAATCTTGATAAATAAAGATTTCAGAATAGACGGGCTCGTCGTTACTCCAACAGCGATGCCGGTCGCGAGGTGTGCGTCCTTTGATTACTTTAAATTGCTTAGAATGTAGCAAGATACCATGCCAAAAAGTAAACAAACGAAGATCGACAACCTGGAGCATCCCGCCGGCAACTAGCAGGGCTAGCGTCCAACGCCACATGAGTGGCGCGGAGTTGCGGAGCAGGTACTTCAATAATTCTATTACTGTTGCCTACCTTACTTACACATTTACTCCTTTTCTTAGTTGACTACCGTTATTTCCTCACTTACCTTGGTCTAGAGCTGCTGGGATGTCTAACCTGCCATGTAAGCTTTTTTGACTCTTGCCCAGTCCTGGCATATTTGAGCTTGCTTGGTGCAACGTTTGCTGACTTGGCACGACGTGTACCAGACGCAGCAGATGCTGATAGGTAGGACACGGATCAAAAATCTAACTAAATATCAGCCCACTCACTGTGAGACACTGCAGTCCCCTGAAACCCTCGGAGCTCAAGGTGCTGCGGGACCAATACGAGAAAGAGGGAGACTACGTTGGCGTGCAGACCAAATTCAATTATGCGTGGGTAGGTCGCGCAAAGCCGTAGGACTTTGGAATTCTGTGCTTATTCTTTCCCAGGGCCTGATCAAATCATCCGCACGCGGTGAACAACAAGAGGGCGTTCGCTTACTATCGGAGATCTTTCGAAACGCATCGGAACGGAGGCGTGAATGCTTGTACTATCTGGCACTCGGAAACTACAAGCTAGGAAATTATGCAGAGGCTCGCAGATATAATGATCTACTGCTGGACCACGAGCCGTCAAATCTGCAGGCTGGTAGTTTAAGAGGCCTAATCGACGACAAGGTGGCCAAGGAAGGTCTTCTGGGAGTCGCAATACTCAGCGGTGTGGCCATTGCAGCCGCTGGAGTGGGTGCTATGATTCTCAAAGGAGCGAGGAGGAGATAGAGCGTGGTCTCGACTGTTCGAATTCAGGGATTGTATATCTGTGTGCTTGGGTGTTGTAACAAAAGAGAGCTCGATCAGATTTGACAGTCGTGCTGTCTTTTCGAACGGTAGAGTGATGATTGATACAGTGGTGTGACAAAGTGGTTGTGGGGCACTAGGGGGTACGGAAAGTGCTAGAAAGGCGAAGGGGGGGAAGAAGACAAACATGACACAGAGACTGCCTGCCGTGCTGCCTCACTCAACCTCACCTATGGGTACGAGAGTACCTACAGTACCTACCTCAACCTCATGATGGCATAGGGTTAGGGTAAATCATCCGTTCCACGAGTGCTTCGTATGTCTAAGGTACCGGAAGGACTCTTCAATAAGGTAGTTTACTAGCCTATACTGTCAACAAGCAGATGCTTTTGCAAAGGAGAAGTGAATGGATAAATAAAACATTGAATTCATGAGTGAAAACGGAAACTCGGAAGGTTACCTTGACACTTTTGCGCCCTCTCCGACTGGGCAAGCACATTAATCACTCTTCCCTCTCTCTCCATCTCAAACCTGACCGTTACAATTACCTTAAATTCCATTATCCCTATCATAATTCGTTATTTCGCTTCTTATTTTGCTTTGTTTTCTTCCTTTCTCTTCTTCTTCTTCTTCTTGCTCTTGCTCTTCCTCTTCCTCTTCCTCTTCTTCGCCTTTTCCTCCTTATCCTCCGAGGCACTCATTTTATTCTGACATATTGATACTCAAAGGGCTCCTTCTTGCCAACGTATTACTATTATTGACATAACTGCCTCTGCCCGCCGCCTAAACATTCCGTACTTTCACTCCACACCCTCCTCCAAATCCCCAACCGCGCCTCAATTATCCCCCCACTACTCTAATCCGATACGCCACACCGTACGATACGCTAGGCGCTTACTTACCGGCTTCACCTTCAGTCTATCTTCAGTGATTTGCCACATCGGTCCGAAGAGGAGCTTTAGCCCTTTCATATCATCTCCCAAACCCTGTTTGGAGAGAAGCAAGAGACCTACATTTTACGAGAAACACTATGGCCGATCATAGCGGACAGCAGCGAGAACTCGTCTTCTGTCACGCCTGTTCAAATGAATGGGTGAGAAATCAGCATGGTTTGCAATGTCCAGATTGCCATTCTGACGTTGTCGAGATTGTGAGTTGTCCAAATTTTAATTTGCTGACCTTGTCTACCTTGGCGTCCATGGCTACGATATCATTCACAAGACACGACAAATGTTAACCCTCTCTGTTAATAGATTGACGAGCGCCACGACCCACGGGACAGTCACGTTGATATAAGCGATGACGGTAATGACGACCAAGCCACCTCAAGTAACAATGATAATCAAAGCCCCCATGCCTTACATCATCATGACCCCTGGCAAGCGGAAGCCCCAGATCCCAACGAGCCAGAGATCGAGCATGTTGAATGGAATCCTGCTCCGGGTGTGCACTTCGCTCGCACTTCCTACCGATCAACTTCTCCCATAGGTCGTGGACAGGTCAATGATCCCTTTGCGCCCCTCTTTCAAAGCATTTCCAATCTATTTGAAGGAGCTACAAACGCCAACGCCCCTAGTCGACCGCAAATGAGGAACTTTCGGGGCGTACAACATCCAATTCACACTCACCGCCCGGGCTTTGCATCTCAGAATCCATTTCCTAACCACCAGCATCACCACATCCATCACCATCATAGCCCGTGGCTTCCCGGCTCTGGTCCGCCGGGCGGTCGACAGGCCTTCACAGCAGCTGGCCAGCTAGGGCCTCAAAATGGTCCCAATGCACCTCCGACCGATCGAGGTATCAACAATCTCCATGCGTCAGTAGATATCTATTGCAGCATGTTTCTATTTCACTGATCGTCAATAGCGTGCTCGCCACAATGCTACAAACAATGCAAGCCAGCATGGTTGATGCCCATGGAGATGGTGGGCAGCACACTGGTATGCCCAACCTGAATACCTTCATTACCCAAATGCTCGGCGGCGTCTCCGGAGACGCTGTCTACAGCGAAGAAGCCCTCGACCGCATCATTACGCAAATGATGGATCAAAATCACCAAGGCAGCGCTCCGGGTCCAGCTTCGGCGACAGCTATAGCTGCGCTACCCAAGAAACCAGCTGATAAGACAATGATGGGGTCTGACGGGAAAGCGGAATGCTCAGTATGTATGGACGCCGTAGACATTGGAGATGAAGTGACTATCCTACCGTGCAATCATTGGTTTCACGGAGATTGCGTGGGCGCTTGGCTAAAAGAGCATGACACTTGTCCACACTGTCGTGCTGGTATCATGGTACGTACATTTCGGAACTATGCTCTCCTTTTTGGCAAAGAAATTAAGTTGGAAGCAAGTGGTGTTCGCATAAGCAATGCTGATCCCCAAATTTGCGTAGCCAAAGGAAGACAGAGCCGACGGCCCACGATCTCCGGATCAGTTGCCGCGACACTCCCAGAATCCAATTCCCAGTACGACTACGAATCCCCCCAATCCAGGCATCTCTCCAACACACAACAGCATCAATCAGCGACCCTCTCTGCCGGGTACTTTCACTCTACCGGGCATGAATCAACCGTACGTAGTAGGGGGCTTCCAGCGGTATCCAGAACCACAAGCTTTCGTTCAACCACGGGCACACCCCTCACCGCAGCCTTCGCAGCAGAGTCAAAGGCGGAGAAGTAGCGCGAGAGGCAATGGCAGTGGGAGTACGGGGGAAGGGAGCAGTGGAAGCAGTCAGGGATCTGGTGTAACGGGCTGGTTCAGGAATTTACGTGGGGGCGGCAGTAGTGGAGATCGATGATGAGGTCAGTCTACCAGGATTGGTCGCCTTGCTCAGTACAAGAGTCATGGCAATGACTCATGAATCGGCTTAGATATTCCGGGTTGGGCCGTCTGAGGGTTTGCGAGGATCTCGACGCTCTTTACTTGCTCATATTACGAATGCGATGTTACTGCATGGTAGGCGTTTGGTTGATAGACAGGGGAGGCCTAGATAGTATTCTGAATGGAGCGCGGTAGAGCTTGGGACGACGGATTCCTTGACGGCGATTGACAAAGACAGCATAAGTAAATGAAGCTGGAACCCAGGACCAAGAACTCTTAGCATATGAGACATTACAAGTTAATCTCTTACGTTAGTATGATCCCCAATGTACATTAGCTATTGTCTTGCCTTCTAACCATTCCACGAACACAAACATTGTAGATATACATCCAAGAGAAGGGAAGCATTAAAGCTTATCTGCCCAGTCATCCGCTATTTCACGAAGCCAGGGGAAGTCGGGTTTCTCTCTGTGCTAAGGCCTCTTCTTGGCACCTCGCTCGTCCCCGTCATTACCTCCCTCCAAGATATGGCTCAAGTCCTGCAGCGAAACTTCGCTACCGGAGAAATGTACCGCGACTAACCAAGCACAAATCAAGTTGACAGTGTGATGCAATGCATATGCGTACGTCACGCCATAAACAGCAGCGTAGACGGCGAGTGTGAAGAAGAGGATGCTAACGACGTATCGAGCCCTGGATGTGACGCGAGGGATCATTTTGCCACACGTGAGGGTTTCAACGAGAATTAGGTAGGGCATTATGGATAAAACATTATGGTGTGAAGAGAACGGTGTGAGCCAGTGCACCGCCAGATTGTGGGCCCAGACGAGAAGGACGGGTATGTTGATGGGGAGAAGCCAGAGCATCAGGATCAGGATTGAATGGCAATAGTTGTAGAAATTGAAATGCGCGCCAGATCGCTGTCGTATATTAGAATTGTCACTTCTTAGCAGGATCACGTGAAGCTTACAGTTTCTCGAACCAATCGCAGTGCGCGTGTGCATGTCGATAATTGTACAAGGACAGCGTCTAGGTAGGCGAACTGGTACGGTATGAACGTTGACACCAAGAAGAGTAGAACGCACGTCGTAATTATGCGTCTCCTGGGAGAGCTGGCAGCGAAGGCGGGAGCAACAGACCTTCCACTAAATGTATGTTCAACCAATGAATACTTCTCGAGTCAATCTAGGATCTTTGCTCACCTTACGTCCTCAACTCTCACCCATGCCGGCCTAGCGGTAAGAAAGTTATACGGCAAGTAAAACAAGTTTGTGAGTCCGAGAGCTGCATAATTGACGCCGACGCAGATGCCAACACTGATGAGGCCAAAAAGGGGGACTAAAAACCAGAAAATTGGGTCTCGTGAGCCCAACAAAAGGTCGTTCTTGGTGAAGTCGATGACAGATTCCGTAGCATTTCCTCCCCAG
The DNA here is from genome assembly GCA_013423325.1 of Usnea hakonensis. Lineage (NCBI taxonomy): Eukaryota > Fungi > Ascomycota > Lecanoromycetes > Lecanorales > Parmeliaceae > Usnea > Usnea hakonensis. The sequence continues at coordinate 206,138 of BLJB01000060.1, forward strand.
AAAAGCCAGCCAGCGGGTGCGGGCTTAGCAGGCGCAGCACTTGACATTGTCAACCCCATGGCGAGGAAGGTTAGTGCGAGCAGCAACACGGGTAATGAAGTTCTCAAGCAAAGGTCCAATGACTCTGCAAACGTAATAAAGATACCTACTATGCATCAGCTATAGACACTCTCAGTTTGATGAACTCGCACTCACCACTATCGTCGTAAACTTTGAATTGTTTCCGAAGCACCAGTGCGACAACCACTAGTGGAAATGCCGCGAAGACCATCCTGTAGCGCATAACCAATTTCCCCATACTACCCGGTACATCGACATCCATCGACACATCGATCGAAGAGTTGCACGTTGGATCAGACCAGAATTGTAGTGAGACACCATTGTTGACAGCTTGAGCGCGCAATGGTGGTGGCATGAAGGGAGCAATACCGTGCAGGCTGATGTTCGCATCCTTCACATTCACAAAGTATTTCGACTCATGCGGTTCCGAAAGATGCTGCCGCAGAAGTGGAGTGAATAGCTCTGCATCATCGCCGCAAGCTTGCTTGCCCAGGCTTAATCTGAAAGCAAGCAGGCTCGAATGGAGCGCTGGGATCTTGATCTCTGTCATGAAAGGCCTCATTGCAGGTAGTTTGAGGTGCAGACCAAGCGAAAGGAGCCGCCGGATGCCCAAGTCGGTCTCTATGATGGAATCGGAATTGTCACTGAACTCTACAATGGCCCATCCTTGGCTCGGTTCCGTAGCCTTATCGACCACAGCAACAAATTGGTAATCTGTAAGGTCTTCTAGGTTGTATTGGAGATATGCTAGAGGTTGCGCTTTATCATATGGATGAGAAGAGGTCCTTTTGGAAGCCGGAAGCTGAACAATATCTGATGCAGTGTTTTTGCAAGCCAGCCTAGTAGATCCAGAAGTATCGCCGGACAGATCCATGTTCATTGAAAACAGTGCTGACGATTGGCCATGCTGTAATGGAAACACGCTGCAGAAAAGCACGTCGATGTGAGATGTAGCCCGAGGTTCTTCAAGCCGTTGATCGGATAGCAAGATGAATTTTGTTGTTGTCTGCGGCTTTCGCAGAGGAACTGGGAGAAGGTGCGCCTTCGGTTTCCCTGCGCGTCCGAAGTCTCTCAGCACGAGACTTTGTCCCAAAGACATTACCGAATTGGAGTTGTCTTCCAATGTGAGCAATGTAGACGGTTCTTTTTGTGGCAACGTCTTCTCCACCACATCCTCCATTCCGGTTAAGTACCATCTTCGGAAGATACGCATTCGCTCCGCTCGTGGCTTTGTCTGCCCCGAGCGATGTACATCCAAAGTATCGAATATTGATCTTACTATCGGCTTCATTAATTGAACACACCATGTAGTTTGAATATGATCCGCACCAGTCCATACATTGGGGATACCGGATGTAAAGACAGTGAACCCATGGGTGCTTGGTACAAGGGACTCGAGACTCGCAAAATCCGAGGGCACAACTGTATCCAGACCTCCACCAGCGATTGAAATCAAAGTGACATGCCACAAAGGATTGTCATTCGCCCATTGTTGCGTGTACGCTTGTCTCCAGTAGTCATTGATTCGCTTGTATGTTCGCACTGATTCAGCATCGACGGAGACGGGTGGCCTTGCATGGGGCGCAGACATAGTAACAATGGTATTGATCGAATTTGATTGGTAATTTGGCATGGTAAGCATCGTTCGAGCGACGACGCCGCCCATAGAATGGCCCACTAGGATTACTGAGCTAGGATCAGGTAGACCAGCATCACGCTGTGACCTTCGAGTATCATGATAAAGCGACAATATGTAGGCAACGGCATCGTTCAAGTACTCTGCTTGATCTAGTATGGTTTGACCGTGGAAGGCGGAGAAGTCCTCATTGAAGTCGACGGAAAAGAAATCTAGACTTGTCATGCCCTTTATCAAAGACTGCGCATCTTGTTGTACACTGTCATGGTAATATGAGGCTGCTTCGAATGCGAGGCATCTCGCTTGTTTGTAGCTTCCTGCGTTTCCGGGTATGAACAGGACAGGGACACCCTTGACCTGAAGAGAGAGTCAGTATACCAGGATTGGTTGTTTCACTGGGACTCCTACTTTAGGATCCTTGTCAAAGCCCCCTTCTCGATACAAGTATAGATTATATTTGCTAGCGAAACGCGTATGCTCGGTATCAAAGTCGGAGAACTTGATGTAGATTGGGGATGACCAGCACATGTCGCATCCTTTGGGGTCAAGTTGTCGGGTCAAGAAGGCATGAACGATAAAGAGGAGGACAAGGGCGGATAAGGCGGTAACAGTCATGGTCAGCAATGAGCATGCCCAAGGGCTCCGTGCACGTGAGCGTCGCCAGCTTCGAGGTTCAGGCATCCTGTCAATGTCCTGGCCTGGCGCCAGCAGAAGCTGCTTCCTACAAAGATGGCCGTGTTGATTGGCTGCTGGAGGAGAGGGAATTGGCCCATTGGAAAGGGGTTGAACGAGGCCAATTGCTTTCTCGACTTTTCTTCGGTCCAAGGTATCGGAGTGCCTTGTCACATCATATTTAGCGGACGTGAAGCTCTTCTTTTTTCCATGCTTGTCAGGGGGCGCTGTCTCGGCTTGGGTGGGGACTTTGTTTTCGGTATCCTCGGCGGAGCCCGACAACCTTCTTATCATTGAACCAGACAGCGAAGCGGATCCGACAGCATGAGAAGCTGGCTAACCTCTCGAATGAGGGACCACTCCTGCAGATTTTGGAGAGGGTCGTCAAGTTACTTTTCTGATGGCAGAGTGGAGCTATTGCTTTGAGCCAAGCCTTTTGACGCGGGAGGGAGGCGAAGAAACGAATGGAGCGAAGTCAGGGATCAACGCTTGTTTCCGAAGTTGTATTTTTCACCATGAGCCAGAAGTATTGTGAGCGAGCGTGGGGGGGAGTAGAGTGTATTTGGATATGGACCTGAACTTGGGGAATGATGTTGACAGAGACAATGGTACAAAAGGGAAGGCAGAGCTCCAACCGTCCAACGAGCTTGAGTATAGTAAAGCACTTTAATATCTTAGGTACCTTATCTTGCAATGAGATAGGTAGGTAGTAGGAAGCAGAGTCAGGGTCGCGAGTAGCTTCCGTACCTGACGCATCATTCTGTGCATAAGGTATAACATAGTACTAAAGTATAAAATAACGGTCTCCTAGACTACGGAGTATTTTGTATTATTACTTGCGCCGGCAAGCTTAGGCTAATATTATCAATGCTGTTGTATCACGCTAAAGTCTTGTACTGTAAAGTAACGTGTCAGAAGAAAGTCGCTTTAAAATTTCAGGTGCATGTACGACCAAATGATTGCACGACGAAGCGGCCATGGTACTCGTACACTTCGTGGTGGGGCCATCATTATGATGTTATTGTGATTACTTGATCGCCATCATACAATTGTCACCCTCTCCGCTCCGTACGTAGGCCATACCGCAGAATCATGCCGCCAAGAATAGGTCCGAGGGTCACCAATAACCTATAACAAGACACGCATAGCTGCACACACTAGGGAGAAGCGGAGATGCCTGAGGGGTAAGAGATGAGGGGTGGAAAACTCGAACGCTCACCGGCCAAATAGATGTAGACTATGTCAGAGAGCTACTGGGCCAACTCGAACCTCTTCTCGCTGCTTCATTTCATCCAATTGTCTAATCTTCTCACTTGCCCGAACTTTCCGCTTCTCCACTGCTTCGAGCTTGTTGAACCAACCTTTCGCCCCGAATTTGATCTTGGTAATCATGTCCGTCGCTTTGCCCTTGCTGATCACGTCACCTGTCACTTGATCTGCCATTGGCCGGAGTTTGTTGATAAAGGCCAGCTGCCCCTCCGTCGCCGGCTGTTTCCTCCATGCTTGTCCACTGTGAATCAATGGCCATAGGAATTTTTTCGAGGCGAACGTATCAGCTGCGTGGATGGCGTTAGAGAATGTAAGCGACTTTGCAAGGACACGCGGACGCATGTAGGGACTCTTGGCTTTAGACTTGGCTGAACTGTCTGTTTCGGGCACTTTTTGTGTATAGATGATGGAGAAGCTCTTATCCGTGGCAACATCTAAACACTCTATGGTGAGGTAGTGACCACTCTGCACCGATAGAATATAGCGATTTTGTCCCACCAATACCCAAGCTAGTCGGCTAATTCCACGTATGTGTCTTTCTCCTGAAGTATCATCAATCAGGTCGTAAACGGAATCGTAATTGGTAAATGTGATAGTGGATTGCCTTGCTGGTAACGGGGTATGACTTAAGAGGTCCGCAGCACGCTCTTCGCGATTGGTCTCAAGATTCTTTCGTTCCTGTTGCGATCTCATTTCATCAATACTCGCCTCAGTGATCAGCTCTCCTGGATCGAGGCCAAACCTGGGTTTTAAATTTTAGGTTAGTATTGCTACTTCTGGAAGGCGGGTTGAATGTATTCTAGAGAGCCAAATGGTCCAAAGACATGTCAAGAGACTCAATAGTTGGGCCTGAAAAGCCAACATGGACATTAAAGATACGTACAGCGTTGGGGTCGTGACAATCCCGCCTTGGAGAGAACAGACCATGTCAATGACATGGCAATTTTCCTTTTTGGGGTAAAGGCGCATGCCACGGCCGATCATCTGTACCAAGAGATTACGTGACTTGGTCGGCCTGGCGAGAATAACACAGTCGATGTTCGGAATATCTGTCCCTTCAGTAAAGACACCACAATTCAAGAGTACCGGATATTGCAAATCTCTAAAGGCATCGAGTCTTTCGCTGCGTACTCGCTTCGGCGTGTCGCCCGTGACGAACTTTGCGTCAATACCATGTCGGCGGAAGGCTGCCGTCAAATCCGAAACGTGGGCAAGGTCAACGCAGAATACTAAAGTAGATTTCCGGCCGGCAGCTTTGGCCATCCATGCCCTCACAGTGATTTCGTTTGTTTCCGAGGTATTAACCGCTCTCGAGAGGCCGCCAACCTGGAAATCCCCAGTAGGCCCTCTCTTTACACTGGAAATATCTGCCTTGGATTCGACAGTCGTAAATATGACGTTAGTAAGCCATTTTTCGCCAATCATGTCGACATAGTCTCTGAACACATTATCTCAGTCTATGGAGAACAGGCAAGAATTTCACCCTACCTACCTATGGTATACTATGTGATCAATAGCGTCGCTAAGTCTTAGCCCATCGAAGCGTGATAACGTCGCTGATACTCCGACTAGAGCCGCTGGTGCTGCAGGGCCGGCACTGGTCGAGTCCTTCTTTAGTAGTCCGAAGTAACCCAAAGTTTCCATGAATTTGGCTGCCACAATATGATGCGCCTCATCTACAAGCACGAGCTTGAATCTTTTGGGATCAAACTTCAGCATCCTGTCCCCGGAAACAATGCTCCAAATAGAAGCAACGGTAATATCCGCGCCACCAGAGGAATGCGAGGTGCCCATTTCGATCTCGACAGACTTAGATGGATATGCATTTCTGCAATGTCGAGCAGCTTGTTCGACAAGCTCGCGACGATGTACGAGGATCAGTGTCTGGGTGGCGTCTGGTGTTGGTGCTTGGATACGATCAATCAGCTGCGTGAAGATGACCTGGCAAATTATCAGTACTCGCGTGGAGCGGCGTCTAGGTAATTTACTGTTTTACCGCTGCCTATGAAGATTTCGGAGTCAGCCTCGGCTTTTACAAGACAATCTCGAGTTCAGGGACACCTTTATGGTGAAAGCGGCACATTTTCCTAGAGGTAGAAACCCCCATGATGTCCTTTGAAAATACAGACTCCTCATCAAAAAGCGAATTACGATACTCCTAAATGCAGCCAAAAAGGTAGCAATCCGCAGAGCTAGATACAGAACTCACTGCGGAACGCACCTCAAACTAAGTTGAGGCTATGATCAAGAGCACAGGCCGCAGTCGATGGCACAGGATTTTCGCATGCCCTCGATCCTGGACCGAGTAGCATGCTTGGCAAACCCCCAGAATGCTCGCAGTTCGGGCATCAAACTCAAAGGTTGGAGTTGGCAATAGAAGTCTAGAGTCCAGAAGGAACACACATACCAGTGGCTAGAGAGATACCAAGCCTCTTGTGGCCCCTTTCCACGTAAGAAAGGACAGAGTTAATGCACTCTTCTTGATAATCGCGCAGGCGTATCGAAGTACTTGGGACTGAGACTAATTCTGGTGCAGCGAGGGGCGCCAAAGTTGCAAGTCGCTTTACATAAGTCGTTGAAATCCATATTGAACGAAACCTTAGAGGTACGATAAAGCCTAGAGGCATTCGCAGCATGCCTCATGTCGCTTTGACTTTTTTTGAAAAGTGAGTGTGTCGAAGTTGATTGCAAGTACCAAGACAGCTCGGCGAGCCAGAGATTTTACCGTGCGAGGGTGTGCATAAAGCTTGTGAATTCCTTGGCGGGAAGTTCAGTACAAAACACAAAAAGTGACATGACATTTCTTACTCTACAAGGTAAAGTACAACAAAATTGCTCTACAACCAAAACGAATTTTTCGTAGAAACATATTAATCCTTTCAGAACTTAATATTCATTATACCTTTGGCAATGTCACTTTTTGGGTGGCACCAGCAGTGATCTTTTTCCAAAAACGCGCCAAGCAGTTTGCAAGCTTTGTGCACACAGCAAAATTACACTCAGGTACCTTACCTTACCTTACTTTATCAACAATGATGTTTTCCAATGTCACACAAGGAACCTGACAGGTCCAGTCGTCTTGATGCTGCAATATACACGGGAGAAGATCACTGAGGCTGATTGTACACACTGGGCTCATCATATCCCCAAATTGATGAGCCAAACGAACCGACAGATTGAAATGACAACGTCATGTCAAGGAAACGCGTGACTGCCACAATGTCCGACAGCGGGTCTAATTACGATGCGCTAAATCAATCCTCCCAAGACTCGGAATCGGACCCTCGTCATTCAGCATATGACAGTCCGGATAAGTCTTTGGCCTCTTTTCACGACCGTTCCACGAGCCGAGGGAGGCCCAGAAGACGTAAGACCAAGCAGAATATCAGGTCTTCGCAACCTAGCTCCAAGCGCTTGAAATCTTTGTATAATGATGACTACCGTGTACTGTTCAACAGCACGGTCAAGGAGGTTGAATCAAAATCGTCTTCAGAGACAGATGAGTTGTTACAAGAGAGCCAAATTGGAGTCACCGTATGGTCTTCCGAAGAAAAAGCGGCATATTTTCGTTCCCTTGCTAGAAGAGGTCGACAGGACATTCAAAGCATTGCCACTGACATAGGCTCAAAAAGCGAGTCTGAAGTTTGCGTATACTCCGATATACTGCTCAAAGCTGCGATGGGCCAGCAGAATTATGAGACTCATGAGAAATTACCGGATACTTCAGATTTGAAAGCTGCGCTTGAAGTACGCGGCGATTGTTGCGCGGCTCTTGATCTCGCAGCAGAAGCTCTATCTGCACTTCGGCAAGTCGAGGAAGAGACGGCTGAGAAGAAGAGGCACAAAGATCTCGCTCTTTTAACCCCGAAGATCGCCAGGTGGGTGGAACGCTGTGTAGCAGTAGGTAATGAAAGCAATGACGAGGTATCTCAGCGGATCCCCGCTGCTAAATTGTTAAATCTTTCTAACTTCCTTGCGCTCTCAAAGCGCTTCTTTATGAACTCTGTCCTCGTGGAAGACAATTGGCGTTCTCATGCAACAAGAGATAATAATTCGCCGTCCATCTTGTATACAGCCTTTTCAGACTTCCACGCAATATCGATCTCAATCACACAACGGCTGGTACAATCGACTTTATTTTTCGCAATGTCGCGGCTAAGAGCTACGTCCGCATCAGGGCAGTCTAAGCCTCGATCACAAGTCAGGCAACGAGATGTTATGGCGGCACTCAACGTGTTGGGCATGCAACCTGACGCGAAAGCCTTTTGGGCAAGAGTGGCTCGAAAATGCAAGCTACGTGTTTATGACAAAGTCAGGCAACGGCAAGTCTTCGGCAAGAGGTATAGCTACGTTGAGGTTGAAAGACTCCTAGGTCCTAGCAGGATCAACGATCGAGACAGCCCAGAGATAACGGCCGAGGACGTGAACATCTCAATGTCTCGTAAAAGCCCAGCCCCGACAGTGTCTTCAGCAACCACATCAAAGGATTCGTTCTGGTCGGACTCTGTATCGACAGAGGCTGATGGGTCAAACCCTCAGTCAAACGATGAAGGCCTCTTGGAGAAGCCTTTAGACTCTACAAAGAGGCAAGACAGCCATGGCCCATTCCCGGATGCTTCCCTCGAATCACTTGACCAGCAGGCGAGCCTTAATGAAGAACGCCGCTTGTGGGAGATGCTTGGCAACGATCCCGTAGAGAAGATGCAGTCTGTAGATCTGAAATTATTGAGTGGCCCCATTTCAAAACGGAGGCATAAGGAGCACCTTCTAGACTGGAGAGACGGATTGGATTATGCTGAAGAATGGGAGACGCATGACTCTTTAGCGTACGGAAATAAATTTGCTAACAATCAGAGTATTACAAAGGAAGCCAAGTTCGCCGCAGGATTGGCCAGACCTGAATCCACTTCTGATAGTTTTGCTAATAACGACTCTACCGATGAAGAGCATGACTCAGTCTGATCAAGATGCAGATGGCGATGATGCAACGAACGCCGATGAGGCCAATGCCTCGTCAGCCGATGACGCTGGGCATTGAGCAGGGAGTAATGGTGGTGACCCTGACAAGGTATCAAGGAAATATTCTAGCTGTGAAAGAAAGAGGAGGTGGCCTTCGCCCGCAATGATGACACCCAGCACAGCAGTCTCAAGTGCTGGTCGACATACTCTCAACGGCGGAGGGCGGCGATGATGATCATGCCAACGAATGAGCACACATAGTTTCCCTAGTATCGATCGGAAATGCTCAGTTTCACCCATGCTCTGACCCTAAAGAAGCACGACGAACAGGTTTTCGGAGAAAACGAACAGCACCCAAAGATCGGGTTTGATTTTCGGTGATGCTGTATAACCTTGCACAGATAATACAATTTCGAAGTGTAAAGAAGCCTCCCTCTTTGGAGATTCAGCTCCGAGTGATACTTGTAAATGTGATACATTGATGTGTACCTCTTACTGATTTCGAACCCATGGCTCAGATCTCAATATTCTTGTACCCACTATCCGCTGGCCCAAATTGTTCTACAAGCCCGCCTGAGGTCTCCTTCTGGAACCCAAATCTCTCACCCATCCCCACAGCTACGTCTTGTGCCATCCTCGCGCCTTCGTCTCCACCTTTCCGACTCGCCGTTCGAAATGCCTCTTGCATCTCGGACACTCGCTTCCTGAAGGCCATCCGGTCTAGAAAGAGTTGTTGTCTGCCACGCTCCAATTCACGGCGCTCTGATTGTAGCATTGCTTCCATCTCAGAGAATTGCTGCAGCTTGAGCTCGAATTTCTGCAATGTCGTATTTACTGCCGCGGAAACAAGGCGTGTCATCTCACGCTCTTCATTCGAGGCCAACGCTGCGGCACGGGCAGCAGAGGTAGCGAATGCCGTTGTTGCCGCAAATGACGACGGATCTTGCCGTTTCTCGGCTGACGCGAGACCAATTTGCTCATCACTTTCTGGCAGCGGACCGTCAACGTTATCGACTTCCATGGAATCCTCCATCTTCATAGCTTCCTTGTTCTTGCCCTTGTCTGTTGGCTCTCCACCCACGCCAAGATTCAGTCGTTTCCGATAAGCCTTCTCCATTTCCTTGACTGATCTACCTGCCGCTGCAGCGGCAATTGCAGGTTCACTCATACCTGCTAGAAATCCTAAGACGGACATGACCGGGTTGTCTGACTGGGCAAATGGAACGCGGCCATTGTCGAGCGGGCCATAGCTTGGGTGACCATTGACTTCTGGTTCAAGGTATTTGTCCTCGATCTCCAGTTGCAGGAATTTGACGACGCACTCTTCACGGGTGCGGCTACCGACATAGTCAGCTATCTTGTTCCAATCTTCGTCGTGCTGCTCAAGGCCTTCCAAGAGCAGAAGTAATTCCTCGTCAGTCCATGGCGCATCCTTGTCGGGTATAGCGGAATAATTGGGATCCTCAAATTTTACAAAGTCTATGGATTCATGTTTTTGATCGTATCGGTGGTTTTGATAGCAGGTCGGACAAATGTCGAAAAAAACATTGTTTTGTTTACCACGTTCGGTGATGGTCTGAGCGTAGTGGTATCGGAGGCGCGAGCAATCTATGGCGCACGAAGCACAGTAAATGGTTTTCTTTGGCTCTTTGGCTATGTCTTCAATGGCCTTCGTGGATACATCTCCGGAAGGCGCGCCATTAGAGGATGACTCCCCTCCATTGGCTTGTTTGTCTTTGAGATCTGCTGTGAGATCCTTGCCTTTCTGGTCGTAAATGTTTCGGCGGATCTCGAGATTGAGATTTTCCCTCTCATGGGGCGAAGCTTCCTTGTAAGCTTTAAGAAGTGCGTTTTCGGTACCAACAAAGGTTTTCCCCGGCTCGTACTTGACGTCTGTTGATGGTTGGAAAGTTTGCAGACCACGAGGGGTGTCCGCTACTATACGGAAATGGCCGGTAAAGGGCGGACCGATACTCGATGGCCTTGTATCAGGATCAATCTTGAAAGCTGTTAGCAACGCAAATCGGCAAGGCATGTTTCAATTAGTACCTGATAATTAATCAGCCCCCATGACTCGAGAAACGCATGGACTCTCATGATGGCGCAAACGTCCCCTGCGAGGTTACGCCTGCAGGCAGTAACGGTGAGGTATTCTGAGGGATTCAGACGATATGTATTAATCATGAAGTCGCGGTAGTCCTTGTAGACCGCCGGTGTTTTGCTTCGATTGCGGCTATTGAAGAACTCTGGAAGAGATTTTCTTTCTTCCTTGTGAATCAAGCGCATGTCAAACCAGGTACTATAGCTGGGGAGGACCACCGCATATCTTTGAGCTACGAGGTGAGATCGCGCGGCCGACTCCAATTCGGCTTTTGTTTGAGCAGGCTGACCATCGGCTTTGCCATCTGCAGGTTCTGCTGGGCTGCCAGTCCGGTCTCCGTCTTTTTCTGGGCTACCAGTCTCATTCGCTGGCTCCTCTCCTGTACCCGCCATCTCCTCATCTTCCCTGTCGCCCTCCTCATCCCTACTTCGAGGCGCCTCCGGAGCATCTAGAGGATTGTCAGAGATTGGTAATGGTGTAGGTTCGGAGAGCTTCTGCGGTGAAGCCGAATAGTTGTCAGGATTTGGAGTGACTAGATTGTCAGGTGCAGCGATAGCTTTAGAATCGGATTCCACAAATTAGTATCAACCTTATCAACTATTGAAAAGGTTCTTTCTCGGAAAGCGAAAGCAAGTACCTGCAACATTTTCGGAAAAGGTCGAATAAGCATTGATATCTTCATTGTCTTGCGACTGGGGTGTTTCGTGAGGCTGGTCGGGGGTTTTCGACGGAACAAGGGCAGACAAGTGGGCAAGACCTGGAGTTTCCCCTTCCATGTTCGTCGGCAGGATTCAGGGTTTCTTGGAATTGTAACCCTCCGCCGATGCTGGAAGATTTCTAACGCTCGCGTTCTCGTGAGCTGTAAGAGATCTAGGGCTTGAGACCCCTGGCTATTTCTCGGATTATTATAATAGTATTATCACACTAGTCAAGACCAATAGCAGACTTTGATTCTGCGCTCATAGAAATGGAAAGGGTAGATTGTTGACACTGATACCTAACTACTGCGCGCGTGAAGCGACAGCATAATGTTGAAATAACGAGGAACGAGGGAAGCTAGAGCCAACTAGCGCCGCCGGCAATTAGCATGCTCAAAAAAAATGCAATATCTTGGCACACGCACCCTCTATACCCCCCGCCTGATTTGGTATATAAAACCTACCAAAAATCAAAAAATTCGTTATAAAATTGCTCTCTATAGCTCGTAGCACTCGAATAATAAAGAATACTACTTATTTTATACTTGGTATCGCTTTTTAAGTCAGTGTCAGGCTCGGCCTAGATACCCCTAGAATATGAGGGGTTTACAGCTAAGCCTCTAGCCGAGTGGATTAAACCTCTAATAGTCAGCCCGGAAGGTCTTGGGAGCGCACACTGGGACCGCAGCGCACAGTTCGGATAATTTTCGGGCGCAC